>JAHLJT010009436.1:251802129-252199629 GCA_031308135.1 Acheta domesticus | reverse complement strand
ATGGAAGTAGGCATAGGCGATGCACTGCGCGTACATATTCACCTGTTGCAGTTTATTCTTGAATCTCCGCGACGCGAAGAGAAACAAATACAATACGTTTTGCGGGTGGCGTTTGTATCCAAGCGCAAACAGTTGTGGAATCTGTGTAGAGATGCACAGAACTAATTTTGCATTTTAATGAAGCTATCACTTTTGTCACAAGTCGGGCTAGTTGATTAGCAGCGCATAACTCGAGTTGAGCAATAGGGCGTGGGCGAAGCGGCGCCACACGAGACTTTGCACAAAGTAAAGTGGCGACACATTTACTTGCAATAACAGTTCTGACATAAACTCAAGCGCCGTAGGCCTTTTGTGAGGCATCCGCAAACCCGTGAAGCTCTATGGGCTGCGAACTTGGCGAGGTGCATACACACCTGGGTACCGAGATGGTTACAGCTTCTGCAAGCTGTGAAATCATAGTCTTAAATTTACAATTTATGTCTTGGGGCACACGCTCGTCCCACTGAATATTAACTTTCCACAGTTCTTGCAGTCAGATTTTGGCATGATAGGCCGCGAGTTAAGAATTGCTTTGATTTTAGCAGTCAAAGTGGCGAGTTCTTTGAATGTGAAATTTCGATTTTTGACTGTTTTTCTTAAAATTGTCCTTTGACAGGTTTGCTTCGAGCGCGTAAAATTGGGACAAAGCGCGCGATCGCGAACTCCCTAGCTTCGGCGCGTCTTTTTTGAAAGGAAGGGCTACAATATACCGCCCTTCTGGAGAGCGCGACGTTGATTCTGCATACACCTTCTCGCAATATTGTTCCTTGGGAGATAATGGAACATTGGTTGGTACCTCTTCAAGTTGCCAGAATTTCTGCAGTTGCTGTGAGACCCTTTCTATAGAATAAGTGAAATTAGATCTCACTGCGCACTCACGCGTGTCTGCGGTGGTTAATGGCACGTTTCCGGACACGATCCATCCCAGTTCGGTGTTCTGGAGAATAGGCATTCCCTTTGATAACGGAATTTTGCCTGTTAACATGATTTCTGCTGCAATGGCGGCGCCGAGTAAAATATCAATCGATTTTTTGACATTAAACCGCGGATCCGCAAGCGGGAGGTTTGGAGGTATTTTCCACTCCCCGCAAGCGAATGAGACCGGTGGAAGGTCTGTGGTGATGGCGGGCATTACAATGAAAGCTTCTTGACAATGCCATTGGGTGACACGCGAAGCTATCATGAGTGAAGCGATGTTTCGCGAGCTCGTAGTGCCTGTACCCACAGTTTGGATCTCAACCGATCCCGCTGTACTTGCAATGTCAAGCTGCTTGATTAGTGCCTCTGACACTAGGTTACAATTCGAACCACTGTCCAACAGGGCAGTGCATGCATGAAGGTTACCGCAGCGGTCGCTTACTAGAATTTCAGCTGTCGGTAAAAGACACGGTGTAAGGCGGCTCGAAAAAGAATTTACATTCGCACTAAACGAATTTACGTGCGTCGAGGGCGAGGATTGCACCGCGACGGAGCTATTAGAATTGTTTTCTACAGCTCTCCCGGGCAAATCGGCGACACTGTTTTGAGCACCCCTAGCATTCCAGAATTCCTGTGAATGACCGTCGGGGGGCAATGTCTGGGTGCAGGTACTTGGGCCCAGTGGCCGCGAAACAATAGCCGGCGAAAAGTTTCCTTCTTCGCGGACTGCGGGCGAGCGCTGTTGGCTGCACTTGGAAGTGAAAGGCGCGTAGTTTCCTAGCGCCGGCAACTGAGCGTTGCAAATCGCAATATTTACTTTTGACTCAAAATACCCGTGCAGCAGTGTATGGTGATTGGCATTACACTGACGACATGTGAATGATGAGCAATTATGTGATTTTGAGTATTTCTTAAGGCAATTATGACACAGCCGCTGTTGACGGACATGAGAAAACCTTGCCTCTTGTGATAGTTCGCGGAATTTGTTACATTGATGAAGCATGTGTCCGTGGGCACAAAAGGAACATTTATTTCCGCTATTGTTGCTCGCATTGTTAGGTGGTCCCTGCCAATTACGGGCCACGACTTGTTTGGGTTCAGGGGGCGGTTTACTGTTTTGGACAGGCGTACCGGCACTGTTAATTGCAGCGATTTTGTACTGCCGTTCACAAAAGTTGTAAAAGTCCTTCAGTTGAGGATTTTTATCTAATGGCGCGTTTCGTTCCCATTCTTGCACCACTGCGGGAGGACAATGCGCAAGAATGCGATGAAGAATGAGTAATTCACTCAAAGGAACTTCTAACTCTAAATTGTCGAGAGCCGTGGCATGGGTTTGATAATGGTCAACGAATTGTCGCCATGTTTGTGGATTAGTAGAATCCAACACAGGAGGGCATTCTAATGCGGTGATGTGGGCGGTTGCTAGCAAACGCGGATTTTGGTATCGCAAATTTAGAGCGTGCCACGCTAATGCAAAGCTATTCGGCCCACTGGGGAATTGTAAAACAATTTGTTTGCATTCTGCGGGAAGAGCTTGGACAAGGTAGTGCCATTTTTCAAGATCGGTGGCATTCTTATTTTCAATTATCAGCGCAGTAAATAGATCTTTGAAACCTTGCCAATCTTCATCACGGCCGGAGAACCGAGGACTAGGAAGCTCAGGAAGCCTGACTACACTGGACGGCATTTCATGTGAAGAGCGATGTGAGTCTGCCACAGATGGTGTAGTCTCACGGAATGCAGAATGTTTCCGTAATGAAGCATTTACCTTCGAGATTAAAGCGAAATAACGGTTTTCAAAATCGAATTCTTGTTCTGCATCTGGGAAATTGTCTGATAGCTGTTTGGAATCATCTTCGTAGGTTTGCCAAACTTTAATGATACGTTCTTTACGAGAAACTAATTGTTCGTACGTTTCCTCATCGACTACTTCGAAGCTTTGAATAAAACGTGCCTGGTTGTCTATAATTTTAATTGCCGCCGAGCATGCGGCTTCGAGCTTTTTCCGGAGTTTTTCTGCCTTTTCTGCCATATTAAATTCTTGTTTCTAACTATGATTAATAATTAATTTCTGGACTAAGATTAGGACTCGTGCGGTACGCTAACACGCACCCGAACACCTGGGAATAACCTTGAAACTATGATTAAGAAATCGATCAATGACTGTGCGGGAACCTGCATTCCTGTAACATATTGAACACACGCATGCCACACACCTTATAACTAAACTTACTCACTAACACAAATTAATTGCATCATCAAACATAAATTAATGAAAAATTTGTTTAACACTGAAGAGAAAAAGTATCATTGAATTGTCTTTGCACAAACCTAGATTAACAATAAATAGCGGTAACACTGAAGAGAAAAAGTATCATTGCATTGTCTTTGCACAAACCTAAATTAACAATAAATAGCGTTAACACTGAAGAGAAAAAGTATCAATGAATTGTCTTTGCACAAACCTAGATTAACAATAAATAGCGGTAACACTGAAGAGAAAAAGTATCATTGCATTGTCTTTGCACAAACCTAAATTAACAATAAATAGCGTTAACACTGAAGAGAAAAAGTATCAATGAATTGTCTTTGCACAAACCTAGATTAACAATAAATAGCGGTAACACTGAAGCGAAAATCAACTCTGAATTGCATATCACATAACATTTAAATTAATAATGAATTGGTTTAACACTGAGTTGAAACATAACACTGCATTGACTTTGCATTAGAGCAAAGGAAGTACTACTGATTAGAATGATTACTTACAAATTAAGCTTGCCCTGACGATTAAAAAATGAGTGTTCACTAACAAAGTTAAATCATATAAATAAATTGAACTACACACAGACAAGCAATTACTTTAAGACACAGAATTGAAATTAAAGATTATATCTGACTACAATACACAAATTACACTGTTCAACATAGAAAACATTATTATCCTTTGAAACTCTGCAAAATAAATAAGCATGTGCAATGACTAGAATTTAGCAAAAATTGTCAACTCAGATATCCCGGACGGAGGACCAACTTGGTTAGAGAAAGGGGGAGGAAAGCGAAGAGTGGGTGGGGATGCGGAGGACTGTAATGGGCCTTCTCTAACCAACGTGATGCACGCCGCGCCGGGCCGTGCTGCCCGGGACGGGGGAGAGGGATTGGGCTGGTTGATTGGATGGACTCTGAGTTGACGGGGTAAATTAATGAAGAAATTGACCTTGCAGAAGTTTATTTTCCTTTTTGTACAGCTGTGCGGTCCTTCTGACTGGAGTGACCTGCTTTGCCTGCGTTGCCGTCTGCGTTGCGTAGTGGAGATGTTGCAGGAATACAGGTCCCGCACAGTGTGGGTCGGGCCCGTAAACAGCCTCCCTGCAGCGCACGCGGCCCTCCTGAGATGGGTCGGACCAGTCACGGCACCCTCAGGTGTGAGAGGCACCGTTCGGCGCAGCTCACACCGACGCACCGCACCCGCACCGACAAATGAGCATCTTGCCGAACTGCCGCGGGCAGCGTTACGCGTTGCGCGAAGCGCAATAACTAATGGGATGCTTGATCCTCTACTGCCGAGGGCAGTGTTGCGACACGCGCGAAGCGCACTGGCTCTATACGTGGATCTCCACTGCCGAGGGCAGCTTTGAGAGATGCGCGAAGCGCACACTCGATCACGCGCAGAGAAAAATGTGAAAAACGTTGTTCCCGGGCTCGCGGAGCGTCGACCAGTGCAGTCTCCCTGGGAATGTGCCGTTAGAGGCTGTATAGCAGACACGGGGGGAAGGGCCTTCTGGAGGGGGTAGCAGGCCCTTCGGTGACCTGTGGGTGGCCGCCGAGGAAAGGGGAGGCGGCGGCCGTGGGCGCGCCGGCTCCGCGCGGCGGGTGTCAGCAGGAGGAAAAGACGCCTGCGAGGGCTTTGCGGTGTGTACGGAACAATTATTATTAAATTAATAAACAAGATTGGCTGATAAGATTTGAGAACTAAAATTTTTCACTTCTGAAAAACAGAAAAAGTATTGCCATCGGCAATCAAAATACAAATTTCAATAAAAGAAAGGTGTTGTGTGGTATCAAATATCGTACATTTAGGCCAAAGATCTTTTAGATAGCATAACTATCATCATCAGAGCTATCTTGCAATGTCTGGGCGGAAAACAAAGTTCTGCCAGCAGAACTTCCGCAGAAGATTTCTACCGAGCAGTCAGTTAAACTGAATATTGAACGTTTTCTTCTTAATGTTTTCCTGTAACTAACCCTTCCAATAACGCGCGTGGTCCTTTTTTTTAATGTGAAAACAATGCAGTAAATGTAAGTACGACTTTTCGAAGTAGTCAGTCACTTCACACGAGTATGAATTGTTTCTAGGCATTTTCAAATAATCACGAATACATTTTTTTGCATGGAGATAATGACACTGTATCTTTGATCTCATTGAACATTGAATTTAAGCAACAAATACCATCAGAATCAGCTACTTTAGTTTCTTCTTCCGATGTCCTTTCTGTTGCTGCCCGCCATTTTGCTTGCCGGTCTAGCGATCATGCGTCGTCCTCGTGTTCGATTTTTTACGTCGAGTCGCCATCTGTCGCGATTCCGTTAAAGGTTGCGGTTGTATGCACCAAAGGTACTAGCGGCTCTTCCGATATTTTTGTCCCATGCAACTCATCATTAACGTACGGTGCTTGACCACGCTGACGCATTTCCCTGCTTTTATACCATAAGAATGAGATCATTAGAGACTGATGTGATTAAACATTCAAGCTCAGAAGTATGTCGTTTTTCTGCATGATATTCTCATTTCTTATATTGTATGGTTTACTTGAAAAATATATTTGCAATATCTAAAGAGTATGCATTTTATCTTAAGTCTGTTAATTTGCAATTTCTTTTCTTTCATAATTATGAATGAAATTAAAAAAATCTAAAGTTAAAATAATATCTTTGAAAAATTGTGAAAGATAATTTAAAAATAATTACGAGATATGTAATTTCCTTTCTTTCGTACATAATTCTCGAAAAACAACGTTTTATCAACAAAAAAATACGCTTTGACGCAGTGTCTGAATTATTTTGCAACGTGTATTTAGGAAATATCTTAAAAAAATCCCTGCAGTATTTTCCCATTGTGGTCTTCGAAAATTCTAAAAACAAAATAGATCTATCGCAAAATCACCTGTGATTACTCTGAGGTACTTATATTCCAATTCAGTACCGTTTCAAATTACCCTTTTGATCGAATAACAAATAATTCGACATGAAATAATTATAGGTGTTGTCATTGCCAACAATATTATTTATTTGAGTTTTCGATGGCTTAGCCATCATCATCAGTTTCTGCTGTATGGAAGCTACAAAACGACTAATTGACATTGTTTTGTGGCTTCATACCACAGAAGCTGATGATTCTAGCTAAGCCATCAAAAGTTGCTACTTAAATAAAGAATATTGTTGGCAATGACATGTATTATTATTTGATTTTAAATATCAATGACAATTCACCGCAAAACGAAATAATTCGACAACCCATTATCAAAAATCGAAACTGTATCGTGTCGTTTTGGGGATAACAACTACTTTGTCTTGACACTTTGTTGCCAGTGAGAGTTGTCGTTGTATCTTAATCCCAGCCAGAAAAGCGCTCCCCGGGAGACCAACGATCTGAAAAGTTCCCGCGCCCTCAGAATTGGTCCCCCGCCGCGGCTCTGACAGATGGAAGCGAGGGACGCCGGGAAGCCAGTACAAATGGCGCCTCCAGGAGAGATGAAAACAGGCGCACTCCGCGCTCCGCTCCCGGCGATCATTCACCAGCGTCTTCAATGGCCTCTGCGATCACTCTGTCAGATTTTACTTCTTCATTGTGGCTACTGCATAGAAGATGTAAATATGCCAATCATTGTGAATCATTGGCAGCGAAGAAACGGTAGAGAAATTCCTAAACGATGTAATAATGGGCTTCATTTATTAGAATTACGCTAAAAGCAAGATGAAAGGTTATGACGTCCGGCAAATAGAAGTAAGAATGGTCACCTCAAAAGGAAGTCCATGGAGGAAAAACAGAATCTACAGCTGAGCACGGAAAGTAGGAACTGAGATTTCTTCTTTAGAATTCACGATTCTAAAGAATGACGGCTCCGCTCTCCACGCTTTTTTCCCTGTGCCGGGTGTATTACCTTGCCCATCCTGTTCTTCTTTTCAAGATTCGGTTAGATTTACCTTCGAACTGTTGAAAAATAAGATGATACACAACAGAGTGGATGTTATCTCACTACCATAATTCTTTTTATTTTTTTTATGAAACATATTGCAGAATCATATCAAATAATCACTTATAAGTAACTAACAATATGGCAAATGTCTATCATAAGCTTTGTGATGTGCAAAATGAAAAAGACAGAGATTTCGAAGGAATAGACCATAAAATTTCATTTATTTTCTTCCTCAATAAAAGATTGTCTTCTTTTGGTAGCTAAAATTTTTGTACAAGAAATATTTAACAATTCAGGGTATTATTAGTTTTAGAACATTGATGTCCAATATAATAAATAAGTTGAATTAATTATAAATAAATTAATTAGTGGGATATGCCTAAATTTTCACCCGTATAACTTCTAATTTGGAACCCAAAACCCGATAAAGCCACACATATAATTTTAAAAACTTGGCCATGTAAGAATATTTATTCTACAAACTAGTTTGAGGATCCCCAGTCGTAAACACACGGCTGATGAAGCTCAGGGTTTCATTCAAGCCCGCCGCACGTTCCTTCTTTCCTGCGACGCGAGGCCGTAAAACGTCCGCCCGCCCCCGCATTTTCTCACCGTCCCCGCCTCCTCCATCCCCCGCCGCCCCCGACGCCCCCGACGCCCCCGACGCCCCCGACGCCCCCGACGCCCCCGACGCCCCCGACGCCCCCGACGCCCCCCGCCGGCCACGCCTCTGTGTAACCGAAGAAGGCGACGCTGCGTCTAGGGCGTAATTCGAGGGGAGGGGGAGAGAACGAGGTAATTATTAGGGAAGTCATCACCCGGGGCGGTAAAAACAAAACGGAGAGACCTAACACAGCCTTCCTCTGATCAGCGCCACCTGTAACGTGTTCAAACGCTTCCGTCTTCGTTTTTCTTACTCTGCCGCAATCTTCACGGCCAGACTATTTTTACTTTCCCGCTACCGCTTACGCAGTAGAAAGTTTTGTAATGCTGCGGGAATAAGCGGAGAATTTTCGACAGAAAACTCTTATTACAAAGTCCTGATAACGACCATCATCCTGTGGCTAAATTAACCAAATAAATCCTCTAACACGTGATGTAGCTAGAATCCATGTTTTGTGGGCCCGTGATACCGAAAAATCGATTGAGGGCAAAAGTCTGTCAGTCCGTCTGTCTATTTGTGAACAACGCTGACGGTTAAATATTTTCGATTCAGCCGATCTTCTCCAAAATTGATATTCCCCAATCGATCTGGCTGATGTCGCGGTCCATTGAATTTGAAATAGATATTTTAATTTTTTTGGGGGGGGTATTTTACATGAAACTCCCCGGACATTTTCCAAAATAAAAAAATGGCTTCATCGTTCTTGATTAAATTTTGTTGTTGGATAGTGTAAAGGACGTTTATGAGAATGATGCAAGTCTCATTTCCGTTAAAAGCCCTGATTTTTGGAAAATTGCAATTTTTTTCGGCGTCCTTCTACAACTACAATTATGAAAATATATTTTTCCCATAATGAGATCCATTACTTAAAAATATATTTTGAATTAAGGTCATGTACAATTTTTCGAAAATTTGTATATTTTACGGAGTGAAAGTACGGGCGAGAAAGTACGTTGTGTTTTAGCACACTTAGTTACTTGAGAAACAACTTATTGCCGTCATCACCTTTCGTTCGGATAATTTTTTTCTCCCCTCTTCCTCCAGATTATCTTTGACTGGCAGAACAACTCCTGGTAAGAAAAAATATCGCGTCAATTAACTAATAATAATGTCACAATTGTAAATAATACCTTTATCACAAAAGAGAAAGTGCATAACCATTTTCCCCCTACAGAACGGTTGAAATTGTGGTGATTTCTGCCTAGAATTTCCATCACCTGTTTTCCAATCTCGGTCACACTTTTGTATTGTGGAGGGTTTTGCGGTGAGTTGCGAAAGGTTTTCTTTGGAATTTACCGTTGTCTTTTTCCATTGCTCCATCGTTTAATTAATCTTTTTTATCATTTACTTTTCAAATTCCTGACCTACCATCACTAAAATCTCAGGTTTAGGGAGTTTCAATTAATAAATATCAAGTTGTATGTTTAATTGATTGTTAATTAATATTAATTATTCGTTATAATTCTAAATTACTCGTTATTTACTAATTGTTAATTCATTGTTAACTAATATTATTTAAAGAGAATTTCAATAACGAAATTGCAAACAATTTGTTGCAGTTGTGGCCCCAATTAACTTTGCTTCCTAAAAGCCGTCCTCTAAACACGTCTCCACACATTCAGCATTCGCCGAGCAGCAAGCTACTGCTCTTTCAATCTCGAACAGCTGATGTGTTAGGCGAATGTTCGCTTCTTTGATGTGTCCGAAAGACCGACACGCGGTGGGTAGGGTGAGCGCCGAATGTTCGTCACTCGGCAAATAGCAAGCAACTCATTCGCACTATTTCGGATTTGGTGAGCGGTTGCTCGCTGTTCGCCGGATAACGAATGTGTGGAGCCGCAGGTATTATACCCGAAACATGCAAAAATTTTAAATATTGCTTAATTTGTTTACGTATTTATTGAATAAATGTGTCTACAATAAAAACAAGAAATTTTTTGGGTAGATAACGGACTTTTTTGTACAGAAATAGGCCTTGAGCAAAGACATCATAACTTTAGAACTACTATCTCTGTTACTTTAATTCTTTTTTTGTGTGATAACAGATGATTTGAACCGGTGCCTGAACTAAAATAATATTTTTACCATTAGTATTTACATATTTAAAACATGTTTTGTATAACAAAGTTAAAAAATCAAAAAATTAAATTTTTAAAATTAAATTTTATCTATAAAATAACTGGTTCAAATGTTTAGTTTTGGTTCATGCACTAGCTTCATATTTCTCAATTATAACAAAAAAATAATTCGAGGATTATCATACATAGAAACGGAGAAATGATGTTTCAGGTTTCCAAAGTCAAATTTCGGGGAAATGGGTCTAAAGTTCGTAATGCAGTAGAAAGGTTACAGGTTACGCCTTATTTTTTATGTCTAAATCTTCTCTTATTTTCTATCTTCCTATGAAATATCTTCTCCTATACTTGTTTTTCGAAAAATGGGGCGTGGTTCCCCCAATGTAAGTCTAAATAAGTATTTAAATTAAAAAAAAACGAAAGATCGTAGAATAAAACGGGTTTCGTGATATTAAAGAGAATATATCAAAGGTTTTGATTCTGTTAAAAGTGAAAAAACGGATTTTCTGCAATTTTTCCTTATTTTGCGGGCATACTATACCGCGACCAGGGCGTTTTTTAAGGAAAACCATGCCCCCTTTCGAAAAAGGGGGCGTGGTTCCCCTAAAGCAAGTCTAAATAAGAATTCAAATATAAGCAAAGCGAAAGATCGTAGAATAAAACGGGTTTCACCATATTAAAGAGAATATATCAAAGGTTCTGATTCTGTTAAAAGTCAAAAATCGGATTTTCTGCGAGTTTCCTTATTTTGGGGGCATAATATATCGCGACGAGGGCGTTGCAGGAGGCCGCGACCGGGCAGGGCGTTGCCGCGCTCCCTGCCCGGAGTCTCGGGGCCTGTTGCTGCCGTTGCAGCCGCCGCTGCCGCGGACCATGAAACAATAAACGGCAGTCTCCGCCGCACGAGAGCGCGTGCCCTTTTAATTGCACGGTAGTAATTTTTATTCGCCCTGTTTTTGTTGCTCTGGTTGCTGTAGGTAGTATCTGTTATCTGATTAAATAATGATGTATGCATGTGTTTTAAATTCCAAATGAGGCGACGCGCCCGCGGGCCCTCGGCGAGGGCACCGTGACGACGGCCGGCTGCAGCGCCTCTGCCCTGCCCCCCTCCTCCGCCCCCTCTGCCCCCAGCGCCTCGCCACTGCCATTGCCACTGCCTCTACCATTGGCATCGTCATCGCCTCTGCCATCGGCATTGGGATTGCCATTGCCATCGGCATTACCACTGCCACTGCCATTTCCTCTGCTACTGCCAATGCCAAAGGCATCTTCACTGCCATTGCCATCGGCATCGCCATTGTCACTACCATCGGCATCCCCACTGCCATGGCCATGGCCATTGCCCTCCGCATCGCCACAGTCAATGCCATCAGTCTTCGCCAACGCCACTGGCATCGCCACTGCCACTGCCACTGCCACTGCCAAATCATCCTTACTGCCACTGCCATGGCCATCACCACTGCCTTTGGCATCGCCACTGCCACTGCCAAAGTCATCCTCACTGCCACTGCCATCGTCACTGTCATTCGCATCGCCACTGCCACTGCTAAGGTATCCCCACTGCCACTGCCAAAAGCACCGCCACATTCATCGCCACCGCCATTGGCATCGCCATTGCCATCGCCATTTCCACTGCCATCGGCATATCCACCGCCATCAGCACCGCCGCAGTCTTCTCCATCGCCTGTGGCATCGCCTCCGGCCTCCCCATTGCCACTGCCATCGCAACCGCCAATGCCGTTGTTTCTGCCATTGTCACTGTTGCCCCAATGCCTCCCCGCTCTCACACAATCGATGCCGCTGTCGCTTCTCGTCGCCACCATCGCCGTCGCCTGAGCAGCCGCCTCTTCAGTTCCTTTCCTCCCCTGGCGGAGTCCTCATTACAATCTTCACCTTCACCTTCACTCCAGCAGCTCCCGTCCCCTCTCCGCCTCTCCCGCTTCCTTCGTTTCCACCCCCTCCTCCACCTTCCCTATAAGGTGGCTCAGTGAATCAACTGATGCCACTGCAGTCCCTCTGAGGGAGGTCCGGGTTCCATTCCCAACAGCGGCAGGATTTTCGATATTAGCTTCTCAGCTAGGTCGAGTTCAGTCGCTGTCCGGAGGAGAATTCTAGCGACCGGCTGCTCTGATCGGTAATTTTCCGTAGTTTCTCAGACCAACGCAGGCGAATGCCGAAGCACTACCCTAACAAACGGGCCACGGGCCGTGCGCGATCTTTCCTTCTTCTTCCTTCTATCCTCACCCCTTACACACACATTAACATGCTTACACACACACGCATTAACATGCACATACATTAACTGCTAACTACACTATCACTCATGCCGGGAGACCGGTCGGGAGCTTAGAGCTTGTCGTAGCTGGGGCGGTGCCCCGTCGGTGGGAGATACCTGGTTGGGGAAACCCGCTAGTCGACGGTAGGACGGCGCCGGATCTCCCCGGATCCAGCGGGGAGATCACCACCATCTCCCGAAGAAAAAAACGCACTACACTTACAGGACTAATGACTTAGTTGGTGACGCGCGCGGAATCACGAACAATGAATCAATCAATCCATCTCTCCGCCTTCGTCTTCGGCCACGCCTCCAAATGCCCCAACGGCTCGTCCCTCCCGCGTTCGCTTTTCCTCGATCCTCGCTCCCTCTTTCGGCAACACTGCACACCCACTCTCACCTCCGCCGCCACTTCGGCGCTCGCTCTCTGCCGCTGTTCTTATCTCCGCCCGAGAATCTCCCTCTGCTCTTATCGCCTTTCTAGCATTCACTTCTCACGTGCCCTTCAGATGCCTTCTGCGTTTGACTCTTTCCTGACTTCAGTTCGCCCTATTCATGTTCTCACACTTTGCTGTTTATTTTCTCCTGTTGCCATTTCATTTCAGCTTCTCTAGCTACTTTATATCATCTTCCTTGACATTTTAAACTTGTTTAGCCCCTCTCGTTGTAATTCATTTCAGCCCTTCTAGTTCTAATTGTTCAGCCTCTCTTCAATTTCTTTAGCCTCTCTAGTTCTAATTCATTTCAGCCTCTCTAGCTACTTTATATCTTCTTCCTTGACCTTTTACGACAATTTCACTTCAGTCATTTTGCACGCAGTAGGGAAAATATTTTTTTGGGATCTAGAAACTGCTACTTCAGTAAATAGTTTTCTCCACCATACAGCATGAAGATGTTAAAAGCATTTTGTTTAAACTAGCGTACCCGAGCGAGAACTCTCGCATGTTAAATCCCACCCTTTCCCTATCCATTTGTCTACCCTTTCCATAAGGAGAGAAACTACTAATGTACTTACAGAATATCAAACAAAATAACAATACAACTGATGTTTGAAACAAATTTTTAATTAAAGTTTATTCCACATTATAGAGAGATGTTCTTGGAACAATTCATACTTCTTTAAAAACAACATTTGAAGAAATTTTTCAATCTTCCTTGAGAGTTAGCTTTTCACTTTCCTTGAAAGTCAAATAATAGAAAAGGTTTTTACTCTTGAGAAAGCCAAGTACAGTAGTGCGAAAATTCCGGATCGGGCAAGAACAGACCTACTCATTGCAATATTATTTAACTTTCCTTTATTTTTTACGAAGAAAGTGGGTTTTGGAGAGTCAGGGTGCCAGCTTGCTGGGGTGAGAAAATTGAAAAATTATTTGTATACTAAAAAGTATTGAATTATTTTCTGCGTCCTTACGGACCTCAAGAAAAGCAGTTCCGAGCCAAAAAATAATCAAACTAATGTTTTCACCTTTGAGTACTAAATACCATTTGTTATCATTAGAAACAATTTAGTAGTCAATGGTAAACCCACTTCGGTACATGGGAATGTTGCTCAAACGATGTTTGCATTTTTAATATCTTAACGAACCGACACCTTGAGTTTAATATTAAATGGTGTTTTATTTACAATATGAGTTTGCAGCTGGGCGTTGGTGTACATACTACCAGATACCGCCAACATTTAAATCGTGCGTTTGGACTGCGATCGTTGGCAGTTGTCGAGTGACTTGCACTATTCTTTCTATAATTTTAAATATAGTTTTTTTTAAATTTATTCACGTAGTATTGTGGGCTAGCGCGTTTTGATTTTTGTTTTCCATTTATTTCAAGCTATTTTACTTTAGCTACTTTAAAAAGTTTGATCTTTGTGTTGTGCCATAGCACAAGTTTTCCCCCACTACATCTGCGTACCCGTGCGAGAACTCTCGCTTGTTAGATCCCACACTCATCCCTATCCTTCTATTTTCATTCTAAGAGGGAAAGTCGTTAACGAAACGTGTTTATTTGTTTAAAATCTATAAAGGTAACTTGCAATGTACTAACACAATTACAAATAAAATAAAAAACAATGCAATTAATGTGTAAAAGAAATATTCAATAAATATTTATTCAATATCATGGAGAATTTGCTTGGAACAATTCCCAACCCTCACTTAAAGACATTTGAAGTAATTATTCAATATTCTTTGTCAGTTAGGTTTCAGTTTTTCGTGTTAGTTACAAAAATATGAGCTTTTTACTTTTGAGAAAGCTACGTGTCTGAACCCGTTGACTTGAAAATTCATTGAATGATAACGAAAATATTGGTACAGGTAAAACACAAACACAGTCTTCACTCTTCACTGAATACCCACATACCTCCACAATTAAGTACACAGCACCTACTGAGCATGAAAATACGTTAATTGAATAGTTTCACTACACGCATTTCTTATGCATAAGAAACAATCTTCATAGGTATAGGTATCAAGCAACTATAATAGTACTTCTAGTTGTTGCTGGAGAGCAAATCTTGAATTAATGATTATGCAAATAAACCTCGTCAGACTGCACGTTACGTTGTTAACAGAAAGCGTAAATATTGTCGAATCTAAGCCTTCTAAGCGTGTCGCTACAAAAATTGCTACCAGCAGGAAGGGCTGAAATATTGAGATGGCCTTGATAGTATTAAAGCGTGGAACCAAAAAGTGAATTGAATGGACCGGAGAATATCTCGTCTTGTAGATTATGGTGTGAAAAACTCTTCTTTGAGGCCTTTGGCCTCAAAATTTTCTTTTTAAGGCTCTAAAACGCTTTGTTTATGAGTTATTTGCCATTATAAGTTGACATGTGATGCGGGTTGCATTTTACATGAATATTTCGATGCGTTTTTTAAAAGAAATCATCCATATTTTTAAAGTCAAAGTGGAATTCGTCAAGTCTCCGAGAAATTCTCTTTCTTTAGAGCCCTTATTTATAAAGATTGGTTGCGTGTGAGAGCCGGAACCCAAAGGTATACGAATATAAACTCGAATTCGAATTCGACTACGAATTCGAATATAAACTCGTCAAAGTACAAGAAATATAAGGCAATATTGCCTTTTTAAACTTATCTGAAAAGTAGAAAGGAAAATATTTAAAATTGCATCTCTGTTAATTTTGACACTTCTCGTTCTTTTAATGTTTCTTTAAAGACTCTACACCCAATTTGGCGCATTTGAATTGAATCAAATGGTTTGTTACGCGAAAATAAGTAATTGCTATTTTCATTACAATTTTGTATAATGACGGACACATTTAAAGAACATTGTATTTGTGTGACCCGGAACCTGGATAAAAGTTCGAAAATGAGGTAATAATAATAATAATAATAATAATAATAATAATAATAATAATAATAATAATAATAACAAGAAGACGAAGGAGGGAATATTTTATTTTGATTTTTTATAATACGAATGATGCGTGAAATGGTTACTTGTAAGTAAATAAGACTTGTATTTTAAATACAGTTCATTTAATTCATTTTATCGTGAATATTATAAATAAAAGTTATTGGAAGTATTTTCGTTTTAGTATAGTATCGTCATTATTTCTTAGTTTTCTAACCGTTGGTAATAAAGGTAATGAAATTCCGTAAGAGGCTGTCCACTTATAAGATGAAATGGATGGAGCAATAAGAAATATAAGCAATAACAAGGCAAATGCAGTGCCTGAAGGAAGTAGAAGAAAAATGAAGAATGACAATGATGGTGATTACGATGATGAAAATGATGATTCCGTAATGAAATTGTTCTTTCGAAATAATAAGCATCGATGTTACAAGATGCTTTAGTGCGAAGAAACAATCGAATGGTTTGATACAAATAGAAGCCTACCGGAAAGCGCATATCTGGAAATCACATGATGAGTGTACATTTCTACACATTTTTACGTTTTTCTATGTGTAGTTCTAAGTTGTGTGATAGTACGGGAAGTCAATCTAAAGTTTTTGGCGGAAATATATTGAGGGTCATTGAAACCGAAAAAGTGTCTCTTTTCAAAAATGTCTCACCGTTCGTATCAACTTCGTCTCCTAAACCTTATATAGGATTTCCTCAAAAAATTCGAGACGGTTATGGTTTAAACTTGTTTAGTTCTGTACTCAAAACATTGGTTGAAAATTAAAGAAAACTAGTTTTGCTAAAAAAACACGTACTTTCTCCCCAGTAATTTCACACAAAATTACGCGAAAACTACTCAAGTTTTCGAGTACATGACCTTATTTCAAGATCTATCTTTAAGGCACAGATTTTATTAAGAGAAAAAATCTCTATCTCTAATATTTTAGTGTCAGAAAGACTCCAAAAAATTTTGAACTTTTGCAATTCTCAAAAATCAGGGTTTTCAAGGAACATGAGACCTGCACCATTCTCTTAAAAGTCCTTCATACTATCCAACAACAAATGTAATAAAAAACTATGGAGCAATTGTTTCGAAAATTTGGTAAAAATGTCCCAGGAGCTTCACGTAAAGTATTCACAAAATTAAAATATCGATTTTAAATTCAAGGGGCCGCGATATCAGACATATCGATTGGGGAATGTCGATTTTAGAGAAAATCGGCTGAAAGGTTTAGCCGCTAGCGTTGTTCGCAGACGGACAGACGTTTTGCCGTCATTCGATTTTTTGGAGTCAAGGATCCACACAACATGGATTCTGGCTACACCACGTGTTAGAGGATTTTATTTTCTAAATCTAGCAACTGGACTAATCCACTTTTCGTTATCAGAGCCCTGTAATAAGAGTTTTTCTGCCTAAAATTCGCCGTTTTTTTTGCGCAGCTTTACATAACTTTCTCTCTACTCCGTAGCGAGAAGGTAAAAACGCTGCCTACGCTTTGTTTGCCTTTACGACGCTGTGTGGGGGTGTGGAGCATGGAAGCCATGACGACCAAATGAGCAACCGCACTTAGTCAAAATTTCATATTTTTTATTCAAAGACCACGAATTAATACGCTCAAAGGTGAAAACTGGAAGCCCTGGCGACCAAATGAGCAACCGCACTTAGTCAAAATTTCTTATTTTTTATTCAAAGACCACGAATTAATACGCTCAGAGGTGAAAACTACTGGCGGCATATTTTGAAATTAAATACGTGTGTTACGAGTGAGATGTGGCTTGAAGTTAGCACATTGGGATTTTTAATTATGAGTTTTGGGGCAGAAGTCTTAGCAACTATTTTTTCTGAAAGAAATGTTATAGGATCACACAATTTTATTTGTCGCGTGAAAGCAACGCTGTACTAATGTGTGTTCACAACAACAGATGGCTCTAAGAATGTTTATTATAGGGGTCCTCAAACTTTTTAAACGGGGGGCCAGTTCACTGTCCCTCAGGCCGTCGGAGGGCCGGATTATATAGTGCGATTTTTCTAACTCTGCCTCTCAAGCCCCTTTGGCCGATCACACAGCATTTCGCGTCTATCTCGGCCCTGCCGCCAGATGTCGCATGGTCGCAAGCACTGCTTGATAAGGTAGCGATCCTTCGATATCTAGAGGCAGAAAGACGGAGAAAGACTCGAGGTACCGTGACATATTCCATCGTCAAGACAGACCTTGAGAGGCCGAGTTAGAAAAATCGCACTATAGGAAAAATAAAAACTATGAACAAATTCTTATACACACTGCATATATCTTATTTTGAAGTGAAGAATCAAAACTGGAACAAATACAATATTTAAAAAATTATTCATAAAAAAACACCGATGTTTCTGGTGGAAAACATCGTTGTTTTAAAACCATCGATTTTTTCCCATCCCTATACACCCTAACACATTAAAAAATGTGCGAATTTTAAGAAAAAAAATCTTTAAACCATAAAAACCCGGTGGGCCGTATAAATGTCCTGGGCGGGCCGCATGTGGCCCGCGGGCCGTAGTTTGAGGACCCCTGGTCTATTAGCATAGAGAGCAATGTGACATCAGTTGTCTTACTGCCACCGCGACAGATGAATGTAACCCGTTACAAGCAGCACTCATAGTCCAAGATTCCCATGGAATATCACAGGGAATTGGTGGAAGCTGTTGGGAATAATGCCCTTCCGTACCGGACAGTCGCGAGATGGGCAGGAGAGTTTTTGCGAGGAGCGTATCAACCAGTGATCAGCAACGCACGTGACGATATGTAAGTGTGCAGACAGGTGTGGCATGTGTGGTCATCGAGCATCTGCCTAATCAGTCTTTAAGAACGCGAATGCAATACTTTAATAATGTTTTGTGAACTCATATGTCTTAAAATACTATGAAACATGAAATGACTACTATCATTTCAAATACCTAAATAGAATTGAGAAACACAATTTTGGTGTGTTGCTAAAGGTCCATACACATCTTTCATACCTTGTATTTCTGCGTGTTTATTTCACATTTTCCATCCGTGTTCGTATTCTCACAAAAATAGTTGCCATGGTTTTTAGCCCCCAACGTCTATTTTTTATAATCTGTGGTAGACCAAAAGTTTGAATCGTAGTTTGAAATTAGTCTTTAATTAGTTTATAATTAAGGGAAAGGTCAAGTTTAAAAAAGTGAGGGTATAACTTTACCGCCCTCCGACAGGCGTGTACCGTAGGCGCTTCCTGGAGGCTGAGCATTAGCATTGGGCGAAACCTGTACCGTTTCTAAGGCGGCTGCTCTTACTCGGTGTGAGTTTGCAAATGTACATTCGCTATACACTCATTAGCATTCGTGTAAAAGTGTACTCGAAGCTCCTATCATAAAAACGTGAAATATTTTCCGTTAATTGCAGCTGCACCTCGCGTTGCTGAATTTTGGAAAATCATACATTCTAATGGGGCAGTTGTTGTAGAAAATTCTAATGATATAGAACATCTAGCGATTGAGTTAGTCGTAAAATGTTAAATGGATTTCTTCATTATCACCAAGCTAGCGAAATCCTGTAATTAAGTGGTTTTTAAGAAGTCTGTCTAATATTTATATATGTATATATATTTATATATATATACATATATATTTATATATATTTATATATATTAAGTTTTAAATAATCAAAACAAATAAAATTTATTAATGAGTTTGATAGCACCAAGTCCACCACTACAAAACTTTTGTTTTTTACGCAAATTAACAATATTATCACTTCCTATTTCTACTCATGCTATAAACGTCTATACTTATATCACATATTCAATTATGCTTTTCTGAGTGTGAAATATAATTTGATGAGGTTTCAGCCAACTGAGACAGGTAGTTGAGTTCAGTATTCATTATGGAATGAAGGTTGTTGAGAATACCAGGAATTTTATTGCTAACCGTGCTATTATACGACCTGTTTACTGCTTCTTGACGAATAATAAAGAGGAACTGAGGTTATAGGAGGCTTTATGTCTTTGCCAATCGGATAATATACTTTCACTTTAAGTGACACTCTTGTAATTCATCTTTTCTCCATGAATGTCATTGCAGGCGGTAATAAAGAGAGAAACCGTCGTTGTATTGTTTTTGAAAAAATTCTATGCTTTGAAAATATAACCTCTTTTTGAATAAGTTTTCCTGATTGGTTGAAAAAGAGAAATTTTACACCGAAAAGATAGTGGATTATTTTAAAATGTGTGAAGTTTTTTCGGATCGAACTTTGCCAAACATCTCCGACCCACTACTGACTACATTTCCTACATCTTATTCTCGTTAAATAATACAATAGTTCCAATTTTTATTTTATACCTGTTAATACACTATATATATTGCCAGCTTTAGATTCTTAAGAAATAAAGTTTGATTCTACCTTTTCCCGATGTTTTAAAATTGTTCCGAATTTATATATGTATACTCCCGTGATGGAAAAAACAGCAACACGTAATAACGGTCTAATGAGTTAATTCTTAAAATAGATTCCTGTCCTCTGGGATGAAGGTGTTTTCGAAATCTGCTAATTAACAGCAGCGAATGGAGCCAATAAATGGTTTGGAAGCGGACTTCTCTGAAGACCTTTTCGCGTTTTTTCAATTCCTCAGCCCCACCTCAACGAATGGTAGAGAAGCCGCAAATAATTGGGTCACAAACCACAAACTATTTTTTTACAACCATTTCCCACTCTCCTTGAAACTGGAATTGTACATTCCTACAGATTTTTTCTTCATTTCTTAGACTCTCCCTCAGGAGATGTAAAGAAGAAGAGAATATTGCTTCCAACTCATGTTCACCACCAATTTTTCAGGACATTGCTGAATTGGAGATTAAATTCGTAAATGCGTGATAAGGTTTCTATCTGCATTGAAGAGAGGGAAAAAAAGCTGTGAAAAGAACAAAGTGAAAAGCCAGCACATAGTCAAATAAATGCAGTGTCTTACCCCCAAGCGGGAGCTGAAAAACATTCGTTACATGGAACTTGTTGTGCGAAGGTGGGGATGGGAGGGGAAGGGGCGGGCGCTGCGCGGTTGTTTATTGCACCGGCGAGTGGTGGGGGAGGGAGGGAGGGTGCGCGAGCCAGGCGAAGGCGCGTGGCAGCGACGGGCGCCGGGAGCGGGGAGGGGGAGGGGGAGGGGAGGGAAGAGTGGGGGTGGGCGGGAGCCGCCCGGAAACAAAGGTTGTCGTGCGGCGCGGGCGCATCTGCCTTGGGACGATAGGATCTGCGCGGGCGATGTTATCACCTCCGCTGCCCCCCTCCCCCCCCCGCCGTCCGTCTCCTGCACTCGCCTCCACCCGCGCCGCCACCACCGACTTTGCCTCCGTGTCGGCCTCCTCCTCTACCGCCGCCACCACGATCACCAACACCTCCGCCAGCTCCTCCGCCACTGCCTTCGCTACCGCCATCGCCATCGCCACCGCCACCGCCAATGCCACAATCTTCGCTTTCGTTATCACCACCTCCGACAACGCCTCCGCCACTGCCTCCGTTTTTGCCTTTGCAACCTTCACCTTCTCCGTCTCTGCTTTCGTCTCCTCCTCCTCCTTCACCACGCCACCGCTACTTCCATCGCCACCGCCTCCGCGTCCGCCTCAGCCATTGCCTCAGTCGTTCGCTACCGTCTCCATCTGTCATCGCCTTCGCCGCCGCCACCGCTTCTATCTCCGTTCCCGTACCTCCTCCCCACTCACCTGCTGAGTTTATCTCAGAGCAACATTGCCGCAGACTGCAGCGATTCTGACCGGGAGGTCCTAGGGTTCGCGTCCTCACGGTGGAAGGTTTTCAATACTGGCTACCTTTATAGCTCCATCCAATTCAGCCACTGTCTGGAGGAGAATTCTAGCGGCCGGCTGCTTCGGTCGGTCGTTTCCGAAGTTTAAGGGATCAAAACCAGGCGAATTTCGGAGCAGTACACTAACAAACGGGCCGCGCCCCACGGACTATCTTTGTTGAATCTTCTCCCGATACACATACTTACACTTAAGTATACTGCATTATTAAAAATGTCGAGAGATCAGTCGGGAGCTTAGAACTAGTTTCGGCTGGGGCGGTGCCCCGCTGGGAGACTGAAGAAAGAAATCTCCCCGCAAGATGTCTAGGTCGGCGACGGATCGCTGGTTCCTTCCTACCAATGGGAAGGAACTCCGCTATGTCCCGGGATAAAACATTTACTACACTAACGGGAACAAAGTCCTTAGCAGATGACGCGTTCAGAAACATCAGATGAATCTCCTCCCCGCTCCCCCTATCCCGTCGCCATCTCCGTCCTATCCCTGTCTAGTTCCACACCCCACTGACGCTCCACCAACTCCACACCACGAACGGCTCCGTTCTGCTTTCCGAGTTCTTCAGAGAATCCCATAGTCACCTCTTCGCTTAAGCTGCTACCAATGCCACTATCCCGAATGCAGTGGAGGATTTTCAGAGGAGGCAAGGGAGGCCAGGCTTCCATACAAAATTGATCACCAACACTAAAAGATCGTTTCTCTTGCTGCAAACATACCGTTACAATTTGAGATGGAGCCGAGCAGTTCTATGGGTCACACACTACATTGCACCACTAAGTACTAGCACTTCTTGTGCCTACAGGATACCGGAGGCCGAAGTTGACCAGTGCCCTCTGGAATACAAAAGCCTGGTGACGGGCAGCCATCTTGCCAATGACGTCACGATGAGTAGAGATCCATGCTGAAGTTAATAGCAAGAGCATTTCACAATATATTTGTCCTTGGTACTTCATTTCCCAAAAGCAGATTTTACAAACGAAAATCGAAGGATTTATATTTTTAGAAATATGTTGCTTTTATTTCTGGAAAATGTTTCTTTGAAAGAACAAAAAACTTTTTCTACAACTATCAACAAAATTAGAATCAGAAGTTAATAAAAATACACTTTGATTAATTTTAAGAATAGTAATTTATTTTGAAGAAAATTACATCACAATTTACATATATTACTCTATATATATTTTGTGTAACACAACAAAAATATTAAGTAGTTTCTCACTACTTATGCATACATATTCCTACATTAATACACACAAACGTATTTTTACAGAATAGGCGATTTAAAATATTTTGGGAAAGAAAAGTACAGGAGCAGAATCATTCTGCAGGCTAGATTTTGAGCTGAGATATCACGTCAATTATGAATACATTAAAACATGTAAGACATCCCACATAACTTAATATTTAAAGCTCTGAACGAAAAACTTGATAAGGAAAATTCATTTAAAATACAGAATGAGGAGCTCCTGATAGCAATTAGATTACTGTTGAATAATAAATTCAAGTTCAATGATTCTTGTCACAAACAAACACAGGGAACTACAATAGGTGGACCCAAAGGTTACCTATTTTCTGAACTGGTTATACAGCAGACACAGTAATCTTAAGTCAAAATGAAGTAATATTTTATGCTAGATATGTGGATGGCACGATCTTAATTGTTGATGATTGAATCCATTTTTCAACAATTTAATAACTATTACCAAACTATCACTATCAATATCACCAACGTTTGCAAGTTTAAGGTATTTTTTAAATTCCTACCCTTGAGTTATTGTTGGGTATGAAAGTTTTCTCTCTACAAATAGCTCTGATCCACACACTCCTTGGCTTTTTCTCTTTTGGAAAGCCGAACACACTAACAGCAGGGCCGTTTCGGCAGTTGCCTTTACAATTGGGCACACAACACTTGAAAGGGATTATTGTGACGAGCTGTAAATGAAACAATGAGGTTTTGAATCGTTACGAATTTTTTTAACATCTGTTTACTGTGTAATCACGTAAGTCCTAAACACTGTATGATCAATATGTACAATAACCTAGAAGTCTCGTAACACGTTTTTACAAATTGAAGCACAAATATATCATTTGCTTATATTTGCCTTAATTTTAGATCTAAGACGTACTGTGAACTTTATCAGAAACCACTTGTACTTACCAAGTTCGAATTTCCGTAATTAAAAATAATCAAATTGCTGAAAAATCACAACGAACACAACATAGCAAC
Organism: Acheta domesticus; assembly: GCA_031308135.1. Lineage (NCBI taxonomy): Eukaryota > Metazoa > Arthropoda > Insecta > Orthoptera > Gryllidae > Acheta > Acheta domesticus. The sequence goes on along the minus strand of JAHLJT010009436.1, from coordinate 252,176,069 downwards.
ATGCATAACACACGGAATATCCGGCCGGAGGGTCTCTTTGTGGGCCTACTCGTGCTTACGTCACAAAATCGTCGCCAGGCTTTGTATTCCAGAGGGCACTGAGTTGACGCGCGCCTCCCTGTTACCATGACAAAGTCTGCCAACCAATAAGAAAAGAGTAGCTTCGTTTTGTCCAGCTTTGGAGTTGGTTTTGTACGGAGGCTCTCGCGCGTCTGGCCGTATTTTATCTGGAATGTCACCAAAAACAGTTTACCAGTAATCCAAAGGTAATTGACTTTCAATTTCACGTTATGATTCCCTGCCGGTATTTGCCTGGGTCTCCCTAAGTTTTGAACTCACCGTCCGCCACTGCGAATGTCACAACCACCACTGCTTGCCTTCCTGTCTTTTGCCACCAGCTCCTGCGCCTCTGGATTGACCCTGAACGCCCTTCCTTCTTCACCCTCATGCCGTTTCCTCCCCCTCTCTGCGGACATCGAACCCTCTCCGCCCTCGCCGCCGCTTCCACCCAGCCGCCGACTCAACCTCTGTTCTCGCCGCTCCTCCTGCCCCAGCCACCGCCCCGCCGCGCCGGCCGCCCCCGCATTACTTTAGCCTCCGACGCCGCCAACGCCCCCACTGGACTCCCCATGCGTCAGTTCGAATGGATGGAGACGCCTGGTAACATGTGAGGGAGAACAGCCGTTACAACGCACTTTGCGTCGCTGTTGTGGGAGGTCAGGCGTGTGAAATGCCCATTGCATATTCAAAGCTCAAATTAGATTAATGAGAATCTCAAGGGAAACTGTCAACAATATGAGTATTTTTCTGAAAACAGGGATTTCCACAAAATAACTCCAACAACACACATCGCTCCACTCTTCCGATCGGACTGTGTGTTTATTTATTGTTTTATGATAATTGCAGGATCTCAACAGTCTCGGCTGAAGTAACAACTCAAGGAAAGAATTCAGGATGACCTCAATTATTTTGGTAGGCGCTTTCAAAACGTTGCAGATAAATAAAATTACCACAGGTGTTGTGCGTACCAGACAAATTTATTTACCGATTCCAATTACTACTCCTTATTGAGGACTTTAATGGTCTTTTATTCTGTTATATAAGCAAATTGCGAAGACGAGCATGCAACCATTTTACGCGAAGCAGTCTCGGAGCGAGAAAAATGAAGTTCACCACTTTAGTATTCTTCCATATTCGTCCGTGTTCTCCGGAGAAAGTCTCAGAGAAATATTAAATAATGTAAGTCTTCTTAAAATATTCAAAAGAAAATATGTGTCTTTGAAGAAAAGATCAATATCTGTCTCTACCTATCTATCGGTTATTTTACAGCCACCGCCGTTTTCAGCATCCCAACTTCCATGCCTCTTTATCCCAAACGTTTTTTATTCAATTTCTTTTTGCCATGCTTAAATGCCATGACAGAATGTTTACATCTCTATAACATATATTTCTGCTGCCTGAAATTCGTCTCTGATGCTTTCGTTATTGTCCAGACTTCTGCCTCATTAAGTATTGTACTCTGTACTCTCTTTGCATTTCTTTGCCTTTGTTGAAATAATTTAGTTCCATAATAATTTAGATTCAATTGTCTTGTGGTCATTTTTCCTCTGTTTTTTTAGTTTTCACATTCAGTTCTACCATCCTCCCATCTTCTATTAGTGTGACTCCCAAATATTTATATTTTCTATTGCTTTTAACGATTCGTGTAGTGGTCTCTAAATCATGGGACACACCTCGACTACCATATATTCAATCTTTTTTATTTCCATTCATATTGTTCTACTAACTTTCTAAACACATAGGTTACATCATTTTATTCTTATACCATTAGCACCTGGTCATCTGCAAAAACAATAATGTTTTATTACCTGTCTTTATGCCCATACTTCTGCACTTTCTTTTCCATTCATTGAAGGCTTCATCATTGCCTATCTTAAAAATAATTTGATATATACAGCAACGTCATCGTAATCCTTTATTTATCGAGAAGTCGTATTATATGTATTTCCCTCTTTTATTGATTTCTGTTATCTTTATTAAGTTGTTTGACTGCCTTTATGTAAGTTTTTGATATTCCGTTCTCTTTCATTGCCCCCATACTTCTTTTACTGGTACATTATCTAAACCTTTGGCGTCTTAAGACTTTTTCAGATCTAAGAAAATTATGTGTAGCTCCCTTCTTTGTTGAATTGTTTTTCCAATCAGCTGTTTCAAACAGAAAATATTGTCTATAATGTACAGGATCTTCCTGGTCTGAAACCATTTTATTGTATCTCAGCCACATCAGGCTTTCTATTTTATACCTTTTTTATTTGATTATGTTTTTCCACAATTTCAGAAGAGATGTTTATACACATAGTAAGCTTTACCTTTTAGTAAGAAGTGGTATGATCCACAGGAAGAACCTCTTTGTACCCGAAACATATTTCCAAACTGTTGACTTCAAGATCAATATGTATTAGACTAAACAGTTTCTGTTCGTTAACAAAACACTAGTGGTAGGAAATGGTGTGGCATTTACGATGCTATCATCGAAATCAATATTAGATGTAGGCTCCCCGTCGTAACAGTTTATTATGGCATAAAGCTTTTTCGGCCGCATTGCGGCCATCTTCAGTGCTATCAGAGGCGGCTGTGGGCCTCAGTCCAGACAAGACAGCGATGCAGCAGATGCCTTCGCCCTTCGCTGTCTTGTCTGGACTGAGGCCCACAGCCGCCTCTGATAGCACTGAAGATGGCCGCAATGCGGGCGAAAAAGCTTTATGCCATAATAAACTGTTACGATGGGGAGCCTACATCTAATATTGATTTCGAAAACACTAGTGGCCTGCAGCAGCAAAACGGCTGCTGTCGGGAGTGAGGAAAATGGGATCCTGGAGCAACGAGAGTTGACTTATTTGAAACGGCACATGTGAAAACTAAAGTTTATTTCTCCTCGCATGAGAACAAATTTTTCGTTCATTTTATGCACATATTGAAATTAATAATATAGACAGAATAATATAGCTTGACAGAGATGATTCTTGTATTTTATTGATGAGCGTAATCACATTACATACTATGTTTTAGGAGAGGCGACTGAGTACTTTCCTTTGGAAAAAAAAGAAGGGTTTGTACGACCTGCGCAGTTCATTAGACTATATAAAACAAGACCCACACTTTTCCCACCTTGAAGGAAATGATAAAAATGTCTTAACTACTGTCCGGATCAACCGTTTCGGTTAATTGCGCTGGAAAAGCTGAGGGGGTGGTCCCACGTGACTTCCCTCGCAATCTGCACCTGCGTCCGCCGCCGCCGCCGCCACCACCGCCACCGCCGCCGCCACCGCCGCCACCGCCGCCACCGCCGCCACCGCCGCCGCTACCGCAGCCGCCGCTACCGCCGCCGCCACCACCGCTTCCGCCGCGTTCTTATACTCAAGAACACCTGATTCTGTTCACTAATACGTTGTTTGAACTTTTTTCTTACATTTGTCGAAATCACTCGTGTCCCCCGTCTCCAGCCACGCTCGCATTTCATGGCTTGTTTTCGACGTGTGAACACGGACCTTCCAGGAATGTTTGATCTCTCCGCGACTCGTTTAGGGCCTCTGTCCTTTCCGGGAAATCAGTTCGCTCCTCTGCGGTCACATCTGCGGTTACGGAATTTTGAACCATTCTACCTGATTTTGTAAGGAAGATGGTTACGCTTGATATATTTTAGCGAGTGGCCACCTCAGCTACGGCATTAAAATTGATTTATGAACTGCATTTTTCAGTAGAAATATATATTTAATTGTTAATGTTTGCATGTCTGCTACTAAATACAAACGATCAAATTCACTTCAAGATCACTCATCTACGAGTACAAGAATGAACACGATGTAGTATGGAATAATAATCAATGCAGTTATGAACTACTTTGGCATAATATTAACTTACTCCATTAAAGTCAGAGTCAAAATAAATAAATTTTTTGTAGTGCTTCCAAGAATACGTTATCTTTGGAGATAAGGATAAAATTTAATAATAAATTGTTACACTTATTTTCGTAATTCCACGCATATTTTGCGAATTCTCGGTAAATTCAGGAGTCGTGAAGCGAGTATTTGATTTATCATGAATTTCCAAAGCAAGAGAGATAATTAGCATGAGTACTTTGCAAATTAATACCTTAATTCACTAAAATAAAACTATGTAATAAAACAATGTGACAAAGATATAGATATCGCAATTTTAACACTCCAGTTCATTTTGAAACGTTAGTATCACAGGATCCTGGAATGATTTCATGAAATGTAAGACATGGTTATACTCGTACACACTTGTCTTGAGAAAAATAATTCAGAATGTTCCGTTTGCTTTATAAAATACCTTTTTTAAAAACAACATACAGACATAAAAATAACAAACAACATTACAAGAACATAAATATAATATTAACAAATTAAATAAACAAGTATTGGAACCCAATTACCAAAAGCCCAGTAATTCAAACTGTTTGACATAATTTCATTAATTTGAGATTTCTGATGAAAGTTTATACTTTTTTTCGCAGAAGACCTTCTGTTACGTTTCCTTTGACACAAAAAATTCGTTCACCAAAAACGAGTCGGTTCACATGTGAATATATGAACGTAAGATGGAAGTCAATCAACATTCACACGAAACGAACGTATTATTACTACAATTTAATATATCTCTATTGGAGGCTACCGCCTCCAAACCTCTGCTCACCCAAAATATTACTATTATATTACTATTTTAAAATAAATTATAGTATTATATTACTACTATATTACTATTCCGTTGGAGCTGCCTCTCCCCAAACCTCTGCTATCCTGCTAATCATAAAATTCTACAAATAAAATGCGTTCAATTTATTAATGTCATTTTACTTATGTAATCGTTTTTCTTACGTAATTAAACTTACCAAATCGAATCGTTCGGGTCATACATTTCAGTAATTCATTTGTCGTCGTCTTTTACAGCAAACCCCTTTTAGTGTTTTATATTTTAATGTCATAACATGGCCGTGATCACATACCCTTTCTTTTTCATTGAAGAAATTAATTTTAACCTGAGAAAATTCATTCTGGCACTCTTAATAACAAATTACAACTATTCAGTTATTTCATAAACAAATCAAAAGAATTAACTAACCCCTGGGAGATGAGAAGTGATTGACTAGTGAACCATTGCATCAGTTTATTAGCGCTACCAACTTTAAAGATGAACTCTATCTCCAAAGGGATTTCTCAGTTAAACATATTTCATTGTTAAGATACAGAAAACAAATATTATTTACACTAAACCACAAGTAACAAAATACAATTAAATTAACTGATTGAAACAAATATAAATGTGTAACCAATAATATTTTCAAAGAAAATATGGAGAACAGTGGGCAATTAACAAAAATATATTAGATTTATTTAGAAACCAGTAATAATATGAACCATAAAACCATGTTTAAGTGATTGAAAATCGGTTTTTTTACGAGTATACACATAGCAAGTAAGCATTGTTTCTAACTCCAAGGGAAAAATATGCTTTTGCATTAAAATCTAGTTAGGATATTATATGTTGATATATCAGTGAGTCGGTCAGTAGATCTGTTTTTCTGTTATAAGATAAATACGTTGATACGGAGTTGAATGTATACGGAACACTTGTTTTTATATTTTTAAAGTAATGTACTAGGGTCATTCAAAAACGAACCGGGATTTTGTAACACAGCGTAATTGGTGATACATAAAAATATTAATGGAACCTATTTTTTTCACTGTAGTTTTGTCCAACAGAAATACATTTTGTCCATTGCATAGGAAATTTTCCGATTCCTTAATGGAAAAAAGAAGACTGTCGCAGTAGCCAATTGCGCACGTACTGTTTGACCGCAGGGTCGTCTTCAAATCTTTCTCCATCTAACGCCTCCTTTAGTGGACCAAACATATGGTAGTCACATGGGAACAAATCCGAACAGTGAAGTGAGTGTTGTAGTAGTTGCCACGGCAATTCCGTGAATTTATAACAAGTCAGAGCTACTGTATGCGGCTGTGTTGTCACGCAGGATGATATCGTGAATCAGTAGCCGCCATCCGCTCTATTCGCCACCAGCACCCGGTAGTCGCCGTCCGATACAATGGTATGAACACTTCCAACACTGAAACTCACCTCTGATGCAATACGGGCCACAGCAATGCGGCGATCGCCTTTAACAAGCTCACGCACTGCTTAAATATTGCCTTTATTTGAAGCTGATGGCCGGACGCCGTTTATAGCATTCATTTTCCACTTCATCACGACCATTTCCACACTTCTGGTCCTTGTTGAACACTTAGTGTTTACTCAGAGAAGCATGACCGAACTGTGATCTGAGTCTCTTTAAAATTTCATCCAATTTCACATCTTTGTTGGCGAGAAAACGATTGCGTTATAGACATTAATACTTTCTGTTCATTGTAGTGATACTGAAATGGTAGACGTGAGTATGAGGGCCATGCGCATGGCTATCTCCGCTCTATGTTCCCATCACAGATTCTCGGGGGCGCCGCATTGAACACGTAAATAAGCGAGACAAACGAAGTTCCGGTTTATATTTGAATGGACCTCGTAGTTTGCAAACAAATGACGGCTCTTTATTTCCTGTGCCTTTACCATATGAATGTACACCGTATTTTCTATTCCCAGAGTATGTTAGTATATTAAACTCGGGATCCGCAGAAACAAAAATGCTTATGAACAAAACTATGCAAAATGGTTTTCCAAGAAGGAGCACGCACACTGTTCAAGAACAAGGAAAATACTTTCATGGAACACTTGAATTAAAGATTTTAACAAAATGTCTTCACGATTACAGTAATACCATAGTATAGTGCATGCAGTTGTATATGTACAAAGATTGTCAAAAAGGTTGCCGTTCCAAACTGCAACACGTGACCAGCAAATATTTAATGACAGGCGGCCTCTTCCTTGCAGCCTTGATGTCGTATGACGTCAGCTGTGTCGCAAGCAGTAACGCACTCTCGACGACAATTCATTAGGTACGCACAGTTGTGAGAACAGACGAAATAACACAAACAATTTCGAGAATATGTAATTTCCAGTGGTACTTGTAACTGTTTCATTGTTTGTGTACTTTCACCCGGCTCCTGGGTATCTAACAACACCAATAGATTGGTATTGAGATACCAATGGCACATCTCACGTAGTCAGAGGCTGCATAATGTTCTTTGTTTTTCTGCGCTGATCGCACATTAGTAAAATAGATAATTTGCCGTTAGTTGTACTGGGGTCGTTTCGAATTTCAGTTTCTAACTGCGGCTCTCCGCATTTTGAAACGAATTCATTTTCATTCACCAAACAATCAGAAGAACAGCCACAACAAAGCTGTCGGTGTCTCGGCCGCTTCACCCCGTCTCTACGCAACGCACTAACGATGCAGCCCGTTCCGCTGACACCTGTTGTCGGCGTCCTGGCCGCGGTGCAAAACGTCTGCGGCGCGGCGCGGCGGTCACAGGTCGCCGTTTCACGCCGCCCAGCGCGGCGCGGCGCGGCGACTCAAACGCGGGAACAGCCGACGAACCCGCAAGCCGCCCCGCGCCGCGCCGCGGCGAGCAGTCGCACAGTGGGGCAGGAGACCTTCAAAGTTGAGAATAAATATTTTAAGTCAGTGTTGCCAAGATCGATGCCACGAGCGGGAGTCCGTGGCACGAGTGCCACGACGAAATCGCCCCTCCACGCAGTTCATTACTTCGCCACCAGAGACAATGCCATCTCTATTTTAAACGGCGGAGTTACTAATAGTTTCCTTTCCCGACGTTAGTTGCTCAGAGAAGCTCGTGGCATGCTACGGTGCCGCGACGCGTGCCACTGCCACCAGTAGAAGACCTTGACACCACTGTTTTAAGTGAGAGGGGAAAGGATTGGACTGAGTTGATAACAAAGGATAATAAATACCAAGAGTAACGCAAAATATATCAATATATCTTTATTTTCAAATTACAATGCGTTGTAGAAACGTTGCAAAACTTGCAAGAACAAACTTTGTCATTGAGGTAAAGGTTAAACTTAATCATTCTCTTGATCTTTATCATCATTGTATGACCTAATTATTATCATAAGTAATATTACGAGAAGTGCTGTGCTAGCCGGTAAATTCACGACTCGCGTAGCGAGGAATAAACACATTACATCATTTGAAAGGATAATTTAAATCACAGGAATTACGAAAAAGGGAAATATTACTCAAAATTACAACCGAAAAATGAAAACCTTTCATTCACCTCCGACTTATCACTGCCTCCTGGAATAACTTATAATCAAGTAACATTTGAATAACAGTTTAATGCAGAAAATGATTTCAAATATGTTTAAATTTTATGGTAATAAACCTTTCGAAAAACAATTGTAACAAGGCTACTTAAAAGAACATTTATTGAATGCACAATGATTAAAGTTGTAGGAAGTTGTTTTCCAAGTCTTGGCCTTCCGTGGAAGTATTTGAAATGGAAGATGTACAAGATAAACTAGCAGCGGAATTCGTCGATTTCGAATGGATTGAACACACGTGTGCACTCATTTAAGTATTTTCCTGAATAATTTTTGATGTAACGTTCCACATTGTTTTGACAGCATATTCTTTGTACTCTTCACCATTTAATATTCGTATATTAATTACCTAATATATATGATTATATATTATAAAGATATATATATAATTATATATTATAAAGATATATATAATTATATATTAATTAAAATATGTGTAAATTCATCATTTGTGGTTTGTGCTGTCCATTTGTATTTTCTTTCTTCACAAAATTCTTGAAATTGCTTCCACACGCTTTCTCTGTTCCTTTCACTGTTTTTCGGCACTGAATTTTTAATAATATATTCTATTTCAGAGTTTTAAACATAACCAAAACGACACATTTTAAAATTATATTGATGCATGCAAGCTATTTTGGAGCTGAAACAGTTGCTATTGTTATCTTAAAAAGGTAAACAAAGTTTTTACAGCGATAAAAAAGGTAAACAAACTGATGGCGATAAACAGCTGGGATTGGTTTAATTTGAATATATCCTTGGTTACCATTGGCTACATACGACGCGGACAGACATGGGTGAAATAGTCAATATAATGAATCTGAAAACTCATCAGTGTCATAATCTTCTTCTGTTTCGTATTGTTATGCTCGCCGAATGTTGACTTTGAAAAAAAAAAAAACTTCTTGACAATGATAAAATTGATGTTATTTTCAGGGATGGATTCAATATAAATCTGAACAAAATGAAGAAAGACAAGTCAGTTTTGCTACTTAAAATTCTAAGAATAATTTTAGATTCTCCTATAAAAATTTAGACTCCTTCTATTTGCATTTTTACTGCAGAATGTAAATAAATTATTTAATCAGTAGTACGTATATTTCATGTGGGTTACAAGAAGTGTGTCATTTTCTTCAGATATACCGGCCTAAATGATTTTGATCCCTATTTTGTATTTTAAAGAGGCAACTAATGTAAGTTTTTCTTAAAAGTATTGTCGTTTGATAGTTAAATTACAACGTAATATATAAATTTTTTGAATTAAATTTAAGACTTTTTTTACGAAGATTTGTGAACTTTGTTAATATTAGTGTAATGTAAATATGTTAAAAATTGTTAGTTGTAAGTTTTTTCTTTTGTAATTATGTTTTTGTTTTTTGAGTAACTGTATTCTCATTGATTTGACTATTGTTCATTATTTCCATAATTGTATCCTGGCGTATAACTGAGGTTAAAGCCAATAAAATAAATTACAATTACAAATTACCGTTTCGGATTGTGCTTGTCCAGGCAACATCATATTTAAAACTTCTATTGGAAGTTCTTTAATTTTCTTTACAGGAAGTTGTCTGTGGTTGTTAAAGACAGGATCAGATGATACCAGAAGACGGCAAAAAATGTCGTTGGTTTTGTCTATGGCACACTTATGAGAAAAATCTTCTCTAAATTTCTTAATGCCTTTATTTCATGTCTCTTCGAATAACTGACCAATAGGTAGTAAAGAATTCGCCATCACTGCTGGACCATGAATGAGTAGTTTGTATATTGTTGGCAGCATACAGTACTAATGATACTTTTCTACAAATATTAACACAAAATGTTGTAAACTATTCCAGATTAATACGAAAACCATTGGATATGGCGATAAGCATTAAGGGAAATCGTTCTTTTAGTTCACTCCGCTACACAATTCCGCTACACATGCCGATATCTCAGGATTCTCAAAACTCCGTCTTGCGGTATTACCATCATTAGAATTGCCAAATCCATTGCCAATACCATCATTAGAATTGCAAATGCCGACATGCACGCAGCAACAATCAGTAAACGTTAATTGGCCGAGTTTTGATTTTTGAATTTGTCTCACTCTTTACCGTCCCCTGCCCCACTGTGCGCCGCGTCGACTCGCAGAGGAGCTGCCGCCAGAGAGGGGAAAGCTGCCGGAACCGTCAGGGTGAAGAGAGCGACGGGGCCGGCGAGGGCGGGGGATGGGGAAGGCTGAAACTATTAATTGTATTTCTTTTACTACCGTAGTTAATAATTCTACGTTGAAAAATGTTTTCGTTGTGTTGTCGTGTCTTCCTTGGTTTAGATGAATTATTATTGAACCAATTTCCAAGTTACTTATTACTGAGTGCAATTGAGAAAAAAATCGTATAGGTGTACTCATATGAGGAGCGTTCATGCAAATAACATGTCCATTAAATCAGTTTTTTTTAAAAAAAGCAGTGAAAAACTGATTATTGAGAAGTTATCGCCTTTTTAAGCAACGTAACATGCTGTACTGCTTACCAGTATTCTTACAATAGACTACGTATACTGCTATTAAGTCAGTTACTTATAGTCTTGACGATATTTCAAATTAAAAGTGGGACTTGCTTGCCTTTGCTTGGAAAATTGGCAAACAATTCACGATACGGCAATAATGCACGAAGGTGTAGTCTGCAAAGTGAGGATTGAGTCTTGTTAGAATTGGATTCTGTTTTACCTGTGCCAGTATTTTCTTTATCAGCAGTTGTTTTCAGTGTGCTCAGTCATGATATTGCATTGAAAATGCTGGGATATAATAATACTTTACCAAGAGTGATTAGTAATTTCAACAAGTTAATTTATATCTTGGACAAGTTGAAACATTTGCAAGAAAATGAGGACTATTGTCGTAGTACATTTAGCACTCTAAATGCTCTTTTGAGCAGATAAGTAAAAGATCTAGATTTAAATTTATTATTAAACAGATCGATAAATTAATCTTTTAAAATAGTTGAAGTATAGTTGGTACAGCGTATGATAGTCCAGATGCTGCTACTTCATCTCAGGTTTTATTGTTTATATTATTTAAAATTCTCTCCTACATTATTTCAGTAGTATAGATGAGTTTTGCGCACACGCAACCAATCTTCATAAATGATATCTCTAAAGAAAGATAACTTCACGGAGACTTGGCGATTTGCACTTTGACTTTGAAAATATGAAGGATTTGTTGAAAAAATGAATTTAAATATTTACGTCAAAAGCATCACGCAACACTCTGGCAGCATTATTAAAATCTATTTGGTTGAATAACTCCTGGACGAAGTGTTCTTAGACATTCACATTTTTGAAGCCGAAGGCCACAAAGAAACTTTCCTCGCGCCAAAATCTATAGGACGGAAGCTTCTTGAACATTCTATTATATTTTGCTGGTCCGGCGCTTCTCAATACTACCCCACCTGTTCAAAGATGGGCAGAATCGACAACTGTGTGTGAAACGAAACTAATTACTGATATTCGAGGCGATTAAATTGCACGGGTGTACTTGTCAGTTCAGTAACAAAGTTTAATATTCCCAAGAGTAAGGTCATGCTTGCCCTATCCTGTATTTTCGTATGGACAACTTTAAGTAGCTTTCTGGAGAATAAAAAACAATATTTTTGTGACTATCAAGGAAAGCAAAAAACTCATTGTCAAGGAAGATTGTATACTTACTTCAAATGTTTTTAAGGAAGTGTTGTGAATTGTTACAAGAACATGTCTTCGTATAATACTGAATAAACCTTTATTAAAAATTTGTTTTAAACATCAATTTCATTGTTTTTATTTTAATTAATTCTGTAAGTACATTGAAAGTTATTTTTTAAACAAATATACACGTTTCGTTAACAACTTCCCCTCTTAATTTGGAAAAGGGAAGATAAGGCAAATGGTTGAATTTCAAATGCGAGAGTTCTCGCACGGGTACGCTAGTTATTATTATTATTATTATTATTATTATTATTGAAATTTTGTAACACTTTTGAATTAGTTGTGAAAGATCACTTGAGAATAAGTCACTTCAGAAAAGTTGATAGAATTACATGTAAAGAGAAACTAAATACAAACAAGTTATGTCAGTTTATTATGCTAAGTAAATAATTAAATGAAATTTTGTTCTCGTTGTTAACTGATAAGCACCTCAGCAAATCCTTTTGTTAGTATCAGATCAAATGACTGAGAAGCAAGAAACGGAAAAGGCCATACATAAGTGTAGAAACTAAAGACAAAAACCGGGCAGTCTTGGACGCCAGTCATGAAAAAATCTGGGAAGGAAATCATAAACAAAAGTAGCACAAGTGGCTACTAGATTTAAGATACCGAATTTGCAATTTTAGGATATATTGAAAGAAAGTTAAACGACTCATTGCAACTCCCAAGAATTGGGACAAGGACCGGGGAGCTCCGTCCTGCAGAGGTTGGAGAACAAATGCAAAGACAGTAGTGAGAAGCGTGAAATGTGACGGAGATGACGGCGGTGGGAGCGACCGCGCACACGACGCGCGATAAATCATCAGCACCAGGAGCGTCGACCGCCGCCTCCCGCTCGGCTACCGCGCCCTCCCCCGCCTCTGCCATCACCGCTTCCATCTCCGCTCCCGCGCCCGTCTTCGCCTCCTACTCCACCTCTGCCTCCGCTTCGTCCCTCTCCATCTACGAGTTCGTCTTCGTCTCCTTCTCCACCATTGCCTCCATCTCCAACCCGCTCGGCCACCGCGAACCCCTTCGCCTCTGTCATCACCTCTGCCATCTCCGCCCCCGTCTTCGTCTCCCACTCCACCTCGGTCTCCGCTTCCACCTCCACCTACATCTTTGTCTTCGTCTTCGTCTCTGCCACCGCCCCCGTCCTCGCACCCACCCCCGCCTCCGCGCCCGTCTTCGCCTCCTACTTCACCTCTGCCTCCGCTTCCTCCCTCTCCATCTACGAGTTCGTCTTCGTCTCCTTCTCCACCATTGCCTCCATTTCCACCCCGCTCGGCCACCGCGCATCCCTTCGCCTCTGTCATCACCGCTGCCATCTCCGCCTCCGGCCCCGTTTTCGTCTCCCACTCCACGTCGGTCTCCGCTTCCAACTCCACCTACATCTTTGTCTTCGCCTTCGCCTCTGCCACCGTCCCCTCCCTCGCACCCACCCCCGCCTCCGCGTCTGCCTCTACCGCCCCCACCATCTTCGCGTCCTACTCCACCTCGGCCTGCGCTTCCTCGCTCTCCACCTACGAGTTTTTTTTTTCGTCTCCTACTCCACCTTGTCCCCCATCTCCACCCCGCTCGGCTATCGCGCCCCCGTCCCCGCCACTACCACTGCCTTTACCGTTTCCCCCTCCACGTTCGTCTTCGTCGTTGCCTCTTGCTCCGCCTCAGCCTCCGCCTCCGTCTACGAGTTTGTCTTCACCTTTGCCTTCCACTCTATCTCGGCCCCCGCTTCCGCCATCTACCACTTCTTCTTCGCCTTCGCCTTCGATTAGGACTGGATCTTGGAGTCTCCGTCGCCTTCGCCCTCGCCCCCGCCTTTCCCTCATTCACCTAAGATTCAGCCTCCGACGCCGCCTCTGCACCATCCCCGTCTCCACCTCTTTCCCCGCGTCGTCCATGGCTCGCGACGGCCGTCGACATCCCACACCATGACCCACGACATCTCTGGCTCTGCTACTGCGTTTGCCGTCGTCTCTGTCGCCGCCGCCTCCTCCACCTTTCTGCGTCTACTTCCTACCCTAACAACTGCTGTCTCCCCGTTCTATGCCTTTGTTACCTCTGCCCTGTTTTTTCCCAATCTGGGTTGTCTCGCCCACGTCAGTAAATACTTCCCCTCACTACCATCGATAAAGTTGTGGTTGTCTCTGCTGGCGCCACCACCTCCGGCGCGCTGCTTGGCTTTTGCTTACTCCTACACACCGAGTTACCTCCTCCCGGATCCACCACTTTTATACTACTTACTTGTATTCACAGTCGCAAACCTCCGATATTCGCCAACACTAATTATGCTTTCTTCGCCATCTTCCAAATCACCTCATCTCCAAATATACCAGTTCTTTCCTGACAGACAAATTAAAAAGAAGCAACCCAAAACGCGTCACTTCCTTCATCACCCTCGTCTGCGATAACTTGCAACCTGTCGTCCCAGCCTCCTCGCGCGGCTGCGTCACCGTCCAACCCATTACGGTATCTCCCCGTTCGCCGCCACAGGACCATTAGCCCCTGGGACGCTTCCTACCGCTACGAGCGCGTTTTGCGTTTTTCGCGCGCGCGCGCGCCGCCCGTTCCAGTCGTGCGCGGACGCCCCGCCCCCGCCCCCCTCCGCCCCGCCCCCGCCCCCTCCGCCCCGCCCCCGCCCGCTGCGCCCCGCCCCCGCCCCCTCCGCCCCGCCCCCTCCGCCCCGCCCCCGCCCCCTCCGCCCTGCCCCCTCCGCCCTGCCCCCGCCCGCTGCGCCGTCCGTCATCGCAGATGAGCTGTCGAGTTCGCGCGCGGGAAGCTGCGGTCGCGGACAGCCTCGCGGTCCTCTGGCCGCGCCGCGCTCGCCGGGGGCTGTTGCCCGTGTTATATACTGTGATTTTCGTAACTTTGCCCCCGACAGGAATCAGCTTTTTCGCTGCCATCCAATCGGGAACTTGTATGTCGGCACAGTGACGTCATTATGATGACGTTGAAGCTCCCGATTGGATGAAACCGTCAATAGCTGATTCCTGTCAGGGGCAAAGTTACGAAAATCGCAGTGTAGTGCGATTTTATTAACTCTGCCTCTCGAGCCCCTATGGCCACCATGGAATATCACACATTCCGCGTCTTTCTCTTTCGTGCCGCTGGAAGTCGCATGATCGCAAGCACTGCTTGATACGATCGCGATCAAGCGATACCTGGCGGCACGACTGAGAACATCGCGAAATACCGGGACATATTCCATCATGAAGAAGAGGCCATTAGGGGCAAAGTTAGAAAAATCTCAGTATAGACCTTCTTCACAATGCAAACTTAAACGTAACGTAAAGCCGTAAACGTAGCAGTAAAATTTGCAAGTAAACAAACATTTATAATGATGAACGTAAGCTGAACCGTAAGTTTCTCCTGAATCAATCCGATTTCAACGTACTGAAGCACGACCGATATCGATTTGTCTCAATAAATAGATGCGAGTAGCTATTGTATTAATGCTCGCATTTCCTTCATTTTATAAACAAAGATTCTCCTGTAGCAAATTCACGAGTAATTCGTCAAAAGTAATTATTTTATTCGCCGTCAAGTTAAAGACACAACAAAAAAATGGTCAAATTCTTCCTATGAATTCACTATTTGCATCAAAACCGTTCGCAAACTAGTTCACAACGTAACAGTAATGAATTGAAGTAACCACAAAATACCTGAAAACAATCCATGCTGCAAGATATTTCTTACACCGTGACACAATCTGAAATCGACCATTCATTTGCTTCTCGCAGAGTTTGTTGTGCATTTGTTTCTTTCATGCTGCTCTCTGATTGGTCTTCGGTAGAATTCCGACGTAAACTTAATGTAAAAGCTTGGAGCTTGTGAACTCTTAAGTTTACGGACTTAAGTCAACGGTTACGTCAAAGCGTGAATGGTCTAGCTTAATAGGGAGTTTTTGCACCCTCGAACGTTAGTACTATCCATCTTTCTACTCATGCGCAGAGCAAGTTTCGCATCACTTTAGTGTATCTGCGCATACGCAGAAGATCGATAGAGCTTCACGTTCAAGGGTGCAAAAACTCTCTAGCAACTCATTTCTAGGTTTTGCGGCTACATTCTGTTTACGTTTAAGTTTGCATTGCGAATGAGGCCTTACCGGCTGTTCCGGTGAGCGGGAGGAGATACTGAGAGGCGAAAGACACCTCTTTTGATTGGTTGAATAATGTTTTCTGGAGCGTCAAATACTAAGGTCATTGGTCCCATAAGTGTAGTGCATGTTTTCCCTTACCATGTAACTCTCACAAGTGAGGCATCGCTTCAGACTGGACAGGCCGTCAGCTCCCGACTGGTCTCCCAACAAATATGGTCGTGTATAAGGCATGTAAGTTTGGGTAAGTAAGGAGTGAGGATAGAACAAGGAAGGAGAAAGGAAAATCGCGTGCGGTCCATGACCTGTTTGTTAGGGTTCTAGTCCGGTATTCGCCTGGTGTTGATCAGAGAAACTACGGAAACCTAATGGCTCTCCAAATATACCAGGTCTTTCCTGACAGCCTGATCCTGCGGCTGCGTCACTTTGCTGTGCCTCCGATTCCTATGATGCAGATACCAATCAGAGCAGCCGGCCGCTAAAGTTCTCCAGACAGCGGCTAACTTTGACCTAGCTATCTAATTAGTGTAAAAAATCCTTCCACCGTCGGAACACGAAAACAGATCTCTCGATCGGAGGTACTGCAGTGACATCAATTGATGCCCTAAGCCACTAAGCCGGTGTAAGGCCCGCAGCAGACTACACCGAGAAAAGTGTTATTCATAATTCTATTAACAAGTGTAGTAAAAGGGAGAAGGTAAAGAAACAGGAGCTCCAGAAAACTCATAGATTGTGATTCTTTTCCATATGTCACATACTGTTTTAACTTTTTTTTAAACCTATGAACCTATAACATAACTTAAACGATTTAAATACAAATCAGTAATATATTTCTCTTCAGGCGATTCGAACTCATGCGGAAGATTTATGATCATGGTAACAAAACCAAAGAATCTATGAGTTAAAATTACACTACAACATTTAATAAAACAACAATTGGGATTCGCAGCTGATCTCACAGCCAACTCTACAGTCAAAACCTTCAGTTTGCAGTTCACAAAGCCTTTTTGAGACATCCATTGCAATTTGTGTATGGGAGCAACTTTACCTCTTTCAACATTTCTCGTAGCACATTTCTGGCAACGCATCTTTCAGTGTAGTGTGTTGCGGGCCTGAAGGAAAAACTCTCTTTCCTCTACGCTGGTACTAATGACACCTTTCGGGGATTTCACAAACCGTTTCGAAGTCATTTTACCCGACTCCACAAAGCAAAAGAAAGAGTAATGTTTCTCATGATGGAACAGCTGGGTTTCTTATTTCCCGCCTATCGTCCGACTGATTCGTCTAACATTCTTACGCGACGTGTGCTTTCATTCGTCTTAACAGCGAGAATATCATAGGCTATGAACGTAAAGTGCCCACCTCAAACCTTCCAATATAGCGGACACTAAGCACAATTCTTGTCTGAAAAGTTTTAGAAATTTTCATATGTAGAATATTAATAAATTCGTCTTGATATCCTGTATGTCTTATGCAATGTAAAGTACTGAAAAAACAAAAACAATGCGACTTACATTAGGCTCCATTTTGTTGATTATTGTTCTTAACTCAGTATTACATTTTTACTTTCCCGTATACGTACATTTACACGAAGTAATATACGTAGTATAGAGAAAGTTGTGTAATGCTGCGCGAAAAAACGGTGGATTCTCTGCAGAATAAAAATCATTGCCGAGCTCTGATAACGAAAATGTGGATAAAACCAGTGAAATTAAGAAAGTAGTCCGTTTTGTGGATCCTTGGTACCGAAACACTATCTGAAAGCAAAACGTCTGTCTGTCCGTCTGTGAACACCACTAGCGCCTAAATCACTCGTAGGATTTTTTCCAAATTGAAGAAACCCTGTCGATTTGGCTCGAGTGGACGCTTTGAGATTTTGAAAAACCTTCATTAATTTTTCTGGGTACTTTACATGAAGTCCCCTGAACATTTTCATAATTTTCTCAAAAACAGCTTCAAATTTTTTCTATAAATTACTTGTAAGAATAGAGTAAAATACACTTAAGGTGGCTTAGGTCCGATTTTCAGGGTTAATCTGAATTTTCGAAAATTGCAAAGGAATTTTTTCGGTATCTTCCTACAAGTACAAAATTGAAGATAGAGATTTCTCCTTCAAATAAAATTTGTTCTCCCCTAGTTAGTTCTTTCATTAAGGTCATGCACATTTTTTTGAAAATTTTAGTACTTTTAATTGTAATGTATGGAATATGTGCGATTTGAAAACATTACAAAACCAACATTTTCTCAAAAATGCCTCCAAATTTTGTTTATACTTTTGGTAGGGATAATACTAAATGTACTCTATGAGATGACATGAACGCCATGTTGCCCCATTCATTTGTTTGTTTTTCAAAAATTACAAAAATGACATTTTTTGACTTGCCTCTCACGTCGTTAATATTTACATTAGCGGCGATTTGCTTACATTATTATACTTATAAGTTCATGCACTTTATATAACGTCAGATAAAGTTTCTCGAAAACTCAACCGTTTTCTTTGAAAGCTAGCTCACATTTCTGCATTTTCACGTTCAAATGCCATTTTCTCAAGAATGGCTCCAAATTCTGTCTTCAAATTTTCGAACTGATAGTGCTAATTGCACTCTTTGATATAACGTAAAGTTTATTTTGGTGTTGTTTTTTTTTCAAAAATTACACAAATATTTTTTTGAAAGATTTCTCACACTGTTAACTTGCACATTTCCAACAATTTTTAAACACTATTGTATTTGTGAGTTAAAGTGTTTTAAATGACTTCCAATAAAGTCTTTTGAAAACACAAAAGTTTCCTGGGAAAAAGAGCTTCAAATTTCGCATTTACAGTAGCGCTTATACGCGAGTTTCTCCAAAACGTCTCTAAATTTTTCAAAGAAAATTGCCTTTTAGGAGAAGGTTTTACTGTTCTTTAATATTCCTAAAATAATATTTCCGTTCTACTATTAGGAAACCAAAATATTAAGAAAATGTTTTAAACAAATTTGGGTGGCAATAGATGGCAGCTGGCAAGAAGATGTGTCAAGTCCGAATAGCTAGGCAAGGCCAAAGGAAATACTAAATTAATACGGGAAACTCTGTGCCATTCTGTAGCATCACTAGTTTCCCACTAGAGAGGTGGCGCTCAGTCGGGTGATTTTTCTTTAACGTTTTCTCTTGTTACGATGTTTTTCATGATTTTATCCTTTTATTTTGACATACAGTTTCTCATGCAAATGAGAAGCGTTCAATTACAAAAGTGTTTCCGCTTCCGTTCCATTCCGTTAATTGATAATAACAAAGAGAGGTGTAATGTGTATATTGGTCGCGTTTCCTTTATAATAAAGAAAGAAGGCCCTAATTGATTGCTTGGAGTTTTGGCTATTGTATTTCCTGGCAATACGACGTCTGGGATAAAACCACCACAGTTATATTTATACATTAAATTGTCTTTGGTGACAATGTGCCTGGTGACAGATACTCAAATGTGCCTCTCCAGACACACAGGAGGTAGGCAGACGCACAAACAGGCAGACAGACCCATATTTTCAAATGCTCTTATTTCATTGTATTTACTTCCTGCTTTGAAGTTTTTGTAATTTCAGTAGGGAAAATGTGTAGATAGTTGATGGTTAATATACTTTTATCTGGTTCTAGCCAATATGAAATTTAATGAATCGATTTAATTAAGTGTACGTGTTTAACATTAGTCGCCGAGGTTTAACAGTAGTAGATATTTCAGTGATATCATTCAGCGAGGTCATTTGCAGAGTTATGATGCAACAAAGCATGATGAATAAGTTGAATGATTGTAGATGATGAAGTGAGAGGTAGGGGGTGAGAGTGGAGCAGATGGTGGAATGACATAAAGGGGAAACGAGAGTACTTCATGAAATCTGTGTTCCCGTTTTGTTCTTTACCATTTCCACCGGCAACGCATGTATAAATTCTGGCACCTTTTGTTAAAAGGAAAGTCCGCCATCCGTTTCAAGACAGGTCATATTTCATTAAAGTACAATGTACTACATTACTTCTACTCTAGAAAAATGCATTCACTAACTTTTGCGCACATTTTTCATAACATATTTAAATAAAACTTACTTATTTTTGGAACAAAGTGGCAATCATATTACTTTCACCAACGTAGAGCAATCCTTAAGAATTTTGAGTCATCGAGATGCGTTGATTGTTCTTGAATTAAAGTCATTCCAAGTTTGCGACCGAAGTGTATGCCCGTTCTTTTCGGAAGTCTTTTTTTATTGTTCCATGTATTTGGAAGACGTGTATTCTCTGTAATGCTGATGGTTCTGGCTGGGTTTTTTGTTTAAATTAATTAGCCTAATTTATTTCTCAATCTTTCTAATATATCATTCGTTACTCATACATTAGTCTGATTCACGTGAACATTTAAGTAAATTCATCAAAAGAACAGAAATACATCACGTTTCCACATTCAATTACGTTTCTCTCATTCAACACAGCCCTGATATTCGTATTTCAAATGTTCACACTTGTATGTGCCTGTTTCAAGTTACATACAATAATCATTTATTCTGGACTACCTTTGATATTCAAATCGATATCAAAAATAATAATAATAATTCAATATCAAAAATTGATATTCCTTCGACTATCAAAGAAGACCGTCTTTGATGTTTGGATGCAGTAAAATTAATTGTCGGGAAATATTATAATAACTTTTTATTGAATGGTGAAAAACATCTATCATGATTTAATCGTGAAAAACATCTTTGATATGTTGTTTAATTATAATAAATGCAGCTGGAGTAAAAGTGAAATAAATTAGCTCGTATTTTAAGAACTCTGAATCTTGTACTTTATTTATATGTTAGTGAAATACAATAAATTATTCAATTGTCATTGTGTAGAAAACTACTCACATTACTATGCAAATTTGCAAATTATTCGAATGTAGCAGCGCTAAATATGACCCGACTTTTCAATTATTGCCACAAACGATTAAACTGGTAGAGGTGGCTCAGGACATCAACTGCTGTCACTGCAGAACCTCTGATCTAGGCGTCGCAACCTGACGGTGGCAGGATTTCCGACATGCTAGAGAGCTAGGCCGAATTCAGCCGCTGGCTGGAGGAGAATTCTGGCGGTCGGCCGCTCTGATCGGTGGTTTTCCGTAGTTTCTCCGATCAACAACTGGTGAATGCAGGAACCAGTACCCTAACTAAAGGGTGACGAACCGCGCGTGATCTTTCCATCCTCTTCCTTGCCCTGTCCTCTCCCCTAATTTACACACGCTTCGACTAACATGCACTACACTACCACATGTCCTGCCGGGAGCGTAGAGCTTTTCTAAGCTTGCGCGGTGCCTCGCTGGTGGGAGATACCTGGTTGAGGAAACCCCTCAAGCTAACGCGTAGGTTGCCAGATCTCCCCATCTAGGGGGAGGAAGGTCATCACCATCTACCGAGATAAACATGCACTACACTAACGGGGCTAATAACCGTATCAGTTGATGCGCCAGGAAACACGAATAAATAAATACATAAATAAATAAATAGAAATATTAATGTTTCTAAATGACACGAAATCGGTTTTAATCCGTCACGCAGGAAACAGCAATCCCGAGTCACATGCATCTCAATCCTTCCCAAAAGAGAGAAAAGGACAAGAGTTTGCCCTTACAGAAACGACACAAAGAACTACGAGCGCGGCGGTGGAAATATGATCCATCATTCGCTCCCAGTTTCGTTTCCCGTATTCGTTGCCTGACCCTTGGCAAGACGTACGACCGCATTGAACTTCGTTATTTATGGTGAAGAAACCACCTACTCGCACGGCAATGAAAGTATCTCACTGGGCTACATTCTGATCCGGCTTGTTAAGCAACCTTAAGCGATGGGCGATAAATAAAACTTCCTCGGGCGGGCGGGCGGCGCCGGGCTGCAGTGCTCCCACTTTTCACCAGGGGGCGCCTGCTCTCCTTGCTCCCGAGTTCGTGTTTCGCTCTGTGCCGCATCCTCCGCTGCAATTTGAGCAATTTTCAGCATCATTCAAAATGGGCGAAACTAGTGATGGTGAGTACACTGTTTACATGTTCACTTAAGAAATCACGTTAAAATTACTTAATTAATAATTAATATTGATTGAGTGATTGTTCGTGATTCCAGGCGCGTCAACTACTTAGGTCATTAGTCCCGTAAGTCTTGTGCTTGAGTTTTCCTTGGGAGGAGGCGGTGATCTTTTGCCCGCTGGATGGCGAGATCTGGCGTCGACCTACCGTCGACTAGCGGGGTTTTCCCCTCAACCAGATATCTCCCACCAGCGGAGCACCGCTCCAGCCAGGACAAGCTCTAAGCTCCTCACCGGTCTCTCGGCATGTGTGGAGTGTAGTGCATGTTTGTGTGTGTGTGGGTAAGGGGATGAAGATAGAACAAGGAAAGGGAAGGAAAGATCGCGCGCGGTCCGTGGTCCGTTTGTTAAGGTATTTCTCCGGCATTCGCCTGGAGTTGATCGGAGAAACCACGGAAAACTACCGATCAGAGCAGCCGGCCGCTAGAATTCTCCTCCAGGCAGCGACTGAATTCGACCTAGTTGACAAGCTAGTGTCGAAAATCCTGCCTGCGACGTGACTCGAACATAGGACCTCCCGGTCAGAGGGACTGCAGTGACATCAGTTGATGCACTGAGCCATCTCTCCTGGTAATAATTAATATTGAAACAAAATGATATAATTAATTTGTTTTTTTTTTCTTTTTTTAAGTGGAAAACAGTTATACGTTTCACAGTGTTCCACAACGAAAATACGTTTATAAAAACTGCACTGTCTCCTATTTAGCTATTAAAATCTCAAAAAAAGTTGCTATTAGCTGATAATTTGCGTTTCGTGCAGCCTAATGATTCTAATGATTAAAACATTTTTAGAATTTTTAAAAATTTTTAATCCGCCATGTTGGATTCGCGATTTTATTGTTGACAATGCTAACATTGCAATCCGAATCAGCGAAATCATAAAACCCTGTTTACAAATTTGTATGAAAATTGAAAAATTTTAGACTTTTTCAATTTTTAATCCTCCATTTTTTATATTTTTGGATCCGCCATTGCATATATTGGATATTATTATATGTATTGGATATTATTGCATATATTGGATATATTTAATCCGTCATTGCATACATTGGATCAGCCATTTTGTTTGTTTGATTTTGCAATTTTGACATTGGAATATTAATCAGCCTGCCCAAAACCCATACTATACCAAGTTTGAATTAATTTGGATAACTTTTTCATATTTTGACCAGCTTTTCTGAATCTTGCCTCAATGTGTGGCAAGATTCGTGCTCAGTGCTTCCACTTCTCACCAAGGCGCCCGCTCTCCTTGCTCCCGAGATCGCGTTGCGCTCTGCGTCGCATCCTCCGACGCAACCCTGACGGAGGAGAGCGCTCCAACCCTGGAGCGCGCGCGCGCGTGTGCAGTTTTATTGCTCGAGTCAGCGCGCGGCGCCTTAATGTTACTCGACAAAGTAACGCCCTGACTCGGTCACTTGTAGATCCAAGGCATCGGCAAGGTGCTTTCAGCAGCGTCTGCTGTGAATTACGTGACTCTTTAGTTTCACAAACAGGATTTACAGTTTCACATTGGCATTTATTCGAGGGATCGTTAAAAAAATACATTGACAAAAAAGGAGCCTTTTTTTACTCCCTCCCGCTCCTTTGTAACAATTCGTAATATTTCAAGAAACACCCACTTGAACGAATGTATGTGCTATTTTTACACACACCGGTATTTGCTAATAAAATATATTAATTTAGAATTGTAATGGCCGACGAAACTTGTATGAGCATTATGTTTTTTAATATTTTTTCCTTAAAAATTAACTCTTTCGCCAGATAAATCTCTTTCCCCACACGTCATATACAGTTTTAACTGTTTTTTGACAAATAAATAAGTAAATAAACTTAATTACTAAACATTCTTGGCCTTGAACAATGTTTTATGGAGAATCCGTTTTGCTCTTAAACTCTAAACTTTCCTGGAATTGAGGAATCCTTCCGCTTTCTTGGCGTTGAGTAGAATTATTTCGTCTCAGAGACGTCCTTCCACATTCTTCAATTTTTCACACTGAGTTTAACTGCGTACGTTTCCACACTGTTCGTGTCTTACTTCCTTTAATTTCCATTCGCCACTCAAATTTCGCACTTAAAAAAAAGTGTGTTATTAAAGTTAATACGTGATACTTTCGGCTATGCACCTTCCCTCTAACATCCCGCTGGCAATCCAACTTTCTCAAAACAAATTCTCTGGCAGACATGGCCATTCGGCCGTCTCCTATAGACCGAGACTAATTCTGACGCAAAATTCTCTTCCATCGGCTCAGCTTTTTCCCGTTCACAAGTTCTGCATTGTTATTGACTGAATCCGATGCTAACTTGTCCACTGCAACTGGGCTTATCAGGATTCTCTTGTCTATTGTATATAACAACGTTTTTTATATTCAAACAATTTATGAAACATTATGTTTCTAATATTTTAAATATTTATGCGAACACGTTTTTATTGTTATTTACCGACGCCCTGTACGTCCCCAATGTCTCGTTTCTGATTATATTTTTCAGTATTTTCCCTTCCCTTCTATCTTAATCCGTCGACATTTTTTTATTAATTTATACAAAATACCCGATAAGTATTTTTACCCATCTCAATACAGGAGTTACATGCATCTCAATACAGGAGTTACAATGTTTAATAAATACTCCATAAAAATGAAATTCAATTCGAAAAGTTACTATTTCAACGATTATATTTATGATTTCCTGTACCAAAACGCATAAATCTCGAACAAGTCCTCAACAGATTTTATCTATATTTCAAATTAGACCAGTTCTTGCTGACAACCTATTTTAGTTACTAAACAATCTAATTCTAGTCAATAGAGAGCGCATTACATAAAAATTCATAAGAAATATTGATAGATAGCGTTTGCCGCTATCTCGGTATTAGTCGATATCAGTACTTCTAACGAAGAATAACATTTAATGATATCTTCCACATTTCCCATCCCCTCACATAAAGGCGAACGAATTTATCGAATGATCTCTAAATTATATTTTTTTTAAAGTCTTCCTGGCTTTTATGAAGCAAAATTTCTATTAATGCACTCATCTACAGATGTAAGTTAATTTTTCTTCTGCATTTAGTCAATTTTATGGCTTTATATGCAATATAATATTCATATAACCTGCATGTGTCCGTTTCTGACTCGCGGTCCAACATTCGGGATAAATGATCAATGCGCCTCGGTCAACTAAATGTTTTCAACTTCAAATTCGGATCAAACATTCAAATTGGCAACACGTTGACGTTCAGTGTAAGCACCACCGTAAGCTTGAGAATAAGCACCACGACATTCAGAACTAACATTCGAATTGTAATTAAACAAAATGGGACATACGCGTCACAGAAACTTTATTGCGTGAGAAGACACGTGCAATGGGATTGATCATAGGATTATAAGGAGTAATGATGCCTTAAGAAGTAATGATGACTAAATTCATCTTCTAAAAATATTTCTTCTATATTTTGATAGGATGTATTGTCTATGACCAGTATTATTGATGGCTGGTTTATATGTTTTTGGCTGCTAGGAGGCATTGGCGTACAAAGGTATTTCCATTTTCTTTCTTGAATCTTCCGTTTATTTCGTGATGAATTAAACCAAGGTTTCCTATGCATCCTGTCGCGTGTTCATTACAACCTCGACTGCCTTCCGCAATGTAACTGACACGATTTAGATCGCCCTTGTGTTCGTGAAATAAATAAATTGAAGTAGGTTTCGTTCTCGTACATACGTTTGGGATGTTTGAACTATTTGAACTTTTATCAGCCGAAGAACATATTCGCGACGTTTCATTTTAATTTCATTTGTATTAAAGTTTTAGAACTGTCTATGAACATCTTAGAGAGTGTAAAATAACCCATCTAAATGTTACCTTAAACTTTCCATGGAAACTGTGAGTTCGTGGTTTATCTGAAATTAGCACGGAAGTCTTTTGGTGAAAGCCTGGAATGTTCTTCTGTCTGTGTCATATATCGTTAATTCATGGTGTTATTCTGTCATTTTCAATGTCCTTCTTCCACCAAGTGGCGTATTTTCATCTTGATTCTTTATCCAACTGTAAGCTTGTACTTCATGTATTCGTATATACTTCACTCCGAATGAATTTGCCAAACCCTTCCAATCTACATTATTAAACCTGAAGTTCTCGCGTCCCATTTTGTAAAGAGACGCGAGAACTCAGCAGCCCTGCTTTCATTCAGCAGCCATGGCAATTCTATATCAACAGAGTACATGACTCAGACAATAGTATATGGAGTTCCCTTCTTTCGGATGTCGGAAGTGCTCACCCTGCCTACTTATGTAGCCCAAGAAAAAATTAAATTTTTTAGGCATTTCAAGTTTCGTAACACTTTCTGAACAAGTTATCTAAAAATGTTTATTCAAATTTAATGTGAAAGTCATGAAACTTTAACGTATGCATTTACGTCTACCACTGTTGTCTCCCGGATGAAGAGTGAGGATAAGCGAAAAGAATTTACCTACTAAATATTTTTCTCCGTTTACACAATTGTAATTCATCATGATTTATTCAGCAGTCATGACAATAGTATATCACTACAGTACATGACACAGACAATAGTACATGGATTTCCCATCTTTAGGATTTCCCGCGTAACGAACTTTCTTTCAATCACCCATTATAGTATTGCTCGCGCGGGCTACAATTGTAGCCTTACCGACTTTAAAAATGTCTAAGAACAACATACTTGCAATGAAAAGCTCGGCAGCAGACTGGATTGCAAGTGACATAGTATCCGAAGCTACTGATACTCCCACCACTCTCAACTCAGTAGAAATTGCGTGCCAGCGAAAATGAAATGGCCCTTGCGAGTACTCGAGGGTTAAATACAGCAAAAAAGATTTGTTGGTTCATGCCGTTCGCATCCCTTTTCTTAATACACGGCATAATCAACCGCCAGGAGAAATACGACAACTTCGATCACTAACCTAGTTTCTATTGTCATCTAAAACAATTGCCTAATTGCTTCCTTTTTTTTCTTTCAACGTTATAAGTCTCGAACCGATTGCATTTGGTCTCATTTTGATGGTGTTCGTTCTAAATTTGATTATGTTAGATATCGATCTGAATTGGTTTGGTGCCATTTTTTATATTCAAAAGGATTAGTGGGGAACTGGTGATTTTTATTTTAATGCTTGGAGAAAATCTAAAAGACTTATCTAAAAATATATTTTCGGGCAACTAAAACGCGTTTTGGGGGTTTTAAGGCACCTGCGGAGATGATCTCTTGCTCATTCAATTGTTCTCGACAAAACGAATGGATTGGCAGTATTTTTAGGCGAATCTTACTACGAAGTGCATCCAGAAAGAAAGTTTCCAAGGTCGTCAACAAAAAATACAATTTCATGACAAATTTTATTGTAACACAATATACAACGCTTGTCGCACAATTTTTTCACATTTCACCACCAGAACTGAAACGTTCGTCTTTGCCTGGGCTCTACCTGTGACATAGAAATCTGCAACCTGGGATAGGTAACAGTGTTTGACAGCCACCTACAACTGCATCACTATGATACCCTTAATGCTGATCGAATGGGAATTTCTTGAAGTGAAAGAAAAGATGAAATCGCCGGGAGCGAGATCCGGATTACAAGGTGGATGTAACTGCAGTTTATGCCGCACAAGGTGGTCTTTAAGCATGTCGCGCTTCTTAATAAAAATAATCACTAAATTGTGTAATTCATGTGTGAAGTCATGAAGGAGTGAGATCAGCGTTATGAAAAGACACTGAAGGAGAATCTAGCCGCAGCCCACAGCTTTTAATTCGGTCGGATTATTTATTTGATATTAAGAAGATTTTTAAGCATCATTATCATAGGCAGTGAATGATTTCTGGATGAAGACATTACGAGACTAAGCAAAGACTTTGAACTCTTGCTAAACAGGAGTCTTGCAAAAAAGAAATTAAAACGAAGAAATCAGAATTCTGAGTAGCAACTTCCCTCGAACGATAGAATAATTTGCTAGAAAATATATTCAAGGTTTATGAAATTCGTAAAATAATAATTACCAATATCTGGATGTCATGAAGATCAGACCATTTCTCAATTAAAAAGCTATTTATAATTTTATTTTAATAATCTTTCGCGTAGAATGCATTCAAAGTATTTCTTCTTTTTCTTTCTCGCATTCTTCAATATAGTTTCGGGACCTACTCAAAAATTTATGATTTTGAGTGAAGTCCTTTGCAGTCCAATATACTAGATTCATTTGCCACACTAGCGTCAAGGCATAAGGCGCCCAAATGCTTCGTCAAGGCTCTCGGCGGGGTCCATAAACTCCCACTTCTTCTGGGACATCCGTGGTTCTTCGTTTCGAGAATCTTCCCAACTCGTATTTGGGGACCGCAATATTTCGTTGCGTATTTTCTTTCACTGAAATTCATCCATACATGATTATTTTCTGTGTCGGTGAATTCTGGCATATTTAATCTATCGAAAGATATGTTTGAATCCACTAGCGTAACGAAGTGAGTGGAAGCCCGCTCTGAAAACATTTATTCGGACCCCCTTTATAAAATTGTATAGGAAATAAGTAGTGTTAGCGCCTTAAATAATAAAAATATCATTTTACAAATTCGAATTCAGCAGTAGAGTAAATATCTGTTAATACTTGCAAATATTATTTAAATAATTACATAATTCGAACATGAATATTTAAATCAGTTTTTCCAAATAAAGGGAGATAAACGAAGACTCTAGGCCTTTGTTTGAGGGGAGGCATCCCCTGGGTCCGCCAGTGGATTTAGCAAAAGAAGTAACAACTCTAAACCAGAATGTGTGAATGATAACTCGCGGGCTCCGAGTTGCTAGTGCAAGGTTGAAATACCCTCTGGCGGCTCGAATTGTTACTAAGGCAGCAATGCCGGCTGTCGTAGTTTGCATCATTACCGCTTCGAAAGACAGAGCGCCACATTCCGGGAGGAGTAGCGCGCTTACATTTAAGTCACGAAGTCTGTACTACAGACAGTAAGCTCTACAGACTTCCGTGGTTTAACTCAAGGTAAAAGTTTAAAGTCAATTATTGATTCTGACATGGGGTGGACCCTGATAATTTTTCAGGGGTGGGCAATTTCAGTTCGGCAACCACATTATTTTATAAAAAAAAAATGTTAACTTGATTTTTTTAAAATTGCGTTCATAATGGAAATACCCCTTCCCGTGGTTGGAAGACATTATTCGACCATTAAAATATCTAATCATTTTTCTTTAGTTGTATTCAAGAAGCATTGATGATTGCAAGTATGGAATTCCACCGTGGCCTGAATACTTTGCAACCTGCTTTTGTTGGCAGTATGCAATGTGCTCCAAATTTTAGAAGGTTGTTTCTACTGCTTTGAAGAGTGTGTGTGTGGATGGAAGAGTCATCTACTACTGAAAGTTGACCTGTTAAATCTGCCACTGCATGTAGCCTATATGAATTGTTGAAATGTATTCGCAATTAAAATCCAATCTCTCAAATTCAGAAACTTGTTCTTTTTATACACACTCAAATAATTAAATGAAAAAATATATTCTTTTGATTCTGCATTTACTGAACTCAATTTGAGATTTTGATGGAAATACACTTAATAAGGTGCCAATGATGTTTAATTTTTAATTCAAATAGCAGAAATATACTATACTTTGGTGTAAGTATAAGTTTCATTCAAATTTTAGAATATTCAAAAATGTAAAGTTTATACATTTTTTGAATGTTTGTTTGTTAATGTTTACTTTAGAAGTCTTTTAATAATTTTTTCATTTAGTAAATTAAATATACTAATTAATTCTTTGAAAAATCAGTGATTATTACTATATTAATTGCAGAGCTGCAATTAAAACTCCACCAGGCAATTAAAACTCCACTGTTCAATTAAATCTCAACAACTACCATTCAGAATTCAGAAAAATCATCAAAATTGTTTAATTTAGTCATTATAACACAGACATGGCCAAGGTATTTCCCATCACCCATAATTCATGCACAAAAATGTACGTAACAAGTTATATTCCTACATCAGCTATGTATAAACAATGAATGAATAAAACAAATTTAGTGAAGTAAACGTTGATTTGACATTAGCTGACTAATGGAACAACATAAAATATTTAACATTTAACTTCTTCTTCTTTTTCTTTTTCTTTTTCTCTTCTTTTTCTTCTTTTTCTTTTTCTTCTTTTTTCTTTTTCTTTTCTTCTTTTTCTTTTTCTTCTTTTTTCTTTTTCTTTTCTTCTTTTTCTTCTTTTTCTTTTTCTTCTTTTTTCTTTTCTTTTTCTTCTTTTTCTTTTTTCTTTTTCTTCTTCTTCTTTTTCTTGTTCTTCTTTTTCTTCTTCTTTTCTTCTTCTTCTTCTTCTTCTTCTTTTTCTGCTTTTTCTTCTTCTTTTTCTGCTTTTTCTTTTTCTTCTTTTTCTGCTTTTTCTTCTTTTCTTTTTCTTCTTTTTCTTCTTTTTTCTTCTTTCTTCTTTTTCTTCTTCTTTTTCTCTTTCTTTTTCTTTTTCTTGGGAGGGGAGAATATGAAATGGGGGTGGAAAACACACGAAAAGAAAAGTGAAATTGTCTTTTTGTGTGTGAAAAAAGACAAGTGTTACACATGAAGGGACGAGTTATAAACCAAGTGCTTTCTGAATTCTGAACACACAAAAATTGAATTTATCATATTTATTAAGGTATTTGAAATTACCATACTCATTTCATGTTCTAAGAAATTTTAAAGAATAAGACTTCACAAATTCAAAAAGCATTACACACCCGTTCTAAAAGCATACATTTCTTTTAGGAAAAAATAGTTGCCATAACTTCTGCCCCAACCCTTGCACTTGTTAAACATTTGATCTTAGCATCTCATAAATGTAAATATAAACTTCAGTTGTATTTATCCATTCTAAAAAGTACGCCAGCATAACGTCTGAGTCAGAAGTGACTCGGTTTATTACCACACAACATTTATACATGTTGTAATCTTTCTCATACCTGCCTTTATTTTTCATGAGAATAATGTTTTTATGGCTTTGTCAGCTTCTTCTAATATTTCACTCAAAATATGTTCAATGTCTTCCATTTACAAACATTTCTTTATCCATTGTTTTTGCATTTTTAGTCTAAATCAAAACTATTTTGTTGTATTTAGATTTTCCCCTGGTTCCTGGGTATCTAACAAAACCACAGGTATGTCTCATATGGGTGAAAGCAGCTAGGTTCTCTTTTAATTTTTGCACAGATTGGAAATTTTAATATAGTTTGATCTAAAACTGTTTTTGATTACTGTTAAATTAAAGATTAAAATTATTTTTCTTGGGGTTATTACAGACCATAAAGCAGCTGAAATATTTCATAGAGGAATTTAATTTGTATAATTTTTACATAATCCATTATTTTACATTCAAAACTTGTGAATATAAATTACAAGGTGCTAGTAATTGTATATACTTACTTTATTCCTCAGATTTTTTTTAAAAGCAAATTAACATTCAAAGAACTTAAAAGCGAGTCATATCTTCAATGAAATACTTTTCTTTTAAGTCCTTTATTGAAACTAATTATATTAAAACCTATTCACCATTTCTACCAACCCAATTTCTTAGAACATATTTTTTGTCCTTTTTTTAGCATTAACAAAAAATTTCATTCATCAATGGAAGATTTTCACTTGCTTGGGGACATTAGAGCGTGCTTCTCGAGATTTGCAAATGGTTTTCAGATCACCACGAAACAGATCTAATAGTAACCATATCATATAAGTAATAAGAGCACTAAAAACAGAGACTAATGAGGCACCTAAAATTCTGTAGAATGACCCCAGATGTTTCTGTTGAGTTGAGTAGAAATTCCTGAATATTTCTGATTATTTGTAACCAAAAAAATAAATAGATAAATATATTGTTAACATTCAGAAATGTTGAGAGTGTTACTCAAAATTCGAACATTTTCCAGTCTGCAAGGAAAAACATTATTTTACTTATTGTTTTATTGAATAATGCATTACAATTGTGAACCCCTACAAGAAAGGGGTAAGGAAAGATGTACCATCACAGATGTCTGTCACAGTCAAGAATATCTTCACCAGTTTAACTAAATACTTCAAGTGACATGATGTCATCACATGGCAGTGAGAGAAAGAAGAGAGAACATTTATTCAACATAAAAGATTTTTTGCCACAAAAGTAGGCACAAAACACACTTACAAATGTAAATGGAAGCAATTTTCTCACAACAAAATAAATTTTAAAAGTTTCACAATTATATATAAGAATTCAGGTTAATGGATTTCACAAATTGATAACTTGTCACATCTTCAAAAAATTAAATTAACTTCCAAATCAAGGACTGATTCAAGAACATCACCTTCCACACTAAGAAAACTTTGAGTCTTGAACATTCAAGTCAATTAAAAATATGAGAAAAATAATGAAGATGAGAATGAAAGTTAATGGAATTACATTAACCAATTTTTTTATCATGTTATTAGCAAGATACCATATAAAAACATTACAAACACTGACCAAAACAGCTCCAGCAATGAAGAAATACGAACTGGTGCAACTTCTTTACAAATTACTTAGGAGCAATTCTAATGGTGACATTTATTTCTTGTTCACGTAATAAGTTCAAACAATTAAAATTATGGTATAATTTCTTAATTACACAGTAAAATACTATGACAAGCTCATATGATTTTTACAAGAAACCCACAGAAATTAATAAAATATTCAATTCTTCCTGATTATTCTTAGGTGGAAGATTATCTGGATTTTGCAATATTCAATAATTATGCTTCCAATTCAATTATACATTTATACTTCAGCATTCAATTATCTGTTATCACAATGTTCCATTCATCAAAGGTTTTTGATAGCAACCCTTCACATTCAACAAATTATCTGAACAATTTGCACCAAAATTATAGGACAATAATGACAAGATTTCAGGAATTCAGAAAATAAATCACTGTTAACAATATTAACACATCAGTAGTTAATACTCCTCCAATCCCTCACTTGCTTTTCGTTGTAACTAACACTATTTCCTAGTGAGGACATCAACTGCACATTGTAGAGCACTCAGATTTCTTGATTGGCATTTTCAAAACCTAATAAATAGGTAAATTTATTCTTTCCAGTTTCAGGAAGCAAGTGTATAACAATAATTACTAATATATTTTTTACACAACATCACTTCACCTTCATAATAATTTACACAATCTCTGTAGAAAATAGCAACTGCAATCAGTCTTGCAATTCTTCTATTTACAATACCACATATTCCCGGGCTTGTTCAAAAGTCTCAATGTCAACTGTCTGTTTCAGCTGCTCAAAATGCGATGGCCCCACCTGAATCTGGAGATCGACAATCTGAGACTGAAAGTAGTCCTATAAGTCACTATGGGGTTCATAAGTATACAATGCAAGGCCCACTGAAAAAGGCCTTTTTCAAAAGCAATATGATGTAATCAAAAGAATGCTGCAGTTTTGTAGGCTAGCAGTTTCAATTCTGGCTCCCATTCTGAAAGCCAGGGTTGAATTCCCTAGATTCTCAAAAGTTTTGAATTTTTTTCTCTAATTTTTTCTGTATTTTTTTTCAAATAGATCAAAGTGTGCCCATTATTATGGCATGAGTTTAATTAATTCCCATTAAAACATCTGAATTTTCAAAAATGGCAATTCTTTGAAAATTCCAAATTTCAATTTCCTACAGTCCTTTTGCTGAGGAGAGTGTTTCAAGAGATGACTGAAAAATTAGAATAGAAGTTGCAGTATTATAATAGTACCTAACTGTTACAAATAAGACAAGACAACATATGCTGATCTAGCATCACTTTTCTTTATAGAAAATTTATTTTTCTTGAATTTTATTGACAATGCTGCACAAAACCAACTAGATTAATTATGTATTGATTTGTTGTAAAATATCATGTCTAAAATTGTCTGAGAATGTTGCCTCTTCTAATTAATTTTTGTTTTCTTTCTGTTTTGCCCACTTCCTAGATACATTTATTTTCAGTACTGTAATTAATGATAAAAGTACATCTTTAAAAATGAAATTACATTACATTCTTACTTCAATGTCATGTGTTCTTTTTAAGGAATAATAATTGATAGGGAAATTTTTGTTTTTATATGACAGATTAATAGAGAAACTGAGAAGAGAACAAAATTAAAACTTACATAGGTATTCATAGGAGTTCCCTGAGAAAACAGGAGACCTAAGACAGTAGATCCTTAGGCCAGTAGTGGGGGCTACTAATTTCAAGGAAAAGTTCTGCCTCTCCCCCTCCAACATCAACAAACTAATTTCTGCAGACCACAGAAAGACAATAATTTGAATTTGAAATATATGTATTGATATATCTTTTGAATAAATAAAACATTTGGGTCGGGGTGAGTGCCCTTCTCTGGGCACCCTTATTTTATCTATCTTTCAATTTAAAAAGATTCTCACTGAAATAAATGTTTTTGTAGGAAATGAAAAGTGAATAAAACTATTTTAATCCTCAGATACACACATTCTCATGAAATACATTCTTATAGTTGAGAAATCTGAATTTTGTGCATTGAATAAAAACAAAAAATAATGTCATTCAAACAAAGAGTAATGATGTCTGGGAGTAATGTTTTATTAGTTCAAGATTCTTCATGTTAGGGAAATATCATATTCTCTGAATGAAGTCAGCCTCTGGGCTACACATTTTTGAATTGAACTCCAAAATTACATGAAGACTTTTAAAAGTTGTTCATGTACATGTTCAAATAAGCCTTATTCATCTTTGAAAATAAAATAAAAATGTAACTGAGAAACAATAATTTGTATTTTTTATTCTTTTCCCAATTACAATTCACTGTTTCTGTTATATTACACAATTACTTGTTGTAAACAGAATGTTTCTATAATAATCCACAATTGAAGAGGGAATATGGTAAAGGAAAAGTGAGTTTGCCATTTTTCACATGGAAATGTCACCCATGTGAATCCTGCAAGTGTCTCCTAATTGAGCTTGGAATCTTACCATTACCTAGCTTATTTGTTTATGTCTATCTATAGTTTGTCAAAACTGACCAAATGGTGGGAACATATTTTCATGCAATTATAATAATTACAGCACACATAAAAATCACATTCACAATGTGTAGTATCAACAGCTTGTTACAAGATTATAATACATATACATTACACTTACACATAATAAATATATACTTATAATACATGTACATTACTTTAACACATTGCCAGATGACATTGAACAATTAAAATCAATACACAAATTTAAGCATATAGTAAATTATGATTTAATTGCAATTGTTCTTAATTACATACAATTTTTAAATATATTATAAATAACTATCACATGCAAAAATATTTGTATTTTTAATAAAATAATGTACAATCAATGCAGCAATAGATATTTTTATACTTAATTTAAGGGGGGGGGTGACACCATTAGCTTCGTCCCAGGTGACACATGCTGAAGCTACACCACTGCTCTAAATATGGTGAATAGCACAAAGAAACAGAATTGGGAGAGTTTCCAGTTAAGAACACACTGGAAAAAATTTAAAAGGAATCAAGTCTAAATCATTAAATTTATCATTTTGCTTTTAATATGCTTGTGGAAGTTATTTTAACCCTCCCCCCCCAATAAGTTTCAAAAAGGAAATATTTTGCCATATTTGTCCTCAAGCTATTTGAAACAGGAGAAATTTAGCTAGTTTTCTGAGTAATTGTAGTGCACACAATGAGAATCCTCTCTCATTAATTACTGCAACATTTTTCAAGTTGTGTCATTTAGGCAATATAATTTCCTGGTTTGTATTAAATAAAATATTTGCAGGAGCTTAGTAAAATCACTGTAAAGAACAAATTATTGAATTGTTGATTATGTTGAATTAAGAGAGAGTCAATTATTTTAATTGGAGATATAAAGCTTTCTTGCACAGAAAAAATTCTTAATGAACAATTCTTTCAAGTTCTATAATCTAGTATGGAAATCACATAACTATCTAATTTTCTTTACTACATTAATTACATGCAATTATGTCTCAATTATGTTAAAAACAGTTTTAAACAAAGTTAATTTCAAATTCTTGAAATTTGTATTAGAAAAACTATATTTGGCGAAGGAATCTCTATCTTTTGGTGATTTGTTTGTAAGGTTGCATACAGATACATATTTCATTTAAGGAGAAAAATATCTCTGATGATCAAAGGTGTGTGCAGCCTAACTAGAGGAGAGGCAAACATTTCCATGCCTCCTTATCCATTAATCATTTTATTTACATACGAGATTTTTCTTGTACAACAATTTTTCGTATATTTTTGAAATGTATTTTGGAGCATTTGGAAGAGGAATTGACTTTGCTTGGCAAGTTTTGAGATATTTTTCAAACTTTTTTTGATAGTTGTAGCTGTTATCAACCAATTTAGGATATTATAACAGCTGTAATGGAGAGATCGAGTTTAAATTCACCACCTTTCAAGGGTAAATTCAAAGTTTCTGCAAGTGTTTGCATCAGATTCATGCATTCTACTGAAGGTTTTAGCATACATTCTACAATTTCCAATTGTTTCATAGTTTGAGGAAAATTTTGAAATTTTCTATATATTTCATTTCACATTTTTCATGTAATACATTTAACATGATTTCATGAAGTTAATAAAATAACATGCTGAAGTATGAAGTCTTAAGCTTCCACGGCCAGAGTTGAGGGCCCCCTCATCCATTATATACCCAAGCACTGACTACACCAGCGCAGACCAGCCCTGAAGAAGACCGCGAAATGATGGTCGAAACGTCGGCTATACAGCCTATCACGTAGCGTCACCTGGACAACCGAGATCTCATGCTGAAGTATGTTCCATATAAAAAGTTAGGAATAATTTTTGGGGAACGAAAATAGCTTGTTGACTCTATTCTCAAAAATAAAAATGTCCAAACATAATTTCAAATAACACTATATCAGAAGTAACATTTAAAGAATTGAAAATATTCAAATGTTACATCTAATAAAAATGCATTCAAAATGAGTAATTATTTTACATAGTTAATTTGAATTATTGGAAAATATAGCCTCAAAGAGTGAATAACTACAACACAACACTTGTCATTTAGGCTTACAACTATGTAAAAACTCCAAATTTTTCAAATTTTATAATCTGCACAATAAGGCAATAATGTTTATTTAAACATATAGGCCTACATGTTTCTTAATCTATCTGTAAGTTGTAATATGGTTTCTAAGTCAATGTCTCCATCTCAATCACATTTTCATCCAGTTTCCCTGATCCTATGAGCAAATGCTGAGATGGCCACTTGATGCTTCTGGGCAGTAAATGTAACTTCACTTTCTGCACTCAAGAAGATGTGTGCATTTGTACTCCTTCCACATACATTATATCTGACTCATCATGCAAGTTTTGCATACATGCAAAATGTATATGTGACTCAATAAGTATTATTATTTTTACACAGAAACAACATATAGATAGACTAGTGCATCCATTTGTCACTATCACTGCAGATTTTTTATTTTATACAAGAAGAATGTATTTTTTAATCAGGGATTTAATATTATGAAAATAAAATATATATTATAGAAGAAGGAGAAGGAGGGTCTCGTTTCAAAATTTTCAGGGGGACCATGGCTCGCCTCCCTTTCATTCCCTCTGTGCATGACTATGCTGTTGATCTTAAAAATTCTTGAAATTGTGGTTAACTGCAGATTGAAATATGAATCAGGAGATGAATAAATGCAACTAAATACAAAATTTTGATATTTTTAATTGGGATGAAATATAACTTTTTTTTCAGTTTCCAGTAGTTGACTGTTTTTAATGTTATGATTTCTTCAATTAAAAGAAATTGTCCTTTGATTATGAACGTTCTGTTGACATACCTAATCCCTTTGTGTTTGCAGTATCTATAAATGACATTTACTTGTTGCCACAATGATTATTGTTTCACAATCACTATACTTTAGAATAACAGTTAATCTATAATTACTATTATTTACGATAGACATATTCATGGAAGATTCAATGTTACACAGTAATATCAACTTGCTATTAAATCTTACAATATTAACAGCAGACAGAAATATATTGGAAATCTAATACAATTTAAATGAAACAATTACTGGAAAGCCATGAAGGCAAGTATCCTAGACTTCTGCAAAGTAAAAATGAGGAAAAAACTCAGCTGTAGAAAAGAATTTGCTATAAGTAGAAAAGGACAAAAAATTAAAAATTAATTATATTTTACATTCATTTAAAATTAATGTTAACATTATTACAAGAAATAGTCTGCCTGCCTGGCTGTGAATAATGAATTACCTCTATATCATTAATCACTGTTCTTCATACACCCATCTCAGACCAATGTATCTCCAATGTCCTGACTTTTTGTGTAATGTCCTGATTTTTTGATCCAAGAATCCTAATTTTTTTTCAACTAGGACTGTGGTAAACCTAAACTTGTAGTATGCGAAGCCAACCACACTGCAACCCTTGTCAAAAATACCCATGCCCAGTCCATGCCTAACTCATGTCTTCAGCCCACAGCCTTCAGTGTTGTGTTTGGACAATGCCCCAAACACTGGCACTAGCGATGGGAGCCTGTGCTGAGAGCTCACCAGCACGAAATGTTTTCTTGATAGGCAAAGTCTACTGGGACAATCATCTCCCGAGCGGGGATTCACATCCCGAAAGGGGCCCCACCTTTCAGAAGATGATCCGATCATTGAACAAGATTCTTTCATGCTATTATATGACCGACTTAGATGACTCAGGGCATCAGTTGATGTCACAGCAGTGCCTCTGACAGGAAGGTCCTAGGGTTTGAGTCTCGACGGTGGCAGGCTTTCGACTAGCTAAATAGCTAGGTCGAATTCAGTAGCTGTCTGAAGGAGAATTCCAGTGACTGGCTGCTCTGATCGGTAGTTTTCCGTGGTTTCTCCGATCAACACCAGGCGAATGCCGGACTCGTACCCTAACACTTACGTGCACTACACTACCACACTGCTGGAAGACCAGTCTGGAACCTAGAGCTTATCCTGGCTGGGGCGGTGCCACGCTGATGGGAGATAACTGGTTGGGGAAAACTTCGTTAGCCGACGTGCAGGTCGGCGCAGGATCTCCCCTTCCAGCTGGTAAAGATCATCTCCATATCCCGGGGAAACACACTCACTACACTTACGGGACTGATGATATCCGTTGCCGCGCCCGGAATTATTACTCAGTCAAAAAGCTTTAGGGTCATTTCTCCTAAACCTATATTTTACATTTATTCACAGAAAACAAACATTCCACATTTGAATAGAAGGGAAAGTTCTGATACTTTTAAGAGGATATTTTTAACCTCAATGACACATGTATTCTCAAGGTCTATAGGCCTGCAGCAGTGTCGCCCCAATATATAGATGATTTAGACTTTTCTCCTAAAATTTTTGCAATAACATTTTCAAATTCAATGTTTATAACTGTTCATTGCCTCCTGAAAGTTTGGTTGAGCGTTTATTTTTTGAGGATGAAGCTCTTTGATCTCTGGAAAGGGCAACACCAAATGACCTCGGTTCGATTCGAGGAAAGGGTGGAATATATTATGTCACACCTTACTATACAGGTACTCTCGATACACGTTTTCCTTCTTCGTTCCCCCGAACACAGGACAAAGGAATCTCATGGTTTTCCTTTTTTATTTCAGCCACGACGTGCTCTACTTACCAGCATCCCAGATGAATGCGATGTGAAGCGAAGGTTTAGCCACAGAGGGGACACACGCTCTCATTTTATTTTCCCGTATCTTACGTATATACGGAGTAATATATGTAGTGTAGAGAAAACTATGAAATGCTGCGGAAAATCGATTTCGCGATTTCAACGGAAATACACATTTTGGGGTCCCCTGATACCGAAAAAGCTGTTTTTTTTCAAAACGTCCGTCCGTCCGTCTAGTATATGTGAACAACAGTAGCGCCTAAACTATGCGTATGATTTTTTCCAAACTGAATAAACCCCTATCGATCTGACCTGAGTCGAAGCTGTGCGATTTTGAAAAACATTCAGTAATTTTTGAGGGTACTTACATGAAGCCCTTGGAACATTTTCAGTATTTTTTTTATCAATTCAATATATATGTTATAGTAGCATCAACATGATATTTTGTACTTGTAAAAATGCACCTGTAACTCAATGAAAACTCTAAATACGAATTTTTATTATATTTTGATTTAGTATTGAAATATTCTGAAAGATCATCGATGTGCCTCTTCCTTTCATCCGGTTGCAGATGCTTGCATTTTCTTAATACAAATACTTCGACTCCGTACACAACTACGAGTATTTTCACCAAATTTGTAACCACAAATTCTTATTTGGAAATATTTGAAGACATACAGAGGCACCCCCAGCATTCTTCTTAGTGTTGGGTGTAGGGAGGGGCTACTGGTACGGTCCAATTGACGACCCCGTAGGGTCCAATCGACTTGATGTTTTCTTATAAACAGTTTTTCATTTATACTGAATACACAATGCATTTATATTTGTTGATTTGGTCAATATTTTTAAAGTACACAACCGATTTATTGAATGACTTTCGTTAGTTAAGAAAACTAGTTAAAGCTATATTTGTTTGATACGTATTCGGGAGTGGGGACTGAAACCACAAATAATGTACTTCAGCTTCCGGGTCAATGTCCCCATCTCGATCAGGTTTTTGTTCAGGGTTTCCCTGATCCATAGAGCAAATGCTGAGATGGCCGCTTGTTTTGCTTCTGGACTGTAAATGTAGCTTCACTATGTGTTTGTTTTGCTGAGCTCTCCTTTTGCTTGTAGTGATACGAGTAGAGCTGAGGGTGGGCTACTATTTTGTTAGCGATGCAGAAAAATCAAATCTGCTGTTCGTTTACCATTGCAAATAGGTTTTCTATCTCTGGAACGAAAATGTCTAGTTTTTCAAATGCTGCTAATCTCACACTTTTTTAAAATTTGAATATTATTTTGTTTGTTTTTTTTAAACTTTATTTATTTTTCAACTATTTAGAGATAAAATGTTGTGAAGGGATATTGGAACTCAAGGAAACGTGCGCAGATAATCTTCTCCCCCTACGTCACACACAGTTTTTACTGTTTTTTTCCAAATAAATCAAATCAAGTAAATAAATGCTCCACCCCTTGGGTGCGTCACTGTATATACCAGGTGTCCACATACGTTCATAAAAACTCATAATATCATTCTCGTACTCGAAAACATTAGTAGGTGGATATATATTCCTCATATTTTCCACGCAATCGCAACTTATTCGCAAAACTTTCTAGTCACCGTGTAGGATTAAACTTCGTTTACGATTCTTTTTCAACCTATCGCAACACTTTGCCGCCGAAAGGGAAAATGTAAGAAGCAACCTTTGCAAAATGTATTTGTTCAATGTATTGCTCACAAATTATTTTCAGGATATACTGTAAAAATGTCGCTCTGCTTCGCCGTAGATTAAAATATTGTAATACTGATTGTCAGCTGGGGTCTAGCCGAATTGCTTAACTATGCAGGCGTGGATCCAGGGGGGTCACGGGGGTCATGACCTCCCCTAAAATGATAAACTAATACAATTTTTTGTTACAATTTCAATATATTTATACAATTTCAATATGTTTACTAGGGGAAAATACATATTTGCATAAACAATTGACGGGTTAAGGAGCGCAGTGACATTCATGCGTAGTGACATTCATTATTATGCCGAATAAGTAATTGTAATAAGTAATAATTAAGTTCAACGAACTGATGAAATTCAATCAGACCGGTATAAATAAATAAGAGATTTTAGAGTGCCAAGAAACAAGTGCACATTAGGGTTCCCAAGAGAATTAAAGGAAAACATAACTTTGTCGCAAAACAAGTGAACCCTACGTAACGAAATCGCCATGTTAGTAAATATGTCAAATGTAATAAATTGACTTTGAAAAGGCAATAAACATATGTGAATAACGAGAATAAATATGTAGTTAATTTACGTATGGAATATGATCAGATGCGAGGGAAAGTTAGACAGAAAACGCAATTTTATGAAGAACGTGCAAGTAATAAATGAAAGAGAAAGACGACAATTGTTTTTCTAATATTTTAGGGAAGTCGATCGGGGAGCATGCTTGTGGACTTGGTAGAGTACGGACGGTGGAAAGAAGCTATAATGGCGGATAAAGTGTGGTGTTTGGATGGATAC
This sequence comes from Acheta domesticus, assembly GCA_031308135.1. Lineage (NCBI taxonomy): Eukaryota > Metazoa > Arthropoda > Insecta > Orthoptera > Gryllidae > Acheta > Acheta domesticus. The sequence goes on along the minus strand of JAHLJT010009436.1, from coordinate 252,133,682 downwards.
AAGTGGAAGTCGCAGTTATAACATAAATGGTTGTAATATGGAACAGGAAAAATGGGTGGTTATGTATAATGCAGCCACAGAATTCGACGCAAAGGGAAGTGATAATTTCAGATTCTGCTCTATCTTTCTCGATATTGTGAGAAGGCCAAGAGATGTATCTTAATGGGAAAGAATTTTTAAAATTCAAAATAACATGGCCATTAATTAAGGAACGAATGCGATCTTGTATGAATGAGTCTTGCAAATGTTAAGCTTAAGTGTTATGTGTAAATATTTTTCTGTTTCAAAGGTAAAAATATATGTTTTTGAAATGTGTTTCGTTGTTATGTTGTAAAATATTTTGTACTAGCCAGGAGAGGCGGCAACGACGCTAAGTAATTCTTGTTATAAATAAATGAGGTTGCACCGGCTTTGGTGGTGGTAATAACTAATTTTGAAAGATTTTCTTGTTTTATTTCATTGGGAGTGAGGGAAGGGTAAATTACGTATCAAATTCCAAACAATTGATGATAAACACCCATTTCCTGTATAGGAGGGGTTTTGCGCTCTCACGACCCAAATTACACATATCTATTTTGATATATCAAGATATTCATACATATCTATTTTGCCCCAATCTGGGCAACTAAATTGAAACGGTCTCTATCTTCGCAAATTTTACTAATGTAAATATTAATATAACAAACGCAAAAGTGGAACCACTGACCGTTTAAGAAATTTACTTGGGTCGTGAGAGCGCAAAACCCCTCCTATGCAGGAAACGGGTGTTTATCATCGATTCTTTGGAATTTATTATTATTATTATTATTATTATTATTATTATTATTATTATTATTATTAAAAAATTCAAAGGGGAATTAAGGAATCGTTTCAATATGGAATAGAACTAGCTAAACTTAGTAATAATAATGGTAATCGTATGTATATCAAATTGACATTAATGTTGCTTTCCGATGTTTGTTAGAATTTGGTTTCGATAATACAGTCCAATTCAGAATCGGAAGTACTATCGAACTCAATATTTATTTGACTTAATGCTTAACGTAATCAGTAACGGCGGACCTAATTTGATCATTGAATACTGATTCCTGTTCTGGTTTTGAAAGAACGTAAGAAGCCGCTTTCTGCACAAGTTAAGACTATCAACAGGGGTTATGAGGTTAAGACTTGTCGAAAAGTGCTTAGACAATTTTAGTTTGGCTGGTGAGCGAGAATAGTCTGATGCCTAAAATATCTTATTTTATTCTTTTCGTTGACGCTGAGTCCGAATCTGGTGTCAAAATTATCTTTTGATAGCTATCATTATTGTTGAATAGTATTGCAATGATGTTATTTTATTTGGGTTTTAATTATACAAAGCTCCTTGGCAATGCAAAAGGAATCAGATTAGGTTTTTTGCAATTTATTAAAACTGTTATGTTTGTATGTCTTGATGCAGTTGTTCCCTAAATAATAATGAAGTTTTAGAAGTACCATTGTTATAGAAGTATCATCATTGAAGGAGATACAAATACGCAAATTTATTAATATACGAAATGGCACTATAAAGAAAAATAGGGGAAATGGATAATATTGTTTCTGATTTGAACTACTTTCTCCCGACGTGAGGGATCTATTCCAATGGAGAGTTTTTTTCTGCCCAAAACATCATACTCGGACGAACTTTAATGGTTGTGTGGAATGTAGAGAATTTATACCAGCAGCTTCTGTCTACTCCGGGATCTGCAGTCGTAAATGAATACCAATTGTGGGTGTTCATGTGGTAGCGTCACATTGGAAAAAAGAACGAAGCCATTCCTTATTCACTACCTGAGATTATCGATACGTGCGATAAGTATTTCTATCTCTGCATCATTATTTTACTCACCATCTCGGTTACACTTCCAGTCACTGTCGCCACAGCACAACGCTCTTTTTTGACCCTCCGACGTTTAAAACTTGGCTTAGGGCTACAATAAAAGACGATAGGCTTACTGGTTTTGCATTATTGCACATTCAGCAAGATACTGATATTAATATTGATTCCTTGATTACACAATTCGCAAAAAGCAAGTGGATTCTATTGGAAATTGTTTTGTAACGTTTTGAAAATAAGGGTAATCTGAACCTGATATGTGAAAATTGAAGTGACTATTGGTATATTGAGTTTCTAATATATTTAAGGTATAATAAAATCAATCTGATATACTTATGACATACGTCAAATATATTTTAATACATTCTGCACTCTCGTCCCTTTCCGCAAAAAATTGCACTTGAGTCGTAACTTGAACCCCTCCCCCAAAAGATAAGTCTGGATCCGCGCCTGTAACTATGCTCTGTGAAGTCAAGAAGTCAAGCAATTCGAAAAATCACGCATTCCTGGCCGGGTGATCATCTGGGATTCCCGGGCTGTAACTGCGCCGAGCCCCTGGCCGAAGGGATAAAAGGAAGTGACTGACTGCGACGTGACGAGGCTTGGCAAAAAACAACAAACGATTATTCGGAAGACTACTCCATGCCAGGCGCTCTATGCCCAAGAAGAGTTCAGAGACGTGTTGCATCGACGAGACGCAACAATTAAAAACTAGTGGTGCTACAGAATGGCACAGACTTTCCCGTATTAGTTTTCTATTTTCTTGGGTCTTCGCTAGCTATTCGGAATTGCCACATACTCTTTCTTGCCAGCTACCATCTATCATCGCCAAAAGTACATTTTTTTTGTCATTTTCTTAATTTTTCGGTTTCCTATTGGTAGAACAGAAACATTAATTTTAGAATATTAAAGAACACAAAAACCTAGCCGTAAATGGCAATTTTCTTTCGAAAATTATGTGCCTTTAAGAGAAAATGGCGATTTAGCACTACTAAAAATGCGAAATTTGAAGCTCATTTTCACAGAAAATGTTTGAGTTTTCAAAATACTTTATTTGAAGTTATTTGAAGCACATACACTCACAAATATAATAATCTTTACAAATTGCGGATAATGTGCATATTAAAGATGTGAGAGATCTTTCAAAAAATTTACATTTATATAATTTTTGAAGAAACAAAAAATTGTAGACATATACGAGAAAATGGCGTTTGAGCATTTCTGAAACTGCCGAAATTTGAGCTACATTTCACAGAAAACGGTAGTGTTTTCGAGAAACTTTACTTGACATTATTTAAAGCATATATACTCGTAAATATAATAATGTGAATATAATAAATCGCCGATAATGTAAATATTAACGACATGAGAGACAAGTAAAAAAAATTACATTTTTGTAATTTAAAAAAAAAAACAACCGATAGACCAAAATGGCTTTTATGTCATTGATAGAGTACATTTACCACTATCCCTACCAAAAGTTTAAAGAAAAAATTTGGAGCCGTTTTTGAGAAAATCTTGTTTTTGTAATTTTTTAAAATTGCACATATTGCACGCAATATTACACGAAAACTACCAACATTTTGAAAAACATTTACATGACCTTTATTAAATAACTCAATATGCAGATCAAATTTGTTTGAAGAAAAAATCTCTATCTTCAATTTTGTAGTTGGAGAAAGACGCCGAAAAAATTTCAAACTTTCAAAATTTTCGAAAATTTAGAGCTGTACGTGAAAATCGGACCTATGCCATGTTAATAAGTGTATTTTACTCTATTCATACAAGAAATTTAAAGAAAATATATGGAGCCGTTTTTGAGAAAATTTTGAAAATCCCCGGGGGGCTTGATATAAAGTACCCCCAAATTTTGAAGAATCTTTTTCAAAATCTCAAAGCTTTGATTGGAATCAGATCGATCGGGGAATATCCATTTTGGAAGAAATCGTACGTATGGTTTAGGCGCTAGCAGTGTTCACAGACGGACAGACGGACGGACGGACGGACGGACGGACGGACGGACGGACGGACGGACGGACGGACGGACGGACGGACGGACAGACGGACGTTTTCCTTTCAATTGGGTTTTCGGTATCAAGGACCTAGAAAACAGCGTTTCTGGCTACACCACGTGTTAGGGGATTTTTTTTCTTAATTTAGCAACTGGTTTTATCCACTTATTCGTTTTCCACGGCCGGGCAATTAATTTTTTTCCGCCGAAAATTGGCCATTTTTTCGCGCAGCATTACATAACTTTCCCTATACTACGTATATCACTCCGTGTATACGTATGTATACGGGAAAGTAAAAAAATCGGTTAATGTCTCTGTGCAACTCTATCGTCACGAGTCGGCAATATGCTCTACGCTATCTCACACGTGTCTTTTGAAGACTTGATGACAAAATAAGAACTGCCAATGCCGTACCTACTCACGAGGAGTTTGGTGGACGGTCGAGGCGTATGAGTGTGATCTAGGGAGAAGCTGTAAAATAAATATTTTTCCGGTGCCCTTAGATTGATGTACGCCATTGCCGTAAATATTGGTTTCGTAAGAAACCCTGTTCATGGGATGATAAGCAACTAAGTTTACCGAAATTCGTATTATAACAGTTGTGACATTAGAAAGTGACTCGATAAAGAAAATGCGCTCAGATTATTTTCATATTCCGTTGTAATTTACATCATTTTTAGAACATAGCTAATCAACGTTAGAGACATTGCTAGTGTACTAAAAATGTTTCAAGAAATTTTCTTAAAACGAAGTAAGCTCCTTTACAAAATATTTCGCTTTCAATTTGTTTCAAATCTCATAATTCGCAATGCATCAATCCAGAAAGAATTGAATGTTTTAATATAATGTGGTTTAACATCGGAATAAATTAATCGAATTAACAATTTAATTGTTATGCTAAACTCCTAAAATACAATGAAAATACTAAAAGTAACTAGTGGTGCTACAGAATGGCACAGACTTTCCCGTATTAGTTTTCTATTCCCTTGGGTCTGGGTTAGCTATTCGGAATTGCCACATACTCTTGCCAGTTGCCATCTATCGCCGCGTACATTTTTCGTACACATGGTAAGTTTTTTTGATATTTTCTTAATTTTTCGCTTTCCTAATGGTAGAACAGAAATATTCATTTTAAAATGTTAAAGAACAATTAAATCTCGTCCCAAATGGCAATTTTCTTTTAAACTTTTTAGCCGTTTATGAGAAAATGGCGTTTGCGCGTTTCTGACAATGAGGAATTTTGAGCTAGTTTTTACAGAAAACGGTTGAGTTTTCGAGAAACTTTACTTGACATTATTTAAAGCACGTGTACTCATTAATATAATAATGCCAACAAATTGCCGCTAATGTAAATATTAACGACGTGAAATGCAAGTAAAAAATTATATTTTTGTAACTTTTGAAAAAACAAAAAAATAGAGCAATATGGCGTTAATGTCATCTCATAGAGTACATTTAGTACTATCCCTTCCAAAAATTTAAAGAAAAAATTTGGAGGCGTTTTTGAGAAAATCTTATTTTGTAATTTTTAAAAATTCCATATATTGCACGCTATATTGCGCGAAAACTACTAAAATTTTCAAAAAACTGCACATGACCTTATAAAAAGAACTTACTTAGGAGAAAAAAACTCTATCTTCAATTTTGCAGTTGTAAGAAGACGCCGAAAAAAATTGAAACTATAGCAATTTTCCAAAATTTAGAGTTAGTCGTGAAAATAGGACCTATGCTACCTTAAAAAAGTGTAATTTACTCTATTCTTACAAGAAATTTAAAGAAAAATTTTGAGCCGTTTTTGAGAAAATTTTGAAAATGTCCGGGGGGCTTTATGTAATGTCCCCCCAAATTTTGAAGAAATTTTTTCCAAAATCTCAAACTTCGACTAGAGGAATATCAACAAGAGTTTCTTCAATTTGGAAAAATTCCTATGAGTGATTTAGGTGCTAGTAGTGTTCATGGACGTTTTGCTTTCTACTGGTTTTTCGGTATGAAGGAGTTACAAAACAGGGATTCTGGCTACACCACGTGTTAGGGGATTTTTTATTAATTTAGCGACTGATTTTATACACTATTTCGTTATCAGGGCCGGGCAATGAATCTTTTTCTGTCGAAAATTCGCCGTTTTTTCGCGCAGCATTACATAACTTTCCCTGTACTACGTATATTACTCCGTTTATACGTATGTATACGGGAAAGTAAAAAGTAACTAATGAATTAATTATAATAACAATTGGAATGGGGAAAGAAAAAAACAACTTTTGTAATCCATTTTCTCGACGTCCGAAAGCCTCACCTTCGAGAATAACATGAAAATGACCTTCAGTACTGAAGATAGCCTTTCAAATGTCAACATAACCTTCTTACATTTTCAGTTTGATGGGTGAGCGTTGATTAAGTTCACTAGATAATGAAAAGAAAAGTTTAAACTCACGTCAAGCAGTAAATTTCAGTTCAGAACATTATTCAAATTTTGTCGCACGTATTCATGCTTTTGTATTATAAAGAATCCAATTCCCAATTATTCAGTTGAAGCAAATAGCATCTACTAATAAAATGGATATTCTAATATTAACCGAAAGTTAAATTTAAGTATATTTTTAATTTCAGACAATAAACGGATTCGAAGTTTTAACATTCAAAGTTTTATCATGCAAAAACTATTGAGTTTAAGTTATATGTTTAATATAAGGCTTTTATTTGTTTTTCGACAGAGATCATTTAGGAACCACATATAAAATCTTCAACTCATCGCGTAATACTTTGAAATCGACGTTCTCTTAGCAACATCAACTACACTCTTACTATGCTGGGAGTCTTTGAAGCTTATCGCTAGACATGAGTAAATGTGTCTTCTACGTTCGTAAGCGTGGAAGTGTTTTTGAAACTGAATAAAAATTTAAGCCAAATGTTTCACAATACATTCTTTCATGGATCTGGGATTCAACAAAGTCTCATTCACTTAGGAAAATGTTCCATTACACTATGAAGCTATTTTACCTTTTTTCCTCATGAACAAATATATTCTTCTTACATGAAACAAATTGCCTCGAGCCCACAGGAAATCGAAACGGAATGGATAAGTTTAGAACATGAACATTAGATCAAGTATTTACAAAACGGGCAATACCACGCAAAATTACGCGAAAACTTGTTTGGAAAAAAATGTCCTTGGCCTCACATAATTATCTAATTTCGAAGAACAGATTCCATTAAGGAAAACATCTTTACCTTTAGTATTGTAATTGTAGGAAAGTGTTGAGAAATATTTCAACTTTTTCAATTTTAGGAAATTCAAAGAATTCAAAGAAATCAGAACCTGCGCCATTTTTATAAGTGTTTTTGCTTTATCCGAAAAAAATCCTATATTTGGAGCCTTGTTTGAGAAACATTTGATAATGTCCTTGAGGTTTTTTGTAAAGAATCCCAACAATTAAAATATGTTTCAAATTCAAGGAGATGCGACATCAGACAGATCGGTCGGGCAATATCCAATTTGGTGAAAATACTGCTTACTGGTTAGCAGCTAGGATTGTTGATGGACGGAAGGACGCGCAGACGGCGGGACTGGCGGGCGGACGGAGGGACGAGCGGGTGGGTGGACGGACTGATGGACAGGCAGGTGGACAAATGGATGGACGTGCAGGCGGACGGACGGACCCGTTCCGTCTGGGCGGACGGAAAGACGCGCAGGCAGGCGGGCCGGCGGGTGGGCAGATGGACGGACGGCTGGGCAGGCGGGCGGGCAGACGGACGGACGGGCAGAAGTACAGGCAGAACGAAAGGACGGACAGAAGGACTGATGGATAGGCAGACGACAGATGTATTGCTGTAAACCAATTTTTCGGTGTCACGAATCCACAAAACGTGGATTCTGACGGGAGCGTATTTTTCTGCCGAAAAATTGTAACTTTTCCCTGTAGCTTTACATAACTTTCTCAATGTTATTTATGTAATATGCGAGACTGAAAAAATATGGATTAGATAAGATCCAAAACGATTTTTTAGAAGTTATTAATTTGGTTTTTAAATTAAAGACAGTGGTTTATACAATAAAAAGTTGGTGCGTAAAACATCTCATGTGTGCCAAACAAAAACTTCCACACACAAAGAAATACAAATAATTATGAGAGATCGAATCTTTCAATAAGTTGGTGTTCTGTGGGAGAATAACATCCTAAATCAACAACTGCATTTGAAGGTTTGGTAGAATTTAAAATTATCTGATGACCATTGAAGTTATGTGAAATTACCATTACAAAAGAAAACTGAAAAGATGATGTTCATAGAGTTTGTCTCTATGAACATTAAATTTGATGATGGTCACTTTTGACAAATATGTTAGGAAAACTGTCACAGTAAGGAGCCATGCAAACGTTATGCTGAATATAACATTCGTCGGTTACCTGGATGTAAATATGTTAATAAATAGAAAACAAATTTAAACAAACTTTGTAATTGATTAAGGATAAACTCTTCAGGAAACATGCACTTTGTCTCTAAAATACAATTTTTTTAAAAACATGCAAGAGCTTTGAAGCTAATTCGGGTAATTTATTCTCTTAATACAGCATTCTCATGTGATACGCGACTCCAATCACTTAAGAAACTCGGAGATCGATATCTAACCATTATAAATAAGTTTTCCATTAAATTTCTAATAATAATAAAAACTAAATTTTGCCACTTATTGAAAAGCCGGTGTTTAAACGACGTACAAGTTAATCTTGTATGCAACTTTGGCATTTAAAAAATTAAGAATTTGGACTTTTCAGGTGTGTTCTAACTTCAAATGGAATGTTGCCTTTGCGCAACATTCCACATAACAGATATGCGGTGTCGCGAGGTGAGGAATATCGAAGCTACAGCACGTACTAATGTGGGCGTCGAGGTCACGCGCTGGTCTCCTGGAAGTTAACTCACGGAGCTTCTACTTCTGACAGTCAACCTGCTGCACAGCCTCCGTCTCTGCCACGGAGATTTTTTCTTGTTGTTTTCAGAAAGGCGTATTTTTGCCTTGCCATCTTCATGAATTTCGGTTCTCTGAGATTTTTGAGTGGAAGCATGAGTAATTATTTTGTGTTTCCAGAGGGTGAACTACTTTGGTTGTTAGTCCCGTGAGTTCGGTACGCGAACTCTAGGACCTCCCGATCAGAGACGCTGAAGCTGAAACGGTTGTTGTCGCTGAGACACCTCAGTCTGTTTAAGTAAAATCCCCCTTCCTCACTATTTTTCATAGAGTTCGACATCGGGCTTTTTAAATATTAAATTAAAATAAAGATTAAAAATTCAAATTATATGAAAAAATAAAAATAGAAATGAGAACACAAATTAAAACTTTCTTTTAAGATAGTATTGAATATTTCCAATTTTTGCAAAGCAAATTTAATGAACATTTTAGGGCTTCTTCACGGCGGTGCACCCGTATGCTGTAGGACATAAAAAGATTATTCTGGTTCTCAGGACACAGGAAGTCTGCTTCTGTCAGAGAAACTTATGTTCCCCATTGAAGGAAGTTCAGTGAAGCAAATCACATGGTTTACGTGCTACATTTCGCTTGAGTCATGGACGGGCTATAAAACTTGCGCATTATCGACCATTTTGTTTAGGGAATATTATCTTACTATTGTATCTAAAATCAATAACTCATCAGTGGGATTGTTAGGTGTGAAATAAAAATAAATAAATAAATGTCTTTACTAATGGCGAGGCCTCAGCCATTTAGCCTGCTCTTCCGCTTTCAAAAATTTGTATTACAATAGTGCATGATAAAAAGATCATTCAATGAGAAATTTGTATTCAATTTGGATGAAGGGTTTCTCACATACGAGGTAGGAGTGAAAGCCAGGGACGAAGGACTTGATAGAAAAGGAAAAGCTCTCACGGCATTTGTGTGATTAAGTTCACACAAATTTCAAGTTAGTGATGTATTAAAAATTAGTCACAAATATATCAGATTGAACACTACGAGATTTTACTCAAATTTAGAGTTTTTTTTGACTCGTTAAGTTAGGGACAGAAGAGAGTTACAAGTTGTGAAGAAATGTGTAACGTTTGTGCTCTGCAAACGTTTTCTGCTTTTCCGCCTGACTCACTGTACCTGCTGCTTGGCTCACTGTACTTGCTCACTGCACCTACAATCCAGTCCTCTCCTACGCTGTCCAGTTGCTTTATACGGAGTCGCAGCGACGTCATAGGGGCTTCCATGGAATTCGTCACAGTCTGTCCGCTCCAGTCCTCGCCTACGCTGCCCAATAAACTGTTTCCGCAGAACCCCTTTTCGTCACAGGGACTCCCATGGAACCCAGCCCACCCCGGCTGTCTGTTCTTTCGTCTCTCCATTCCGGTTCTCTCCTACTCTGTCCATAATTTACGCGAAACCTCAGGAAGTCCCAGGGATGGAGAGACTGTGAACTTTACAATATTAGTTTCATTTAGGGTGCAAAGGATCAGTGAAAAACTCAAGACAAAGGCAAATCATAGGAAAAGTACATTATGAACATTACAATTTTACTTTCATGTCGTGTGGAAAGGATTAGTGAATAAACTCAGAGAAGGGGAATCTTACGAAAAATATGAGGTTAGTTTTGATTATGTAAGTAGTGGTGCTAAAACAGAACGTACTTTTTTGCCCGTACTTCCACGCAAAATTACGCAAAACATACTCAAATTTTCGAAAAATTGTACATGACCTTATTTCAAAATCTATCTTTAAGGAACAGGTTTCATTAAGGGAAAGAATCTCTACCTTCATAATTGTAGTTGTAGGGATACTCCGAAAACAAATTTGAATTTTTGTAATTTTCGAAAAATCAGAGATTTTAACGAAAACGAGACCTACACCATTCTCTTAAATGTTTTTTACATTATCCAACGACAAAATTTAATAAAAAAGGATGGGGCCATTTTTTGAAACGTTTGAAAATATCTCAGGGGCTTCATGAAAAGTACCCGTCAAAATTAAAGTATCGGTTTAATTCAACGACCCGCGACAACATCCAGATCAATTGGGAAATATCAATTTTGGAGAAAATCGGTTGAACGGTTTAGACGCTAATTTTGTTCTCAGTGTCAGATGCACAGACAGACGGACGGACGAACGCTTTGCCGTCATTTGATTTTTACTTTCCCGTATACATGCGTACATACGGAGTAATATACGTAGTATAGGGAAAGTTATGTAAAGATGCGCGAAAAAACGGCGGATTTTCGGCAGAAAACACTAGTGGTGCTACAGAATGGCACAGACTTTCCCGTATTAGTTTTATATTTCTTTAGGTCTTCGCTAGCTATTCGGAATTGCCACATACTCTTTCTTGCCGCTATCACCACCAAATAAATTTTCTTAATATTTCGGTTTCCTGTTGGTAGAACGGAAATATTAATTTTAGAATATTAAAGAACACAAAAACCTAGTTCTAAATGGCAATTTTCTTTTAAAAATTATGTGCCGTTTCAAAGAAAATTCAGCATTTTAGCCCTACTAAAAATGCGAAATTTGAAGCTCATTTTCACAGTCAATTTTTGAGTTTTAACCCGGGAATGGTAACGCGGGGGTCTGTGGGACGCCCACGATCCTTTCTTCCCACTTATTGTATTTACCATGTTGGCTACCCTGACCATTGCTTTAGTACCTTTCTCTTTTTGTATCATGATATTTAGTGTACTCTCAGTTTGCCACTTGAATGTGTTTTATCCGTGTAGCAAGCTATTGTTTTGTTTGGGGTGCCCAGAGACCCCCGCGTTACCTTCTACGTTATCAAAGGTGTCTTCAGTTTCGTACATTCTATTAGTATGGGAACGTATTGCATGCTGTATTTTTACGTTAGGATTCCCCTGCAAAATTAATACTGAAGTACTACGAACATTTTAGATCACTTTATATGTTAAGAAAGGAGTGGAAGAATACGCCAACATTTGCTGAAAGCGGGAACTGAAAATCGTTACTCATCGCCCTGGAAAAAGCAGTCTGCACGCAATTCCAAAAGACCAGGATAATGTTTTCTTTTTTTATTGATTTGGATTTGATTGAGAGAATTACAGAATCCACCAACATCAAAAATGAAATGGATTTAGAGAGGAATAAAAATGATCGCAGCACGTATAAGACTGACAAAGAGGAAATGATGACAGTAATTGTACTACGTATTTTGGCTGGGCCTGTGAAATCAGGGTACCAAAATCTTGCTGAATTGTGGAATGTGGATAATATGAGTATTGAAATTTTTCATTGTACTTTGAATTTGAAAAGATTTCAATTTCTGCTTCGAAACATGAGCTTGGATGTGACAACACGCGCAGACCGGTAGAAAAATTAAGTCCAAATATTAGATGCTTTCCTGATGAATTCTCAGAGTTGTTTAGCAACTAAATTCTTAGTAAATTGTTTAATTACACGCAAAATAATAGAACAAGAATATTATATTAATTTATTTTTTAATAATTTAGCATATTTCATGAAAAGAGTTTGGGTGTCTGGAGACACCCCACGTTACCACTTTTGTTTCAAAAAGTCACGTTACCACTGCCAGGTTAAAAATACTTTATTTGAAGTTATTTGAAGCACTTACACTCACAAATATAATAATCCTTACAAATTGCTGGTAACGTGCATATTAAAGATGTGAGAAATCATTCAAAAAATTACATTTATATATTTTCTAAAAAACAAAAAAACTCAAAATAAACATTGTCATACTAAAGAGTGTAATTAGCACTATCCGTCACAAAAGTTTCAAGAAAAAAATTGCAGTCATATATGAGAAAATGGGCGTTTGAGCGTTTCGGAATTTTGAGCTACTTTTCACAGAGAACGGTTGTGTTTTCGAGAAAACTTTACTTGACATTATTTAAAGCACATGTAAACGTAAATATAATAATGTGAAAAAATCGCTGCTAATATAAATATTAACGGCGTGAGAGACAAATCAAAAAAATTACATTTTTCGAATTTTTGAAAAAAAAAGAAAAAAAAATAGAGCAATGTGGCGTTTTTGCATCTCATTAAATACATTAGGCAATATACCTACAGAAAGTTTACAGAAAAAATTTGGAGCCGTTTTTGAGAAAACCTTGTTTTTGTAATTTTTTAAAATTGCACATATTGCACGCAATATTGCGCAAAAACTACTAAAATTATCCAAAGAATGTACATGACCTTAAAGAAAGAACTCACTATGAAAAAAAAATTTATTTGAAGGAAAAATCTTAATCTGCAATTTTGTAATTGGAGAAAGACGCCGAATAAAATTCAATCTTTTGCAATTTTCGAAAATTCAGAGTTATCCGTGAAAATCGGACATATTCCACCTTAATAAGTGTATTTTACTCTATTCTTACAAGAAATTGAAAGAAAAAATTTGGAGCCGTTTTTGAGAAAATTTTGAAAATGTTCGGGGGGCTTCGTGTAAAGTATCTCCAAATTTTACAGAATCTTTTTCAAAATCTTAAAGCTTCGACTAGAACAAGATCGACCGGGAATATCCACTTTGGAAGAAATCGTACATATGGTTTAGGCGCTAGCAGTGTTCACAGACCGACAGACGGACGGACGGACAGACAGACGGACGGACAGACGACGTTTTCCTTTCCTGAGGGACCGGCAATGAATTTTTTCCCGCCGAAAATTTGCCATTTTTTCGCGGAGCATTACATAACTTTCTCTCTACTGCGTAAGCGGTAGCGAGAAAGTAAAAATTAATCTAAATAACGTTGTTCATATAAGAGGGAGAGCAACAATCAAAACATGCCTCTCTACCACTGCTGAGTGAGTGACTTGATGTTCGGCAAACGTCGCAGTGTCAAAATAAATAAATGTCTACTATTTACATTTCTCATATGTGTATAGATACAATTATCTTTAACAATTTCATCAGAATTTGGTAACAATTGTCTTTAGTATAAATTAAATAATCAGAAAATAAAGAAGTTCCGTATCTGTGAGGTAAATGGAAAAATAATTGTTAATTTTCAAATTTATCTTGGTTTCCAAGTCTTCGTGCGCAGGGAATGATTAATCTGTATTTTATGATTGGAACGACAACAGCTTTACGGTGAAGTACGTTTTGAAATGTTCGCTTTTCAGACCTGCCAACAATATCTATTTGAAGTTTAACGTTAGATATCGTGTTGTGGAAAACTTTACCTAATACTGAAAAATGGTTATCCGTTTTGAATTTGACGTGCTTAGATTAGTTGCCAGACCAAGTCAAAATTGACGCGATGACGATAAATTAATGTGTTAGGCTCAAAGACAGAAAATGTTCATTGAGCGAAAAAGCTAGCTTGAGTCTAAGATGTGCAATAGTATCCCGGAATATCGATTTTAGAAAATAGTATTAATTTCTTGTTTGTCTTCATCTCATGTTCACATTTACATAAAAGTAAACATTTATGGAAAATATTTAGATACATTTAATATTGGTTATCAGTATAATATTTTAAAGATTCGTTTTCAAGGTTTATTTTTGTATTTTCACTAAATAGTTTGTGATCATTCGTGGATCTAGACATATAAATAGATCTGTGTGAATTATGCTTTGATTTGTATTACGTAATCTTTACCTAATTTTTAATGAACTTCTTATCTGGAAAACGTGACTTTCGATTTCGTGTTTCTTTTTCTTTAGAAGAAAGTTTCTTGAGAAGTGCAATGTTTCTGCACAAGAACTAATCTTTTGTACGTTGAGGTAGACATGTGTTTTAGACTTGTCCTGTTAATTTCAAGAAATCAAGCTCTTCCTCATACAAGTTCCGTAGCTTACATCCTCATTCGGATGTCTTCTCTGAACTTCTGCCAGAAGTTGCAAACGAAAGTAATCTATGTACTTGTCATCAACTGAATACAAAGAATTAGAGCGTTCAAGTGTTCGAGGAATCCGAATGAATGTTTATCGAATCCCGTTCATGCAATTACATTGAATTTCGTGGCGGTTCGTATTCTGCGACTGGAGAAAGGGGGTACGAAGCCTCGTCGGTAGGTGATGAAAGTGAAAGTTTGTTTTCTAGGAAATGTTTATTTCTGTGCTCCAAACACGCAGCTACAAAATATACCGTTTTAGGATTTCAGAAAAGCCAGAAGCTACCAATAACAACTGGTCAGCTGCAAACGAAAATATCGGTCACATTACACATGAAGACAATGAAAGTGGAACATATCGTTATTCTAAACGAATTTCGTTCGTTTGTTTAATACTGTAGCGAAATAGTAGGACAACTACGGACAAGAATAATTTTGAAATGTTGAATACGAATTAACACGGTAAATTATCTATCTCTGCACCATTGACAGGTCCAAGGACGAACCTTGACGACACCTTGAGACTTCGCCGTACGGACTAAAACATGCATGCTCGTCGATAACTACTTGAACGACCTTCATCGTGCCCCAAGAGGTAACCCTATTATCCGCGCACGTTTTCTTGATCCCTCACATCGCTAGTAGCGAGAGGAGAGGGGAGTTAGGGTATTTTGACGAAAAGAACATTGTCTCGAATTTGTAGTTCGTTTTTCGATGCAAAATAGTTTCTATTACTCGGGAGAGAACATTTCTAGTAATCAGATTTTGTCTACAACGCTCATTGCTACAATTTATTCTTAATTCAACTAATGACGGCAAAGGAGTGGGGGTGGGCATTCCGGGGCTCATGAAAACGCGCACGTGTAATGCCTTCAGAGGCGTGCGCTCAGTGGCAGGGCCAGGGGGCGTGGTTCCCCTGAATAGTTCGGAAGGGGCTCAACGTAATACAATTTTCATTTCCGTAAATATTTTCAATTTCTTATTCTCTTCTTTTTAAGCTGATAATTGGAGAACTGATACACCTTAATTGCGGAAGGGACTCTGCAAATCGTATACCAACGTGGTTCAACATAAAATCAATAATTGATAATGATATTATTCATTGTATCAATTAAGTTATAATGTCATTTTCTTTGAAATTTGCTTTCTTTTGTAGTAAAATGCGACAAATGTAAATATAAAAATTAAGGGGAAGAGGGGAGGGGCCCAGAGGGACCGAGATATATTTTATTTGGCCCCTCTTGTTTTAGACTGCATACGCCTACATTATGAAAGCAATCCTCATCAGATAAAATAAAATTCCTAATTCCGTAAAATATCGGAAAGCCCAGTTACAAACGTTTGTGACAATCTATCTCTGCGAGCTGTGAAAGATTTTGATAGTATTTATCTATAGTATTTTCTCTATTAATATTTATGTCAATTTGGATCCTTTAATATTTACAACTGAAAAAAAACTCCTGACAATACCTGTAATAGGACAATATCAAGCAAAATTTTATAAAATCGTGGGAACCCATCAATATTTGACGGTAAGAGACGAAGAAATGAAACACTTGCTGATTTGATTTGATTTATTCACTGTTTTTTGACCAAATAAATCGAATCAAATCAGCAAGTGTTTCATTTCTTCTGGCATATTGCTCAAAAGCAAAATTATTTTCAATTGAAGTAACACAGAGTAAATTGGTTTGCAGATACCAAGGGAACTACAAAGCGGAACCAAACTGACATTTCATAGATTACGACCCCACACTAAACGAAATTACTTCAGTCACGACATATGTGCACACTTCGGAACACGACATAATCCCTGCTTAACTTCACTACTTCAGTAAAACCGAACAAACGCGTACTATTAAATAATTATTTATTTAATTCATTTACACCGTAAATGCTAGTGAATCAACACAAATCATATCTGATAACATCCAGGAATCACATTCTATCATTCAAAGGAAAAATAAGTACAATCTGTCCAGTAATAATATTTCTACTGTCTTTGATAAATTTGTAATTGCGAAGAAATAACCAAAATTTAAATTTTAAATTATATCAGGAAATTACAAATATAATTATTTATTTTCTGTAAAACTTATTTATTATAATAAATGTTTTCACTCCTAAAATTTAGTTTATAATCGCAAAATTAAATTAATGGCATGCCTTCAATTAAGGGGGCCTCCGTACTGCATCCGTCCAAGGGCATCGGTCCAAGGGTCTGTTGAACTTACAGCATTGTCGAAAGCGTCGTAGTTAATGCGACGAGCCCACGAAATACTCAAGTAGACATTTGAACATCTTAATTGCTGTTGCGACTCTAAATGAACAATAAAAATACAGTTGAAACTATTATTGAATAATAAATTTTTGTCTGAAACTTTACTGTTTTTGGAAAAAGTGAAAAATATTAAAAAATACTTCGACTTCACCAAATACGGTATATAAAATGAAAAATTCAAAATGGCGGATTCAATATGGCGGACGACATTTGGAAAAACGGGGAAGAATGCAACAAAAATGAGAGCAATGGGGTTTTCGAGCTTACAGATTGCGAGTATGATATCAAAACTAACAAATTCAAAATGGCCGATTCAATATGGCGGATGATATTTGGAAAAACGTGGAAGAATGCCACAAAAATGGGTATATTGCATTCTGACTTACTGTATATTCGAGCTCACTGATTACGAATATAATATCAAAAATAAAAATTCAAAATGGCGGTTTTAATATGGCCGATGAGATTTGAAAAAAGTGGAAGAATGCAAATATAACAAAATATTTTAGTCTGATTGCATACAACTTTTAACCCCGTCGTCTGTCAGACGACGCAAGTAGTACCGAAACAGTGCCCCACCTCCTTCCCCTCACATCCCGTTTTCAAACTATGTAGCTTCATTGTGTGACTATATTGTTGTGCTCATACGGTATTTTAATACTCGTCGTCCAATACACTGCTCCTTTGTACTTACGTCAGTGATATTTTTGTGCTTTATTCGCTAATACAGTAAATAATAAATACAAAATCCTTATATTGTAGCATTTAAGTTTTGTTCTGAATCTTTAGCAATCATAATGTGACGATGACGATTGTAACAAATGTCGTGTGACGAGGTACTTCTGCGGACGCTTCTCAAAAGGCATGTGTATACAGCAAGTGTCTGCTGTGAGAGTCAAGTCATTTAGGTGTATCTTTAAAACCCTTTAACATGTAATTTATAACTTCTATAATATCGTACATGTTCAATTCGTTAAATTTAGTGTTTCATTGTAAAAAAGGGTTATTCTTCATTTTTACCCGAAGTAGTCTGCCACACTGCGCCTTTGTAATAACGCTTGGTACAGGGCGACTTCGAAATCTAGGGTTAATGTAACATGGGGCCCAATTAGTGATATTTCCATTAAAATAAAATGAAAGTCAGTAATGCTGACTCAAATATATTGTATAACACACATGGTAAAAGTGGTTTTATTTTTCTTTTAGGATTGCACTACTCGGCCTGACGGTCTCTGTCGCAACACCTCTTTCTCGCAAAATAAAATGTAATTTTCTCTACTCGAATCATAAATAACTATTTTAGACAGCCATGAGTAAATTTAGTTACTTCAGGGCATGCGTAGCATGCTGAAAGTTTAATTTTTGGACACAGTGCTATTTTAAGGTTGAAATTATCTGTGAATACAACAAAAACTGCTCTGGCTTTTTGCTGCAGTATTGTTTCTTTTCTAAGTTAAGCGGTACATGTTGGTAGAGAAAGTGGTATTCCCACATATTTTTTGTTGTCAATTATGTACTATTAATATCGATTTATACATTATTTTTATGAACAAGGGCCGTATTTTATACTTTTAATTAAGTGTAATAAAATTAGAAAAAAACAAAATTTTGCAGCTACCGTTATAAACATGTCTCATTATCGGATTGGTGCCTATTCGTGCAATTTTATAAAATGATCGTGAAGTCAATACTATAAATATTATCAATAAATAAGAGTGAACGTGAAATATAGTGGAATTTGTAACTTATCTCTACTTTTTCATTCATTTTTTAAATAAACTTTCTCATTTACCGGCATGAACATTAATTTCACCATGTTTAACATGAAAGAAAATAATTAAACCAGGGCTTATAATTCAGTGCACACCTTCATTGAATGTCCCATTTTAAAATTTCAATGATTATTTTCATAGAACAAAAATATTTGCCTTTAAATCCGCACTAAAATTTCCGTCCGGCTTTGGTGACGCGGTAAAACAATAGAGCCATATGTTCAACCTGGAAAACAGCTTTCACTTGTAAGTTCCGGCCGTTCGTACCCAGGGGATTTCATGGTCCCATCAATAGTGAAGCCAACCTGAGAGTTAAAAATTCTCAACTAGAAACTTTTTTTTCAAACTTTGGCCAGGTTTTAGTCATTTCATCCCACTGTGCGGCGGCAGGATTTTCGACGCCAGCTTTTCAGCTAGGTCGATATCAGTCGCTGAATTCTAGCGACCGGCTCGAATTATCAGCTAGGTCGATATCTGTCGGAGAATTCTAGCGGCCGGCTGCTCAGATCGGTAGTTTCCCGTGGTTTCTCCGATCAACACCAGACGAAACTCGGAGCAGTACTCTAACAAGCAGGCCACGGACCACGCTCGATATTTCCTTTCTCTTCCTTGTCCTATCCTCACCCCTTACACACACTCTTGCACACTAACATGCACCACACTACCACACATGCCGGGGGACCAGTCGGGAGCTTAGAGCTTGTCCCGGCTGGGATGACGCCCGGCTGATGGGAGGATACCTGGTTGATGGGGAAAAGCCCCCTAGTCGACGGTAGGTCTGCGCCGGATCTCGCCGTCCAGTTGGGAAAAGATCGCTGCCACCTCCCGAGGAAAAAATCACGCACTACACTTACGGGACGAATGATCTCTGTAGTTGACGCGCCCGTAATCACGAACAATCAATCCTTCACGAACGGACCGGGGATCCCGCGCGATCTTTCTTTGTTCCTTTCTCGTCTCTCTCTCTCTCTCTCTCTCTCACGCACGTGCACACACGCATTGCGCCACCATTCATGCTGGGAACTTAGGGCTTGTCACGACTGGGGCTGTACCTCTCTGGCGGAGGAACCTAGATGAGGGAAACCTACGCGTAGGTCGGCGCCGTATCTGACGCCTGACACGCAAGGAACTCTTCCTCCCCCCGCCTACAACAAATACCACAGACTTTGCCACGCTCGCAAACAAAATAATCAATCAGTCAATAAATAAATCCTAAGAGCTAAAAAATTAAGGCCGTAGAAAAGGTTAGGGACAATAATGTAGGTAGTCGAAGCCGATCATAGGTAGTCGAAGGAACAATTTCTCCCACCTCCAGAAACGTGAGGGAAACTTGACCTTCCACATATGTTTCAGATGTGGTAGATTATGATATCTTGTTTTTGACATCTCATAAAGTAATACCGGGTTTCTATCAGCATCGAGCACCAGCGCTATACGTGATCAATTGCAATTTTTGGATTAGGTTTACTTTTCTGTATTTCTTGGAAAGTTACTCCCTCACCTTCACTCTTTTCTCCAGTATCTGGTCTCTTCATGCCTAAATTGCCATAGTTCCAATACGCCCATCAACACCAAATACCTCTGCCAGACCACAATCTGCCTACCACACGCTTCCGCGCCCTTATTTTTCCCTTCCTATATTCCCTTATCCCTTAAATATTATCTCCCTCTCGTAATGAACGTGAATATTTATGAAGATGATGTGACAAAATGTTACTCAAGGTCAAGGTACTCCTTCAAGGTAAGTGGATCTCCAGAACACGGCAGAGAGCTTTGGGAATGGGCCTTGAAAACACATTTAAATTAAATGCAAAGAAATGACGAGCAGTTCCATTCACTTGAAAACAGAATGGACTCTCAGAAGTTTCATACGAACATCGATGACGGTACTACTTTTGATTAGCGCAAGTGACTTGGAATAAGCAGCGACATTCGTGTTGTCCAAAAGGGTCTATTGTTCGAATCTGTAGTGCATTTTCGAAACAAACTTAATAATTGGGGAAGATGACTATCATCAGCTCATCTTCTATAACTCCAGGGCTAACAACCCTGGGGGATAAAAATAGGATCTAGGGTAATGCTGATCCCCCCTGATCAATAGCATGCTCTGCATGGCTGCATGGTCAGAAGAGGCCTATTCGGGAACAAGAAGAGGGGAAGAAGCAGCTGCTAGCTTGCCAGTAGATTCCTAGATGTGGATTCGTCTGCTTGGTTTTCATGGTTTCCTCCGCTCAGATTGAGGTGTACGCAGTAGCCTTCCGACTGAGCCGTGGACCAGACGCCACCCAACCATCCTCATACTTTCGCGACCGAAGTTGCTAACACCAAGTCAGAAACGCATCTTAGGAAACCTAATCGTTGAGGGAAAACCCAAGAGGTATAGATCAAAGAAAGAATTCAGAGAACAATTGCAGCAAAAAAAAAAATTCCTTAACTCTAATGAGCCGTCGCTATAGCTCCGTCGTGACTTCCTTTTTGTTTTGTTTTTGGGGAATCACAAAAGAACATCTCTTGAATAACGTAAACGTTAACAGACTTTCGTCTCTTACGACGTGATAATAACAGCAACGCACTCATTAACTACGTGATTGCGTAACAGATTGCGAATTGCAAATTCATCAGAAATAGGTAGGGCTTCGTCGGAAATAAGGAAGTCGCGACTATAATTTCCAGGAAAAATACAGTCACCGCGGTATAAGCGATCGAGTGCCACCCACTGAGGCTGTTCTAGCTTCCAGAGAGAGCGGCTGGAGAACAACGAAATGTCAAGGGGATTCTGAGACGAAGGATACCTTGATAATGTAAAGTTATTGTGGCAGAAGCGAGAAGTTATGTAGCATCTGTAACACTTACAAATCAACAAACTATATGTGTCAACAAATTTAATTACATATTTTTAATAATTACTTTTACGTTAGTAACTCTTACTTTTAAAAGAGGTGGCGTAAAACTAAAAAAATATTAGTTAATAGATAGTTGTAAAATATGTGTATACGTCGGCGCACAGATGCTAGCAGTCATGTCTATGCGAGCATGGTACTCCTTGCTCACCCAGAGTGGACATACGAATTCCACAGGCTCTTTCTTTGCAAAGTGAACTCTTCACTTTCAAGGATAGAAACATGGAGAAGAAATATCGCGTAGCATTGTTGGCTGGAGATTTAATTCGAATTGAATACTCTGGTTCGTTTCAATGATCAGTAAAATCCGCCTACTTGCGAAAAGTGTGCAGCTGATATTTGAAAGATGCCACGATATTTGCAAGGAAATCAAAATCATATTGCACAAATGAATAGATGCTCTTGTTAGTCGATGACTAACAAGTATTGTACTAATCGGAAACTAGTACCATAAGGGGTTCGGGAGCGGGACGGGAGCGGGACGGGAGCGGGACGGGAGCGGGACGGGAGCGGGACGGGAGCGGGACGGGAGCGGGACGGGAGCGGGACGGGAGCGGGACGGGAGCGGGACGGGAGCGGGACGGGAGCGGGACGGGAGCGGGACGGGAGAGTGGGCGAGGACGTTGTCAGAGGTAAGTGCGGATACGGGGGCACAGGACCCAAGAAGGGGGACAAGGTGTAAGCGCGAAGGGGGCGGGGCGTGGATCGCGACCTGGGACGCCCCGGGCGGTCGCGGACGGCGATGACGTGGGCGCGTCTGGCCGTGGCGGGGGCGGGGGGCGGCGGCGGCGGCGGCGCGGCGTGCGGCCGGTGAGCGCTAGTCGGCCGTGCGAGCAGCAGTGGAGCGGTCGCCAGAGCACGCCGCGCGGGGCCAGCACCGCGCCGCCACGCCACTCGCCTCCAGCCAGGTACACGGCCCCGCGGGCCGGCGGCCCCCAGCGCGCCACGCACCCGGGATGACGACCTATAGACACCGGGGGGCCATGGCCACCCCCAAAACGCCTAGAGCTATCGTTTACCTTCCTTTATTTGGCAAAATTGATTTAAATATTTATTTAATTTAGAATTATGTAATTATTTAAACAATAATATTGTATAGTGTCATATCTACAGTACATAAAAAATATACAATATAATAACAAATATGTGTATTATTTAACGAAAATCTACATTGCCCCCCCCTCCAAATGATCGGCTGGATCCGCCCCTGCCTATAGACGGGAATGAACTTTGACATTTAATGTTTTTGTACTATGAACTTCTAACTGGATCTGCATTGTAAGCAGCTCTCCTGTCATAAGAGTTATTCAAGAATTCTGAGACAGGTTATTTTTCGTCCTTCTGGAACACGATTACAAATTTTTAATTTTGTGATTAAGCTGATGTCTGTTGCTGTCGGCAGTGGTTTTGTTAGGAAATATTAATGTTTAAATATTTATGTTCGAATTTGTAATGATTATGTAATAATTTAAACAATTATACTGTATTGTATCATATGTACAGTAGATAAACAATATACAATACAATTGTTATTGTATAATAACAAAATATGTTTGTTATTTAACAATACTCTTCGATGCCCCCCCCCTCAATGATCGGCTGGATCCGCCTTTGCCTATAGACGGAAATGAACTTACATTGAAATTTAATGTTTTTGTGCTACGAACTTCTAACTGAAACTGCATTACAAGCAGCTGTCTTGTAAAAGATTTTTGCAACAAATTGGAGGCAGGTTATCATTCGTCATTCTAGTAGATGTTTACATGCGTTTAATTTTCTAGTTAAGCTGATGTTTGTTGTTGCCTGAAGTGGTTTTGCTAGGAAAATACTTCCATTAAGTGTCTTCAATCTCTCTCGTTTTGTCTCACTGCTTTTATTTAAATCGCTATCACACAGATGCTGAGATTAATAACCTTCGCTTTTGCCCCACTCATTTCCACAGTCAAACAGCCTTCAAACTTCCTTGCTTATTCCGGTTGGGATTCCGAGTATGGTCGTTCGAGTCTCGTCCGCGACCCCGTTGCTTGATCTTGGAATACCTGCTAGCAACGTTGTTGTAACACTTACTTTAGATGTTCCGTTGCGAAGCACATTCATTCCTTTTTTCCTTCTTGGGTTCGCAGATCCACCAGTGACTCTTTGGAGAGTGCATGTTGATCTTTGTGCCTCCATGCCACATTGTTGTATCGCCATTGTCGATGAATTGGTGTTGACGAATGTGTGTCATACAGGCATTCCATAGTGCCAGTAAAGAATGCGAAGCCGTTTAAATGAAAACCAATGACAGTGTAATTTCCCAGGTTGAGACCCGTGGAACAATATTTCAAGGTTTGTGACGTCCCACGATCAAGGGCGGATCCAGCCGATCATTTTGGGAGGGGCCATCATAGAGTTTTGTTAAATAATAAACACATTTGTTATTTTATTGTATATTATTTTTGTAGTGTATACACGATACTATGCAACATTTTAAAAATAATTGCAAAGGTAATTCTAATATAAATAAGTATTTTAATCAATTTTGCCAAATAAGAGAAATATGGAGGATACTTAACGACTAAAATATTATATTGGAGTCAGGTTAACAGGGCTTGGTTAGTGAAGCAGAATTAATTTAAACAAACATTTGTTATTAATTTATTTAAACAAACAAAATAAGTTAAATTATTTAGTGAAATTAGTAAAAGTTAATAGTAAGTAGTAATTAGTAGTAAATAGTAATAAAAATAGTAAAATAAAAATAGTAAAATTAGTAAATTAGTAAAATGATTTTAAACAAACAAATTAAAAAACAAAATAATTTAAGTAAATTAATTCTGCTCCACTGACCAAGCCCTGTTAACCTGACTCCAACAAATAAGAGAAGGTAACAAATGAAAACTCTAGGCCTTTGGGGGGGGGGGGCGGCATGAACCCCTGGATCCGCCATTGCCCACCATTACCAAACGGAGTTATTCGTACTTGCTAGAATTTTCATTGAATGAGAGCACGTACCGAACTCCACAAGAGAAAGAAGTAGTGTCACCCAACTGCGTAACTAGCTCGGAATGGCTTTATTGTTCTTTTGAATTCGTGCGAAGTTCGACGTTTCCAAGATGCTGCTTCCTTGTTTACAACTCGTACGGAGGAAGAAAAGGGGAATACCTGAATTAAGATGGCAACGTTCTTGTCTTTGGTAGCAAATTACAAAAGAATTCTGATCAGGCAAAACAATAATTTTCACTCGTCAACCTCCTGTGACCTTCAATATCGACCATATTATGCTGGTAGAATGCATCATTTGAACTCCGTGTTTCAAGAATTCAGAGTGTGTGTGAACGAACCGTGATCACGAAATAAATGCGCTACAAAACGTCTTTCAGTTACAGTCGACTCCGGTTGTAGGGAACTCCGGTATAGTGAATCCTCGGTTATAGTGAACTTAAGCCATTTGTCCCGTTTTACTTACATTACAAATAATCATAGGAATATTCGGCTATAGTGAACCTGAACCTCGGCTATAGTGATCGTAGGAAGTAAGTCCTGGAAAGTAATTGGCTCTCGTGTGCTATTAGGCGAGTAAAAGGGTCTTCGGAGAGTGAGACGATGTTTCAACAGTGAAAGAGGCATTGAAAGGTGTCAAGACTGCATAACGATACTTTAAGGCAGAGGACAATGCAAAATCAAGTAAGGAGAGAGAACGAACTCTGGATAAGGCTCTAGATAAATTATTAATGAAAAAAATGTACGAAGCAAACAATTGAAATAATTGATTTTTTTTGGACAAATATTGAAATTTTCAGTTCGTGCTCTAAATGAATTTTGCTGTATCTATATATTATTAAAATCAATCATTATGGAGAAACTCTATTTACGTGATTTCAACATCATCGGATATAGTTAACCAAACATGTTAGTCAACAGAAGTTCATTATAACAGGAATAGACTGAATTTTTATTCAGACGTTTGTATTAATTCTAGGGTTTGAATCCAGCCAACAACCGTTTACCCTTTACGTCCCGACGGGACGCATATGCGACTATACACTAGACACCAACACACTGCGGGCTCCTCTGACCTGTGGTCAGCAGAACGCGTTGCTCTCCGCGACAGCGCATACGACAGAGAGAAGGGACAAACAACCATACCCAAGGCGAGACTCGAACCCACGACCCTTCGGACAGAAGCGCTTAGTCGGTACTCGCGCTTAGTCGGTACTCTTAGCCACCTCGACGATCCACGTCGACGATCCACGTCGAAACATTTATATTTTATTACACGTAAATTGTACGTTTTCAAAGAAGTTAGTCAGCGTATGTGTTACACGATATAGTAGTACGTTGGGCAATCGTTTCGGTAAAAAAGTCTAATTTATGAATTCGTAATATCATACACAATTGACCATTATCTCAGGAACATTATTGTTTCAGTGCTGGTGTCGAGAACTGTGCGTTGCACGACAAAGAATTGTAAGTTGGGCAACCGTTTCGGTACAAAAGTCTAATTTATGAATTCGTTTATGAACAATTGACCGTTATCTCAGGAACATTATTGTTTCTTTGCTGTTATCGAGAACTGTCGATATCAGTTTGCTGGTATAACTGCTCAACTGGATTATCTACTATACATTGTTGTTTAGTTAAGGGTATTCACATTTATTAAAATGCTCTCATTAATATGCAACTCCTCTAAATAAATATGTAAAAAATAACCCAATGAAACGAATTTTCCTTGAAAAGATGATTTGTTTCTGTGGAGAAAATCGATGTACATTCCGAAAGGAAATAAATCAAAATGAACTGAAAAGATTTAAAGTGATTATCGGCAATTATCAGCAAATGGGTTACACAGGATGATCGAAAAGCAAGAAAATACTTCGGCCTTGAGTACGCAGACCACACAAGAGGAAGGAGAAATAAGATAAAAAAGAATCGATTAGAGAAGGTCAGGTCGAGCGGATAACTTACAAGTATATTATATTGATCACATTGGACAGAAATTGATCCGAGTCAAATGAATTATCTAGATCACAAAGTAGGCAATGTTAAATGGACGCAGTCACCTAATGAAAAATGTAACATCAATGTAAAAAATGTGATTTTTTATGAATACTACTGCAGTGGATTTGTTGAAAACAGTTTTGCGGTAGGCTTAGTTTCCAGTGCCGGTTCGAGGCTGTGAAGTTCGATGAAAATCTTGTGAGGAAATATAAATTTACATATGCTCATCTTAATTGAAATCCCTTGTATCTTGAACACCAAATCTATCCTTGTATCCTTCAAGGCTGCGGACTTGCCTGTGATGTTTTCATTCATCCGCTTCCTCGTGAAGTGTAGAATAATTACAATCTTAATTACAATTTTCCTAAAGGGAACATTGGATCTCGTGTGTATCCTACTTGTCTGTCGTATCATCTACCTGAACGTAAATGACCTGACGTTGCCACTATCGTATACTCGTATCTCCTCCTGCGGACACCGCCTCAGCCAAGACAAGTTCTAAGCGCCTGGCTGGTCTCTTGACATGGTAGTAGAGCATTGAGTGAGTGAGTGAATGAGTGAGTGTGTGTGTCTATGTGGAAGGAAGATGATAGGACAAGGAAGAAGAAGGAAAGCGCGGTCCGTTTTTTTAGGGTACTACTCAGGCATTCGTCTGTTATGATCGGAGAAATCACGGAAAATTGTCAATCGTAGCAGTCAGCCGCTAGAATTCTCCTCCAGATCGCGGCTGAACTCGACCCAGCTATTCACTAGCCAGCTACTGTCAAAAATCCACCATCGCCGGGATTCGATGCCTACGGCCTCCTGGTCAGAGTTACTGTAGTGACAGAGACAATCCTTCGTACCCCTTCCTTAGGAGGGGAAGTAAAGCCGGCTGCCCCATGTAGTAGATTTATTGCATGTAAAATATCCTCAAGCCTAAAAGAAACCTCTGAACTAAATTCAAATCGCCTGTTTCCTCGCCCGAGTAATATCTTCTTTCTCCGCGAGGTGTGAAAGAAGTGTAGCCAAATTTGCGTGGTCAGAAGCAAGAACAGGCCTCGTGGTCTGAGTCTCTCCACATAAAATAAGGCAATATTGAATTAAATTGAATTGAATTGAATACTGGCTCTGGACTAAACTCAGCCCGTCGGAGTCGAAGTCGATTTGCGCCATGAAAAATGTGGGTGTTTTCGTCATGCGGATGCAACGTGGTGTGTCTCGTACAAGTAACTACTTCATCTAAATACCCCCTCCATACATAATCTTTTATCCATCAACGTCATCGTCGAGAGGCGAAAACGTGAAGAAAATATTGAGGGAAGATTGGACAACATTGTCCTCGACCCTATCTTATTTCTTAAATTTTCGTTTTCAACTTCAAAACTGGAATCCGTGTATTTTTTGTGACTTTTTTAAACTAAAATTATATCCATTTCAGAATTTACAGCATTCGGCTCTCGTACTCAGTAAGCACTTGCGACATTCATGTTGCGACATTCGTGTTGATACGCAGGAATTTTGATCACGACAACGGTTTTTGTGTGAGACGAAACCACAAGGTATTTGGTAGGCAGCGTGCGTACTCCACGAGGAAATCTCAGTCTCAGCCGTTTCCTCGACGTAGCCTTCAATGACTCATAATGAGAGGCACGGCCCTGCACGCATTGCCAAGCGATATTTCAATCTCGCAGTTTTTGCAGTCGACAGGTGCCCTTCAGTTATTCTGGCAGCGGCATTTGTGGCGGCGGTGGTGTTCAAACCCGGGTTCACGGGTTCAAACCCGATCGAAGCCATGGATTTTTAAGGGCGAGATAATCCTTCGTACGCCTTTTTTCGGAGGGGAAGTAAAGCCGGCTGTCCCATGTTTAGTAGATTTACTGTATGTAAAAGATCCTCAAGCCTAAATGACGCCTCTGAGCTAAATTCAAAATCACCTGTTTCGTCACCTAAGGAATACCTTCTTTATCCGCTAGTAGGTGAAAGGAGCTTAGCGATATTTGCGTGGTTAGACGGAAGAGCAGGTCTCATGGTCTGAGTCTCGCCACGTAAAATAAGGTAATTCAATTCAATTCAATTCTTGACCCCTCTCTACCCTGTCTCCTCACCCCAGAAACAACCGTGACAAAAAAGGCTGAGAATGTGTGTTGAACTTCACTTAGAATGACGGATTCTTTTTTGGCCCTCACAAACATTGAGAATATTGTCTTCTGGGTTTAAATGCCACTTCTAGGCGAGCAACGGAAAGCGACTGCCAGGACGCCATGTCAGCGTCTGCAGCTCACGCGTTTATGGGGATTGAGTTATTATAACATATGCGGTCAACGCTAGCGTCTAAACAGTTCAGCCAATTTTCTCCAAAATTGGTGTTCCCCAGTTGATCTGAACGAATTCAAGGCTATACGAGTTTGAATCTGGTATTTTAGTTTTTGAGAGAACAGTACTTTTTACAGTACTTTACATGCACTTTGACAGTACTTTACATGCAGCGTCAACATTATTTTCAAATTTTTTCTCAAAAGTGAGTTCAAATTTTCTTTATTAAACTTTGTCCTCGGAGAGCGTAAAGGACGCGTACGAGTGTCGCAGGTCTAATTTTCGTTGAAATCCTTTTTTTTTTCTTCCGACTGTTGCAGAAGTTCAAAATGTTTTTGGATCTCTTCCTACAATATTCAAAACAGAGGTAGAAAAGACGTAACTAGAAATAATGTCATTACAATTTTTCAATAATATGGGTCGTTTTGCGTGAAATATGATCAATGTTTAAACAATTATTTTTTTCAAAGCGGGTCCAATTTTTTTCTTCAATTTCTTTCCTCGTATTAACAAATGATCAACAAATTTGTGCTGGTCCCATTTTCTGCAAACTCAGTGTATTTTTCAAACATTGCAAAAAAAATTAACAGTTCAAAAGAACAATATTGAGTTTTGTGTCTTAAACAAAATCCGATTTAAAAAGTTAGTTCTTTAAAAACATTTTTTTGAAAAAGCTAGTATTTTTCGGGTAATTACTGCTTGAATTTAATGCAATTAAAAAAACATGTTTTCGAAAATACTGCAATTTTTTCATTACTTTTTTTTTTCAACGGATAGAGCAAAGGACGTTTTAAAAATGGCTCAGATCTAATTTTCGGTAAACATGTGAAAACTGCAAAAGTTACAAATAATGCGAGAAAGTATACACTATGCTGTAGCACTACTAGTTCTAGTGATCAGGGGAGCAAGTTTGTATAGTACACAACCCGGAGTTCGTTCACTTCTTGCAGAGCGTTCAGTGACCTCTGCAGAATACCGTTGTGCAAAATTATTCTGCCAGAATCTCTGAATATGTACCTTTATGAGCCTTCAATGGCTCTTCTTGAGTAAACATATTATTTATCGCAAAATAAAACATATTAAGAGTATGTCTACCATATTTTAAAAGAAAGATATATTATGCCAGTAATAATACTCATTATGACTAGACAATTTAGACATCGTTTTTGGTTCACAAAGTTTGTTCACAAGTACCATGTCTTGACATATATGTCGATCTCATCGTATTATTTCCTTCTCTTATGTCTTGTGTCTATTAAATCAATCGTTTTTATCAGCATATTAATTTCTGGCGACGCTTACGCTCATACTTCTTAATTCATCAAAGTGTTTTTATGTCATTCGGATAGTCTACCGTAAAAATAGCCTAGAAATTAACGAACAATATTAGAAGATTTGTATTGCGGAGCTTAATCAATGATTGACACACAAATTCGTTTATTGTTCATAAAGGAGGTTCAAGGGAAGAACAATTTCCAAATTATTTAGTCAAGTAAAGCCTTTCTCAACGAACTCTAAATCTTACCCCGTCTTACTACGGAATGTTTGTAACTTATGTAATCACTTGTGATTTTTTTATTATTTCACAACTAATCAAATAACTTTAACAGTTTGTGACACAGTTTACATAAAGTTTACTTTGATTTAAAAACACACGTCTCAATTGAATAATTAACTACAGTAAACATAGTGCCAGAGTTTGATCGGGTAATCACGTGGCGCAGCTGAGAGCAGCGATGAAGCGGAGATCGCAAAAGGAGCACGAGGAAGCACCCGGAAAGTCATTGTGATGCGAAAACCGGTTCTCCGTTAGTAGTGCGCCCCGAGAAATCCCACGGGGAACCCCCGAGAGACCTCGGAGCAGTGAAACCCAGTCGCGAGTAAAGACGCAGGTGAAGTGAAAGTCGCGACGCGGGCTGCCAATTTTTTTTTGTGACGCACGTGGTAGCCGTTGACCCTTTGGAGACAGAAACCCGGTCAATGCAACGGTCTCCGAAAGGTCCGTGGAACTCAGACATGTCAAACCTCGCCCGCACGGGCTACTTGCCCGCCTTGGGAGCCCGGCACTCGTACGGGCACGGGAACTTCCCCTAACCCCTAACTCATTTCTCCTCAAAATTCAGAGAGGGGTTTACATTTATTTATTTATTTATTTATTTATTTGTCCAAAAAACAGTAAAAACTGTATATGACGTGTGGGGAAAGAAATTTATCTGCGCACATTTTCTTGAGGGCCAGAATTTAAAAAAAACAAAAAAAAAACACGAAAAAAATGAATTTAGAAAATAATTATTTTAGAAAAATAAAGATATTTGAAAAATGTTTTTTCCCATTCGCATACTGAAGCGAAGCGAGGCGGTGAATGTCTTCATACAAAAATATATTTGCCATATATTTTGTATCAAATAATCGAGAAATGTATTATGTTTATTTTCTTCACTACTTATTACTATTTAATGTTTATTTTTTTACAAAATTCTCCCTTATGTAAACATCTTTGCTAAGAGGCAGGTACATATTTGAATGGCGAATTCTTTCCTTGGTTTTTATTTTGTGTCATTAAATAACTCAGTTATTTATTGTATTGCCTCTATAAGATAACAATTTTCGCATACGGACGGACAGCGCTTTTAACAGACAAAAATATTTGTCTGTTAAACCTTCTAACCTGAACGTAGAAAGTTTATGCTCTTTTATCACTCTTACGTAAACAGGATTACAAAATCGATTATTTTGATTCAATTTTTTAACTTTTACTTTCAATTGGGAGTATGAAATCAGACTGGTGTATTATTTCATTCGAATGGATTATTTCTTTGCCTTAAAGAAAAATAGGAATAAATACCCCTAAACTTGCGACAACTGTTTTGTAACTTCTCCCAAGACTGCCATGGTCCAGGTACCAGTGACGTACCGCCACTCTGCAGCATTGTACAACCCTAACTTTTGAATCTCGCGCCAATTTATCTGGACGGAGTGGCCGCGAACTCTAGTAAGCGTGTTCCCTTGCCCGCGACGTTGACATGCGTGATGTAACGACTGCCGTATTCATTTTAGAGAGCACGCAATGGCGGAGGATTACACTTCTATGACCTTCCCTTTCTTTCCCACGAATTCACCGTGGTTGTTTACTTTTACCTTCCTCTGCACGAGAGAGTGATCGTGGGGGATGGAGGATGGCAGGCACCGACTCTGTGGGGCCGAGGTCTCTTGTTCCCTCCCGCAGGCCTCTTCACCTCTATCCCCACTAAAATTTGGGAGAGGTCGTGCCCCCAAAAATGGTCAGTAATAATAACATAAAGCACAGCGTTGTCGGCCCTGTGGCTGAGATCGCTAAAGCAGTAGTGTCATAGTGATCTTGAGCCGTGGGGTTGCGGGTTCGAGTCCCTCCTTGGGCATGGTTGTATGTGTTCGTCCTTTCACCCCCTATCATCATCATATCGTTTCATCTTCATACCATAACCACCAATAGTGGTGGCTAATGACCTAGTGGTTGATGGGACCTTAAATAAAAATAAATAAATTTAAAAAAAGCACAGCATTGTAAATGAAACATTTGGAAAACTGTGCGAGCTTTGATGGTAAATCTGTGAGATTAGGATGATATACTAGTATAGGATTCAGACGAATATGGAAGCTACCATAGCAAAAATGACACAGATTCTATGTTAAATTGCAAGAAAAATCTCGAATACAATTTTCCGAAAAATTCTTCCAGAAAATTGAGTCTAAATTTCACTACTTCCAGGCGCCCAATTCGAACTGTCTGCCGTGCTACCGCAGACAATTCGGTGCCTACAACGGTGCTGGGCATCGCCTCATTTCTCCATTTTCTAAGCATAAGCATCTAAGCATCCGTGGCATCCGTGTTCTAAGCATCCGTATACAAACAAAAATCTAACCAAATTATTATAGGGCACAACAACGTGGATCATGTATGCAAAATTGATCAAACGGAAATACGTTCACAATTGAAGAAAATGAAAAACTGTAAATCTTGCGGTCCGGATGGTATTACATCCAATATGCTAAAGGCAGCAGGGGAGACAATAATACCATATTCGGTCAGACTTTTCAATGTATCAATCAACAATGAAAGTGTACCGGATGATTGGAAATCTGCTTTAATAGTGCCAATTTTTAAAAGTGGACAAAAATGTGAAGTGCAAAATTATAGGCCAGTTAGTAATCTGTAAATTGTTTGAAAAATCATTAACTATTTCGATTAGAAATCATTTGGATCAGACAGAATGGTTTTTTTCGCGGACAGCATGGTTTTAGAAATGGCTTTTTCTTGTGAAAGTCAAATTATGTCCCTTACTCAAGACTTGTCTGAAGTAATTGATTTAGGGGGAAGAGTGGATGCAATAGTTATTGATTTTGCTAAAGCGTTTGATGTAGTACCGCATGACATACTGATATTGAAACTTATTGATGCTAAAATTGACAGGCGGGTAATAGCGTGGATAAGTGAATTTCTTCGCGATAGAAATCAAAAGGTTCGAATTGGACAGCATTTATCGGAAAACGGTAACATTACTTCCGGAGTCCCATAGGGCAGTGTCATTGGCCCACTGTTGTTTCTTATCTTTGTAAATGATATATCGCAAAATATAACGTCAAAAATTCGACTCTTTGCCGACGAGTGTATATTATATAGGGAAATTACAAAACAGCACAATATGATTCAACTACAGGAAGAATTAAATAAGATTAATGATTGGGCAAGAGCTAAAAAAAGACTGTAAATGGAAATAAAAGTAAAGCGATCACATTTTGTAGGGCCAGAGACTTTCATACAATACCTTATCAGCTAGATAATGACGTCTTCCGCAAGTCTCCAACTGTAAATATCTTGGCATCCTCCTGGATAGCAAGTTGGGATGGGAGAAACAAACTAACTACGTAGTGGGTAAAGCTTGGAGGTCTTTGCACTTCGTCATGAGAAATCTTAAAAAATGCAATACGAAAGCAAAAGAAATCGCGTATACTTCGCTTGTTAGGCCAGTAATGGAATACGGAGCTAGTTGTTGGATCCGTACAGAATTGGACTTAAGAAGAGCTTAGAGAGGATACAAAACAGAGCGGCAAAATACGCTTTTCGGAGGAACATACCTGCACATTGGGAATCATTCGAACATCGGAGGAAAAAGGTTCGACTTTGCGTAATGTACAAACCTTACACTGGTGGCCCTGCATGGCAGAAAATACGGGGAAGGCTAGATGAACCAGATTATTTTAATGGATTTGATCATAAATATAAAGTTAGATCTAGAATGCAAAGAACGAACGTAGGCAAATTCTCCTTTGTAAACAGAACAATCGTAGATTGAAACGATTTACCTGCGGCAGTTTTTGAGCCCTTTCCTTGCTCAGGGCGTGGTTTTAGAAAAAAATGTAGGAAATTAATCAATAGGGTGAAAACGTGTAGTAAAGTGAAGTGAAGTGAAGTGAAAGGTGCAATACTGGGTAGTTTACTAAAAAGTATTGAGCTATTAGTATTTAGGTAAGGCAGACCTGCACAACGCCTGCTCCTGCGGGCATTCTGCACTTGGGAGCCGGTCGTCTGCCCGTGGCAGCGCCGAAAGTGCAAGTAGTGGGGAGTAGGAAGCTTTGCGGGGAGGGGAGAAGTCTGACGTAGCACGACGCGGCGCGTAGATTAAATACCTGGGCGTCTAATAATGATCCATGCATCAAAACTAAATGCCCATTTGTTTAAATGGATTATGTCTAGTATTTCAAGTTATCAGGGTCATAATTCACTGTTTACGTTCTATGCACTACTGTATATCCGCCTTTGTATCCACCACTGTAGGTATTTTCATTTTCTAATATTTTTAAAGAAAATAACATGTTCATTGTGACTTAAGCATTATTTTAAAGCAATAGCTTTAAAATATATGCTTATATATAAGAAAAAAATATTATTTAATTCTAACACAAAATTGCAGTTTAATAATTGATTGTTCACCAGGAATGTTATAATCTCCAAATCATAGAAAAATGAACAAAATCATGAGAGCAATCTCTCACATCAAGATTGACATAAAATAAAATATGTGGCAATTCCAAGAAGGGTAATGTTTAATAGCACATTTGTGACCATTTTTCCCCATTACGAAACTGAATACAAGAGGTCAACGAGCAAACTTTTGTGACGATATGTTAGGGACAATCATAAGATAATCATGGGTATAGGTTAAATAGAATGCAAAGGGCTTTATATTTTATTAGATCTCGTACACGACTCTACTCTCTTGTCAGAAATTAGAACAGAAAATAATCATGATTGTTTAAGAACAATATGTTTTTGCTTTGAGAGAACCGTCTTATTCAATTAAACATAGTTAATAAAAACTAGTTTATTGCTGTCATCATCAAACAACAACAATTCAGTATCAAAATTTTGTGTTGAGCACAACACTAAATTTGTGATGACATCGTAGCAAATCGAATTACATTATCAGCCCTACAAGCAATTATAATACTTCGTGTCGAAATCTAATATGTATAATTCGTTGTAGTTTCATATTTCGCCCTGTCATATACCGAGAACAAACATTTGCAATATAATACAAAAGACAATATTACTTGAACTGTACATGACCGTCATGTTCTTGCCGATTGCTCTTTAAATTTACGCGCTATCTTTCGAATTGCGCATTCTGATTGGTGGTCCCCACTCCTAGATTGGGTCTCATCCCCACCCTTCATCGATTTTCTCATTTGCACCCGAGTTGCCCGCACGCAGCTCCTGAGGTCAGTGAAAGTGCAAAATGCTGTGCAGGTCTGAGGTAAGGTGTTATGAGGTGCTGTGAAGTGAAGTGAAGTGCAGTGACGTGATTTCATTTCATTCTGTTTATTTCGCTAATCTAAAGCGTCTTTTATGGGCTATTTTGACAAAAGTATTTATTGATTTATGTTAACGAGTGTTTTACGTGTTAGAAATGTAAACATCATTATAAGTATTGTATGTTATTATGTTGTAGGTAAACATGTTCATCCATATTTGTCTGAATATGATTGTGAGTGAATACGTGCAGGATGGTATGTATGCGAGTGTTCCTACGTCTTTGTATGATATGTAGGTAGGCGTGTATGTTTGTATGTACTGCTTCTGCAAAATAAAGAAAGTATTGAAATGCTACGGGGAAAAAACAGTGGATTTTCGACAGAAAAACTCTTATTGCCGGCCCTCGTAACGAAAAAGTGGATAAAACGTTTTCCTATATATAGTCAATTATAGTGGTTAAAATATACATAGTATTTCGTATTATAGTATTATATAGTAGTTCCTCTAACACGTTTTTAATTTTTTTCTTTACTTTTTTTCCAAGAACGAAATAAGGTACGCTGAATAGAATGACGCAGGTTTAATTTTCATTAAACTCGTTAAATTTTCAAAAATTGCAAATTTTGAAACAATGGGAGAAAGTATATGCGGTTGTTGCACTACTAGTTTAAATAATGTACAACGACAAAAAATTTTAAAGTTCAGCTCCGATGTTCAAATCACGCCACCGAAATTATATCAGAAGGTGAGTGCTTCGGCATGGCATTAACTACACGTACTTTGAGTTAAAATGCATGCGTGCCGAAAATTGTGAGAAAAAATAAAGAATGCACTCGCCGAAGAATATGTGTGATTACTCAGATTGCTTATGTGACGTGTGCTTCAAAGGAAGAGGGTCGTAAGAAAATGACAGTACTCGTCTGAATCACCACTAAGAGTATCAAGATCTTTCGTAAGACTTGGCGTGAAATAGTGAAGACAGTATCTCCCCACCCTAATCTCTACATGTCCCGTATAGTTTTCTACTATTTTTTTTACGAGAAACGAAGGACCTAGTAGGAGGCGTTCTAGCTCTTTTTATTTCTCGTAGGAAGAACTAGTAGTTTCTTGGGCATGGACTAGCTTTTTTGGTGTTGTTCCACCCGTAGGTAAAACGCCAAACATGAAACTATAGTTGTCATTTGGAGTATTAAATACTCTATTGTTTGAATTTACTTTTTTGAACGGATTGTGCAAAATAGAAAGTAATGTTCATTGAAATAAATGTTTATGTTGTACTAGAATATTGAAGATCTTATTAATAATTGATATTATTTTTGTTTATTTATTATTAATAAATTAATTGTAATGAATACGTAATAAAAGAATAAAACAATAATTTTACCTCGTGATCAAATCTTATTTCCTTTATTTTCCCGAGTGCGTAACCAATTTGAAATATTTACATTCATTACAAACAGGTACGGGAATTCATCACTCTTTTTCGTAACAGATTTTATTTCTCCGTACGTAGTCAAATCGATAGCAGTTGCATTTGGTAACGAGCCGCCCGAACTTCTCCTAGTAAACTAGGCGCTGCAACAGCACATACTTTCCCGTATTATTGGAAGCAGCTACGTAGAATTGAAATACAGTTATCCCTCAACATTCGCGAAAGTTAGATTCCCAAAAAACCTCGCGAATGTTAACTCTATCTTTTAATGAAGAAAGGTGGGTTAGGTTCCTGGATATCGAAAAATTGTTTAAAAAAGAAAGAAAAATCTGAAAATCAATTACAGTAGAAGTGATTAAGCATTACTACAAACAGAATTTACAATTAACATTCCAAAATGAAGAAATAAAATAATGTTTGAATGTTATTTCAAAGTGGAAAATAGCTGGATACAGGATTTGCTGATTTTTTTGTTTCATCACCTTTCTCGCTGTTCTAATATCCAAATATGGAAGAGTTCCTGCTTCTATTCTCCCTTAAATTTCGAAGTTATTTCCATGTACGGATCACATTCAAATGCCAGTTCCACCAGAGCTTGTTGATTTTCGAACGCCATTAACAATTTTGACATTGAAGTTGCTCCAGGACGCAGTTTCGCTTCCGTTACGTCATCATTACCGTCGAGGAGGTTTTCCTCATTGATTTCCCGAAGCTTCTCTTCAATGAGGTCATTATAATAAGAGTTGCACGAATCCTGAGTGGCTTTCCTGTTCATTTGGCCAAACCCCTCTGACGCAATCCAATCCAATCCAATTTGACGTCACTGAACTGAATTATTTTACAATTGTGTTATTCTATTAATATGAATGGACATTTCATCTGTGAAATTTTTGAAGAAAGTTATATTTCGAGCTCCGAGGTTTGCCGAGTTCGTTTTCCAGATGATGATGATAAAGGAAACTAAATGTGCTCGCTTTTAAAGGAAATGTAGTACAACCAAAAGACGCACTCGCGAATGTTGAAGTCACGAATGTTAAAACCGGTAGCATTTCTCTAATCGTGAATGTTCGGAACTCGCGAATAGCGAATCCGCGGATGTCGAGGGATTACTGAATTGCACTTTCTGCCATACAGCATCTTAGCTATTATTTGAAAACGCCCAATTCAACCAAGAAGCGATCAACCACGGTATAAGATGTATGTGTGTTAATTAACCTTCTTTGGGGCAAATTTTCTGAAGCCAGTTTGAGGCTAGATTCTCGCTTGTTCGTACGGTGCGCACGATCGGTCTGGGTCGCGATGTAAGATCTTAAGATGACATCTTAAACTGTGGCTGTTACACATTACCCGACCAATCACGACCTTGCACAAATGAGATCAAAACATCGCAGCACTTATATGCAAGAACTGTCAGAACTAGCCTCACATAAGCTTCAGTTTTAGACTGGGAGTCAACACACCTATATATATTGCACAGTGCGAACAACTCACTGTTTCCATCGCAGTGTTGTCAAAACTACATGAATTCCACTGTAATAAGAATTTTTCTGCCGAAAATCCGCCGTTTTTTCGCGCAGCATTACATAGCATTCCCTTTACTATACATACGCACGTATAGTATAGATAGATAGATTTATTACTATTCACTTTGAGTTAATGCTCGGTGGCAAACGTGATAACAACTAGAATTAGAACAATAACAACCATTTACAATTAGAATTAGAGGATAATATCCTAGTTCTAATTAATTTCTAGTTATCTCTAAATTGACTTCTAGTTTAACTAACACTTCACTTCACAACACTACACAGCACTCCGCTTCACTACGGTACACTCCCTTCCCTTTCACTACACTACACTTCACTTCACTGCATAACGGACATGACAATAATAATAAATATAACAAAAACTATATAAGCAATAATAATAACTTAAAAGTTACACCAAAGATAAAAGCAGTGTTAATAATTATATTTATATCAGTAATAATAATAATAATAATAATAATAATAATAATAATAATAATAATAATAATAACCCACCTAGGGAGTACACGACCTTGCAGTTGGTGGTGGAGCTTGAGTACCCCCATGAGCCTTAAAGCTATGTCAGTGGTGGCCTAGCTACCGGTAGGGCCTCCTTTGCTGAATAGGTTGAAGGTGAGGGGTCCGACGAAGAAGTACTCCATTTTGAGGAGAGTGGGAAATAAGTAAAGAGGGAAGGGTCATGAACCTTTGGACTTCCTGTTCTCGGCCCATTGAGGGTACAGGAGAGAAACTGGGTTGGCACACCAGGCCACTGATTAGAGTGGAGGCCCGAACCTTGCATTAGCCAGCGAAGGAGGCTGCCTTCAGCAGTCAGTGAAAATCCCGTAGGGTTTAGTAATGCCGACTGGCGATCGGAGGGACCCCTTGCTGGGCCCTGCGGGGGGATGCCCCGAGGCCACTGTGGGTCGCAGTAACGGATGGCAGGAAACAACCCGAGGGTTAAGTGTGATCTGTGAACTCGAACTTGCGTCCCGCGAATCGTCAATTCAAACCAATGAGCAAAATGGATAGAACAAGAAATGTAATGAATCTTAACGTGCCTTGTTCTACCAATGTCCCATACCTGCTCAGAAACCGAGCTAATGTCACCTTGTCGACGTCTGACCATCCCACGGATGTTAGCCCCAGGGACCCAGAGCTGGCAGTAGCTCGAAGTCATTGTCAGAGATGGACCTGGGATGAATTTTTACTATGCAAAAGCGAAAAATAGGGGCTCAGAAATAGAAGTCTTTAAGGTATCGAGAGAGCGGAACCCAGATATGAGACCTACCCTAGACTCAAAGAAGCTTGCCAGTCAACGTCGCTACATACTCAACAGTGGAAAATTCACAGCAGAACAACTTGCTGACATTGAGAGAAATGCGGAGTATGTACTTCGCTCGAACTATCCACATGACGAACATGTAGAACTTGAAAATGATGATCCCATGGAAGGTTCATCTCTTTCCAGTGAAACACACGTCAGTGGTGAACATTTATCTGGCAATGAATCACACGATAAGGACATGATGCGAAATCTCCTTCGGCGCGAGATAGAAATAGTTAGTCAACTTCCGTTTGAATCTTGCGAACCGTTGAGGAGAATATACGAAAATGCCAAAGCTAAAAGAGTGATAGAAACAGTGAATTCTGTCTTAAATGAGGTGGTAGAGACCCCAGGCAGAGATCTAGATATTACTGAAATCAATCACATCATATATGCAACTGGATATCTAGTATCTCAGATAAGTTTGGGGCCAGCCAAGAACACCGACGGCCGACAGCAAAACCGAGTAAACAGCTCTGTACCCCCATGGATGAACAGAATTATGAAACGGATAGCCGACACTCGGCGAGAAATATCACTCTTAGCTGAGGCATCTTCTGAATCAAGGAACACCTCTAAAGTTCAACGAAAAAAATTTTATGTTGAACAAAAATTCCAAATTGAAAATGACACCAGCAGGCTAATGGTAGTTGAGAGGCTCAAAGAGAAAATTCAAGCATGGGCTCAACGAATTAGACGTTACAAACGCAGAATAGATTTCCGTGTGCAGAATCGGTTGTTTGAAACAGACGCGAAGAAATTCTATCGCAATCTGACTCAGAAACCGAATGGCAATGCTGTCACTCCTTCAAAAGATGATGTCGAGGCATTTTGGGCAGCAATCTGGGAAGAGAGCAGATCCTACAACAAAGATGCACCTTGGCGTCAATCTGAAGATGATGCTGCAAATGAACTTGTCGAAACAGTGGAAGATGTTCACAAATTCTTGGAAGAGGACCTCTTCCAAGCAATTAAGAACATGGGAAACTGGAAATCCCCCGGGATTGATAAGATCCATATTTATTGGATTAAGAGACTAACAGCATTACATCCGCATCTGGCAAAGGCTATTAATAAAATTTTAGAAAATCCAAAGGAACTCCCGGAATGGCTCACACGCGGCATCACGTATCTGCTACCCAAAGAGGGAGACAGCTCTTTGGCGAAGAACTACAGGCCAATCACTTGTCTGCCAGTACTGTACAAAGTTATAACTTCAGCCATAGCTGACAAAATGTACAGACATCTAGAGAAGAATCATCTAATGCCAGCTGAATGAAAAAAATGTCGTAAAGGTTCTTATGGCTGTAAGGAAATCTTGCTACTGAATAACGTCATCTTGAATGATGTAAAGTAACGAAAACGTAATTTGAGCATTGCTTGGATTGACTACCAAAAAGCCTTTGATAGTGTACCACACGATTGGATTTTGAAGACCTTGGAGATCTATCGATTTCATCCTAGACTTATTGAATTTTGCAAGGCTAGCATGAAGTTGTGGAGTACCAGGTTACTAATACCGAGCAGAAATGAAGCAGTAGAAACCAGAAGTATTCAGATCAACAGGGGTATTTTTCAAGGAGATTCACTATCCCCTCTGCTGTTTTGCATTAGTTTGATCCCACTATCTAGACAGTTGTCGGAAGCTGACTTTGGTTACAAGCTCCATGGTGATGAAAGGCCAGTATCACATTTATTTTACATGGATGATCTGAAAGTGTTTGCTAAGAATGTAGCGATTCTCTCCCAAAGGCTGTCTGTCGTGAATGACTTAAGCAATGACATCTGCATGAGGTTTGGTCTTGACAAATGTGCAAAAATCAACTTAAGAAGAGGCAAACTGACAACGTCAGAGAGCATTGAAGTTGATATGCACGCTGTGATACAAGATCTTGAGCCAGGTAAAACTTACAAATATCTGGGCATTGAAGAATGTGAGACCATCTCGAACAACACAATGAAAGAGAGAATTCGCAAGGAGTATTACAGAAGAGTGAGACTTGTCCTGAAGTCTGCTCTGAACTCCAGGAATAAAATATCTGCAATTGGTAGTCTGGCGGTGCCTGTAGTTGAGTACAGTTCCGGACTAGTGGACTGGACGGAGCAAGAAATCCGCATCATGGATCGAAAAACCAGAAAACTGCTAACAATGCATCATGTCGCCCACCCTCGAGCTGATGTACATAGACTTTATGTGTCACGTAAGGAAGGAGGAAGAGTCCTCAGACAAATTGAAGCCTCCTGGCACAATGCAATAGTTGGAATAGGAAAATATGTAGTCAGTCATCAAGATGACCCTCTAATGAGGCAGGTCATGAAATCTGACCGAAAAATGGGAAACAGAGGCATTGTTAGTGTAGCAAAAAGCATTGCAAAGAAAACTATGCAAGGCACGTCAAATAACACAGACACTGAACTTCTGGTACTAATAAACATGAAATGTGAGACACAAAAAATGTTAAAGAAGTCGTGGAGGGACAAACCCCTCCATAGACAATGACAAGAATGGACAAGTTGTAGATCAATAAAGATCAATCATTTATGTGGCTTAAAAGGGGAAGAATGAAGCCAGAATCGGAAGCAGTTCTAGTAGCTGCTCAAGATCAGGAGTTGAGAACACGACGTTATGATAAAGCGGTTCTCAAAATTTCCCAAGATGATAAATGCCGAATTTGCCAGGAGCAAGTAGAAACCATTGATCATATTGTCTCAGCTTGTCCAATCCTAGCAAAGACCGAATACTTAAAAAGACACGACAGGGTGTGTAGTTACCTCCACTGGCAGATCTGTACTGTCCTCGAAGTTCCAAACACATGCCCCAAGTGGTACGAACACTCACCAAAACCGGTGACGTCTGTTGGATTGTGTACGATATTGTACGACCAACAAATTCAAACGGATCGCACGATAGCAGCAAACAAACCCGATATAGTTATCCGGGATTTAGAGAAAAAATCGTGTCTACTTGTGGATGTTGCTGTGCCTTGCGATCAAAATGTCGTAACCAAGGAGGCAGAGAAACGTCTTAAATACAAGAGTTTGGAAATTGAGATCAGCCGAATGTGGGGCGTAAAAGCACAGGTCGTACCGATAGTTATCGGAGCTCTGGGATTTGTTCCGCAAAATTTGTGTAAGAACTTGGCTAAACTTCTAGGTCATTCAAAAGACTGGGAAGTGCAAGAAATTGCT
Source organism: Acheta domesticus (assembly GCA_031308135.1). NCBI lineage: Eukaryota > Metazoa > Arthropoda > Insecta > Orthoptera > Gryllidae > Acheta > Acheta domesticus. The sequence continues at coordinate 252,090,525 of JAHLJT010009436.1, read as the reverse complement.
TTATTTGGCACTGCTCACATTTTGCGCAAAATATTGTAGAGGCACCGTTAGTCCCTAGATCTGCTCCTTAGGTAGCTGGTTGCAACCCGGAGTAGATTTTATACTCAGCCGACTCATAACATCTGTAGTCGTGATATGGAGGATCAATAATAATAATAATAATAATAATAATAATAAAGGTAATTGTCTCAGTATTGATAGGGATCTAAATCAAATTAAGTACATTTTTGAATTTGACTACATTAGAAGGAAGAGCCTCTAGTGCTTTTGCAGGTAGTTTGTTCCAATCTAGTGCGGGAAAGTAAAACACGAGTGCACCCAGAACGTAAGTAGCCCTCTCCGGTCTTCCTCATTGGGTGCAGTCTGCACCGCGCGCTGCTTTCGCGTGCGGGAGCTGCGTCGTTGGTGCAACCGCCTGAGCAACCGCGGCCCGACGTCACTCGCGAGATAGCGGTAAACGCATGCAGCCTTTCGTTCGCGCTTCGAGGACAGCATCTCTCACCACCACCATGCCATTCACGGCCACAAATTAACCCACTTGTTGCGTGAAGAATTTTGTGGCTAGAAACCCAACCCCAAGATGTAATGATATTTCCACAGTGGGACGTCGACCATCCGAAACGTCAAATATCTGAACTCATATTGAGAATTATGCCTGATATTATTGACAGTGATAAAATATTAATGAGATACTGTGCTATAGTCAATCATCTGACTTCAGTGAACTTCGACAAATCCTACAATAAATGCTTAAGAACTTGGCATGTTTATTATTAGAAAAAAAGTGCTTTTCACCACCTTTAAGTGCAAGAGAACCAACGGCACATTGCCAAACAGCCGATCGTAAATGCTTAACCGTTGCCACTCGCTCGGAATGATCATTGTTGGCAAAAAACACACCACATTTTAGTGCAACGGTATCCTACATAGACATTATGTTCGGTTATCCGAATTACCGAATATCCGAATTATACCTGGTCCCAAATTTCGGATAATCAACGTCCCACTGTACTATTTTAGGGTCAAGTATTCAGATTTCTCTGTATTGTAGAAAGTCCATAAAAGTACTTAAATCGCGCGTTTGTAAGTTGTATAAAGAGTGTCTTACGGTTTTCGGTTTTTAACAGTCTCGTACGAAGGCCACCGGCGAACATCTCATACTTCGATTTTTGTGTAGTTATTGATGATATTAGGACATTATTTCACCTCCTCCCTTATAAAATGAATCTTTTTAATTAATTCGCGGACGTCCTTCTCAACGGGGCTCGTGGCCTCAGAAATGTAATTACCATTGTTAAAAAGATTCATTTTATAAGGCAGGAGGTGTACAATGACCAAATGCCATCGGCCACTTGAAAAAGAACTGGAACTATATATGAGTGGGATATATATTTATATATGAGTGGGCGAGTGTCAACGTCTGACCCTAGTGTATCTTGCAAAATAAATTCAAAAAAATGTATATATTAAGAAGTAATACTAAATACATGTAGCAATGGAATATAATCATTTTCGCAAGTTTGCGTGAAAATATTTTCAATTTTTGAGGTGTAGAAAAGGAAAAGACATTTTGAATATTTGCTTTACTTGCTATATTTTCCACGGGGACACAAATAGCAATTGTGTGGTGTGTGTGTGTGTGTGTGTGTGTGTGTGTGTGTGTGTGTGAGACAGAGAGAGAGAGAGAGAGAGAGAGAGAGAGAATTAGTTCAACATGCACAATGTTCTTTGATTGCAAAAGTTATCTATATTGTCAGATACTAAAATTAGATTGCAAATGCATTTGTGCGTAAGGTTGGCTATAAGAGAACGTAGGAATTTCTACGTAGCGATTGCGCGTGGCGACGGTTTCCCGTGGCCACAGTATAATTAAGCATGGCGAAGCCATAATTACACATGCCGACGGTATAATGAGATATGTTTTAATCGGTCTTACACAAATTTAATTTGGTTACCCCACGTTGGGCAAACCAATGAGATAAGTTTTAATTTTTCTATCATTCTAATTTAATTCTGTCGCCCTGGTATCGTGCGTTGACTTGCCGTTCGTACGAACGGCAATTTCCTGGAGATTCTCTTGTCAAAATTGGATTGCACACAATATTTCTGCAATAACAAGCTTTGTTTTCAATAGAAAATATAAGAAATTTTATTTAAATACTCTTTTTTATAACTTAATGATCGACTTTGACAACAGAAACTAGTGGTGCTACAGAATGGCACAGACTTTCCCGTAATAGTTTTCTATTTCCTTGGGACTCTGCTAGCTATTCGGAATTGCCACATACTCTTTCTTGCCAGCTACCATGTATCACGGCCAAGAGTACATTATTTTGTCATTTTCTTAATTTTTCGGTTTCCTATTGGCAGAACGGAAATATTAATTTTAGAATATTAAAGAACAGAAAAACTAGTCCTAAATAGCAATTTTCATTTAAAAATTATGTGCCGTTTTAATGAAAATTGCGTTTCAGCGCTACTAAAAATGCAAAATTTGAAGCTCATTTTCACAGAAAATTTTTGAGTTTTCAAAATAGTTTATTTACCAAATGACCAAAAATGTGCTTTTGGCCGTGATACATGATAGCTGGCAAGAAAGAGTATGTCGCAATTCCGAATAGCTAGCGAAGACCCAAGGAAATAGAAAACTAATACGGGAAAGAATGTGCCATTCTGTAGCACCACTAGTTTCAGATCTGGAAAGGCCTTACTTTGATTTCTTCGTGCAGTTTTACTTTCTCTCGGTGCTCCGGCATTCTCTTCCCGCGCCATGACAATTCTTCTTTCTTCCATTTTATTCTTATTCCATATCTAATACAAAAAGTTCTGTACTATCCCTATATTCGCCGCTGACGGGCACCCAATTCCGAATACTATTTAATGTGTTATAACGTTCGAAATCTAAATTTTCTTTCTACAGCTCGAATCTTCGTTCCGTTTATTCACCCCATATTCGTCCAGTTCGCCTCTTTTTGTTTTTCAATGTTCTTGCCTTTGCCACCCTATGGTGCCTGTCTGTATCATCTATGTATTAAATATTGCATATAAGTGTTTTTGCCCAGTTAAATTGTATATTTTCCTTGACTTACTTGGGTATTTCTTTGGTATATTACAATAATTTGCATTAACTTTAAAGCAGAAATTACACGAAAATGACTAGTTTTTCCCAAAAAGTTATACATGACATATTTTAAAGATACAGAAGAATTTTTAAAACGGATTTGCTTCAAGACAAACATGAGTATGTACTGTTTGTAATTTTGCAATGCTACCTTTTTGGAACTTGTAAAAATACAAAGAGTTCGTTGGAAATGAGACTAGTGCTTTTTTTAAACCTTTCTTTGGTTTACAAAGAGAAAATTTAAAGAAATACTTTGGAACCTTTTTGATAATTGTTGTTTAAAAAATAATTGTTTAAAAACTGCACGCAAAATTACGCTAAAACTAGTCACGTTTTCTACTTTCTCGCCTTACGAATCTTCGCAAGAAGAGAAAGTTATGTAATCGTGCGCCGGAAAACGGCTAATTTTTAAAAATTGTACACGATCGTATTTCAAGATGCGTCTTCGAACAACATATTTCATTAAGAAAAATGTCTATTTTCAATATAGGTAGTAAACGCTGACAAACATTGAACTTTTGCAATTTTTGACAAATTAGGGATTCCGATGCAAATGAGTCCTGCTCCATTCTTTTAAGCGTCTTTTACATTATTCGAGAACAATGTCTAGTAAAAATATTTGGAGTCCTTTTTGAGAAAATTTTGTGTTGTTGAGAGTTCATGTAAAGTACCCCCAAAAAATTAAAATATCCACTTCAGGCTCAGATCTTTGATTTCCTTCAGTCGATTAAGTTTGGAGAAAATCGGCTGAATGGTTTAGATACTAGCGTTGACCACAGACGGAAATCCCGGAAAGTAAAAACTATACTGGACTCCATCTCTGATATCCTCCCCTTGTTGGTTCTCGAATGGTAAGGCGCTATCTGAACATAACCTTCAGTTCCTGTGTAATTTGAAATGCTACTTGTATATTCCGAAAGCAGGGTGAACGGGCAGGTTAGCCACACCAACCTGTTTTGAGGGTTAACGGCTTTCTGCTTGCGCCTGATCGGTGTGCGTTGGTGTGTTGGCAGCGAAGGGCCCTTGGGCAGCGAGGGCGCCATGGCCGTGTACGTGGAGGGCGTGGTGGGCATCTTGGTGTTCTACGTGGCGGTGCTGGGCGTGGGCATCTGGGCGGGCACCAAGCAGAAGAACAGCGGCGAGGAGGAGGTGATGCTGGCGGGCCGCAGCCTGGGACTGACGGTCGGCGTGCTCACCATGATAGGTAGGTCTTCGCTCAACCCCGGACCCGACATCCGAACGTGATAATTATTTACTCCTGGCGAGTGCGCTTTGCGCGACTGCAACTACGCTTTGCGCGACTGCGACTGCGACTGCGCTTTGCGCGACTGCGACTGCGCTTTGCGCGACTGCGACTGCGCTTTATAATGCGTCATGATTCGAAAATGTGTACGACTTAAGTTAGTTTAGATACTTATCAAAACAATCGCTAATTTGTTTCCAAATTGCTTAGGTTTGCTCGCGCATTTCCAAGCCCATGTCGAGACTGAACTTCCCTATTCGCGATGAATATGGGAACATTCTGACTTCACTCCTGTACAGATTTTGTACATAATTTCTTGCAAGTTATACCAAAAAGATGCTTATCTTAGCTCAGTTCCTTCTTGGAACTACTATTAAAGAATTATACTTAACCCGGGAGAGGTGGCGGTTGCCGGAGTTACGTTGGAGATGGCGCGGGGTCATTTCTGACCCCTTTAAGTTATTTCTTTACAAAATTATATTTAGCAAGAAATAAGTGCGAAATTAGTTATTTTAATAATAATCATTTATAAGGTCGTATGAACTGAATGCACTATTATAAACAAACATGCAATTGAGGAATTGAAACAAATAAAAGGGCAAAATTATCATGTGTCTTTCATAGTATATAGTGACTGCATTTACATTTTTCTGAATATTTCAACGGCAAAGGTATCAGAAAATACAGTAAGTTTTATTTTCTAACATTGTCTCACATAAAAAACAACAATTTATTGAAAATGATTCAAAGCCAATCAACACAACTTAGAAAAAGTACGAAATTTAAGATGTTTATATTGGTTCCACAAATATTTATAAATGAATTATTACATATAAAATTTTGAAAATCTTTCAGACAAAAGCTAAAGAATGTGGTGAAAGGTATGTGAAATATAAAGCTTCTGACTCGCAAAATTAGGCAACTGCAGCTAAGCAAAGATACGTGGGGTCACAAAAGACCCCGCGCCACCTCTCTCAGGTTAATTAAATACGCGTCTACCAGACGTTCTATTTATCCATGTGCTTTAGCTGTTTTTCGAATACATACTCGTGTCCCGAACTCGGAAATAAATCATTTTTTTGTATAAATTGATAATTTTAGTACGAATTAAACTTGGTGGCTGTGCATGAATATCTTGTCGTCGTAGCTCAAGCTATGAATCCACAATGAAGTCGCCTCGTATAGTTTGTGGTTTATTGTTGTAAGGTATTTCGTGTGATTCTATTTTTTGTACACTTTTGTTTAATAATGACGTTTTGACGGTAGTGTTGCGTTTCCTATGGTACTGGCAAAATAGTGACTAAATGCTTGTTTTCTTTTCCGTTCATTCCTTTGTTTTCAGTCGTCTGATATCGGATGTACGTTCTAGGAAAACTTATTTATATCAAAAATGTAAGCTATCACAGTTCAGTTGAATTGTAAATCGTGTAGAAAATTGATGTACACAAACATATCAACCGGGTCTCTGCGAAGTAAGAAATGGGTTTCAATAAGTTTCTTATGAGAACAAATACCTTGTAGCTCTAAGTATATTTTGAATTTTCGAATTTAATAGCATCAGTTCTAACTCGCGGACCGAAATATGCGATAAAGAAGTTTTTCATAAAGAAAAAGTAAGCTCCAAAATTTGGAAAATGTTAATAACTCTGGTGATATCTCTGCTACTGAAATATTTTGATGTCTCTCAGCTTCCGAATTGGAACTTTACTAAAAAACTAAAATTAAATAAATACATTTCTTAAAAATATTACCTAAAGTTCCAAACATATTAAAAAAATTAATTTATTTAGAAACTATATTTTTTCTTTGAAACAAGTTACGAAATAAAATTAACTAAATTTCTTTAAAATCAACTTCTTTAATAAAACATCATTACGAACTTCTATTTTCAGGTATCTTAAATGCATGCATTTCCTTCAGTTACATAGTGAGTAGCAATGCTTGGGACCCAAGGGACACAATTTTGTGATCTTCTTTTAGAAAAATGACAGTCCAAAAATTACAAAGTAGATGTGAATACGTTTATCCAGTCCAAAATAGATCACAAACAGTGATGAATATTTTTCCCATTGACAAAAAAGATCTGAAAGAGTTAATAATTAATAGTATTTGGCTGGTACGAAATGGTCCTTGAAAAAGATTGAAGAACGAAGCATTATGCAAATTATGCCCAAGAAATATTGACTCAAAAGATTCTAGAACTTAATGAACCAATTGTATTTTTCGAAAATTGAGAAATTTGAATGTAAAGTGTACTTAACCCTGTTAGTACGTGCGCAGAAATACATCCATTCAAAACATTTAGGCAAAACATTTACTTAATTTGACATATTTTTGTCTAAACAGACTTTGAAAATGCCTCATTTCGTCCCCGCTGTTGGCGAAGACTATGATGATTTAAACGAATTTCATCTGAAAGAAGAGGAAAGTAGAAAACAAATTAAATTTTGAAATTTCAGAAATTATCATGAAAGCTGCATTAAAATATTCTATAAACTCCGCTTTGACTAATTTAAACCAAAGAACAAAATTTCGTGATAACAATTTGAAATTCATATTCAGCGCTTCTTAGGGTCCTAAGAGGCATGTATTCTAAAACATATCTTGTGGATGTTTAAATTTCTAATAATGAGAGAAAATAACCAGCGGCGGATTTTCATAAAATTAGCTAAATTTATCGAACACCTTTCTACGAAAAGCAACCTTACCTTGAACAACATTGAGAAAGGCCATTCTGTAACTCCGTTTCTCATGCACATAACATATGCAACCCGTGTTGTATGTAACTTCGGAAACTAGTAATCCGCATTTCAATGGAAAATATCCCACGTACAATTAGAAACGCAGTGGCTCATGCCTGGCAGCCTTTTTAAAAGCGTCTTTCGAGGACGGGTCAGACATTTTACTGTTTTACTCTTCATTTAGAAGATTTGAATTCTAAAGAATTCGTATTATGTAATGAAACTGATTATATATCTCCTTGCTGTATGACATGTGAACCTCCAGTTGTTTTTTAGTGAGTCAATAATTAACTGTAGGTAGTTCGATAGTTTCCCAGGTACTTCTGTGGAATTATAAAATTTTTGAAGCTGGTAGCAAGTTGGTGTTTATTGATTAGCTTTTGAAACCTAACACGTGTTTGTAAATGAAGTCATGGCAAAAATTTGTGCCTTATAGGCAGTCAGCAATATCAGACTTATCAGCTTCGTAATATTCATAATGGAACTAGAACCTTCCACTTCCAACCGGATAATTTTTTTTCCTGTTGCAGCCACCTGGGTGGGAGGTGGCTATATCAACGGCACTGCAGAGGCCTTATTCTCGTCGGGTCTGCTGTGGTGCCAGGTGCCGATCGGATACAGTCTCAGTTACCTCTTCGGTAAGTTGAAAAAATACTAGATCAAACCCATTATAGGCACTTGGATCCATACAACATGTTTAGAGTTATGGAATAATTATCATAATCTTGCTCTAGGATTACGTAACTTCACTTATCATTTTTAAAACTTATTAACCCGTTGATTCAACAATTGGGCAAGTGTTGTTTGACGAGTGTGCTGTGCTTAGTGACTGGAACGAGTACTAGCATTTTCATATCAGAAAGAATGTTAAAGAGAGATTAAAAGGCATCGACATCGTGGCAATATGTATAGGTGCAGCAATGTTTTAACCGTGCAAGCAATCCGCTGGCCGATGCTTTTGGGGGTCAGTTTGTAATTGTTGTTACTAATAACATTTAATCTCATTTATAATGTGATTATGCTTATTGAAAAAGTTTCTTTCATTCTGTTCAGTTTGTAAATTAATTTGTTTATTATTTTAAGTCGATATGAAACTACAAGGCCTTAGCGTCACAGTTACGACGTACGACATACTCGTATTACGGTGTAGGTTACGTTATTATGTAACGTATTACGGTGCAGATTACAGATATTGATTACTTCGATAACTCGTATTATTACATAATTAAGGTACATACATTTTTCAAGTCGTGGAAATCAAAGCTTTGTTTTTAAAAATAATTGCCGCGTGAGGGAGTCCGACCCTCGTATTTGCTTCCTAGTGAAGTCACGCTAGCACTACAATGCATGTTATGCCCTTTGCAGGGGTGTTGCTGTTCGTGAAGCAGATGCGCCGCGCAGAGTACGTGACGATGCTGGACCCGTTCCAGCGCAAGTACGGCAACCGCGTGAGGGGGTCCGACCCTCGTATTTGCTTCCTAGTGAAGTCACTCTAGCACTACAATGCATGTTACGCCCTTTGCAGGGGTGCTGCTGTTCGTGAAGCAGATGCGCCACGCGGAGTACGTGACGATGCTGGACCCGTTCCAGCGCAAGTACGGCAACCGCGTGAGGGAGTCCGACCCTCGTATTTGCTTCCTAGTAAAGTCACTCTAGCACTACACTGCATGTTATGCCCTTTGCAGGGGTGCTGCTGTTCGTGAAGCAGATGCGCCGCGCAGAGTACGTGACGATGCTGGACCCGTTCCAGCGCAAGTACGGCAACCGCGTGAGGGGGTCCGACCCTCGTATTTGCTTCCTAGTGAAGTCACTCTAGCACTACAACGCATGTTATGCCCTTTGCAGGGGTGCTGCTGTTCGTGAAGCAGATACGCCGCGTGGAGTAGGTGACGATGCTGGACCCGTTCCAGCGCAAGTACGGAAACCGCGTGAGGGAGCACGACCCTCGTATTTGCTTCCTAATAAAGTCACTCTAGCACTACACTGCATGTTATGCCCTTTGCAGGGGTGCTGCTGTTCGTGAAGCAGATGCGCCGCGCAGAGTACGTGACGATGCTGGACCCGTTCCAGCGCAAGTACGGCAACCGCGTGAGGGGGTCCGACCCTCGTATTTGCTTCCTAGTGAAGTCACTCTAGCACTACAATGCATGTTACGCCCTTTGCAGGGGTGCTGCTGTTCGTGAAGCAGATGCGCCGCGCGGAGTACGTGACGATGCTGGACCCGTTCCAGCGCAAGTACGGCAACCGCGTGAGGGAGTCCGACCCTCGTATTTGCTTCCTAGTGAAGTCACTCTAGCACTACAATGCATGTTACGCCCTTTGCAGGGGTGCTGCTGTTCGTGAAGCAGATGCGCCGCGCGGAGTACGTGACGATGCTGGACCCGTTCCAGCGCAAGTACGGCAACCGCGTTGGCGGCCTCATGTTCGTGCCAGCCGTGTGCGGTGACCTCTGTTGGGTGGGCGCCATCTTCAACGCCCTGGGTGAGTGCATCCGGAGCAAAGCACAAGATGAAGATAGAGGACATGCGCCAGGATCTAACGCACTAGTCCAGTGAATTGATTGTTTGATCGATTGATATTTCCGGGGCTCGTCAACAACTATGATGATTAGTCCCATTAGGGGAGACAAGGGAAGAAGGATAAGGAAAAACCATTCGCTCGTGGTCCGTTGTCCGTTTGTTTGGGTACTGCTCCGGCATTCGGTTGATGTTGATAGTAGGAACCAAAGAAAACAATCGATCAGAGCAGCCGGATGTTAGAATTTTCCTCCAGCTAGCGGCTGGATTCGACCTTGCTATCTGGCTAGTAGAAAATCCACCACCGTTGGGACTCGAACCTTGGATTCACTGAATATTGCACCTTAATTGCACTGGGTCAGCTTTAAATATTCGTGGGTCATCACATCATCTACTAGTATTAAAACCTGAAAGATTTTGTATTTAACATGACAGACTGAAGTTAAGCGTTTGCAAAATTTGTCCGTGTAAAACAGTTATAATGTTGTTATTCATGGTATTGATACTGTCAGTAATGACCAAAACCAGATATAATATTTTTAAAATAATAACTCTGCGTAAGTTAATGTATTATATGTTTTCGTCTTTCAATATTAACGACAATTTTGTTTTCATTTTGCATGACCATTTTGACCAAAGTCATTTTACATGGCAGTTTTGTTACTTATCGCAGATAGTTAACTCAGATTTGTACCTGAATTCTTTGTAAAACAATGGCTAAGCTCTAAGTTAGGTACCGTTTGTGAAATTTCCAGACAATCAGGGTCTCATTTGGAAGATTGGGGAGCGATTTCGTTACTTCACAGAAGCCTTGGCGACAGATTCTGCCGAGTTTCAATATAAAATACTACGCATTTAAAATTCCTGCGCCTAGATGAATCGCCATTGGAACCAGACTGCTGTAATGGACTGCGTTGTCAAAAGGTTGCACCTCTTAGTTTATCATGTTGGTGACAACATATCGACGATTGGCTTGTGCCGTAGGTTCGTCGCTTGTGGTGATCCTGGACTTGGACGCGACGTCGTCGGTGATAGTGAGCGCAATTTTCGCAGCCTCGTACACCATGGTGGGCGGCCTCTACAGCGTCATCTACACCGACGTCCTGCAGCTCGGTTGCATCGTCTTCGGGTTGGTGAGTGTTGGAAGAACATTCTGCAATGCGCCATGTAGATCCACTCCTGGAATATTCTCAAAACGGAAATGGCAATTTGAGTTTTGTGTTATTCTCTGTTATGTGAATCGTATGAATGCCACAAAATGTTAATGAAACTTGAAAAGATATTGGATTCCCATTTACTTTTCTTAATTTTTCGACAAGAGAATGTTTTAAAACAATGAAGAATGAAAATATTTCAATAAGATAATGCACACGATAATAGAATAGTAAACTAGTTAACCGCATTTGCAATCTGCCTACGATTTCTTCGACCCACCCAAAGACAGGCATCACGTTTTAACTTTAAATTCTTCTTATATTCATATATCTTCTGAAATGAGAACCAATTGATTTTAACGCATGTAAATACAACAGATTCAATCCTTTCCTTTCTCGCGAGTCCTTTGTGGAAGGTGTTACATAAATACTTTTGATTTCTGCCCGAACTACTCAAAAAATTATCTGTGCTCTTTTAAAAAGCATGGTGACAATTTGATATGTAATTGAAACTGATAATTTGATTGGATGATTAATTTTACATATATTTTATACAAGAAGATGGTAGGGCGGTAACCAAAAATTGTTTTTACTCGCAAGAACGTATCAAATATCCTAGATTATTTTTCACTTGTGCAAATTTACAATCTTATCATATTAGAACATTTAGAAGTGGTCTGTAAAATCATATAAATAACAACACTCTTTTCAAACATGACCTAGACAAGCGAACAACAAAAGGGTTTAGGTTGGCTGGAATAGGATCGTATTCTCCATTTCAACCTTCATTGCATTGTTCTAGAATTTCTAAATATCTCAATTGATTAGTTTTGAAAATAAATTCTGAACGACATGAAACAATATTTTTGAAATTTTCGGTTTTCCGGGAATAAACAGGAATTTTCTGTTGTAATTTCTCTTCAGGTCTTTCTTTTATACGATGTAATTGCACGGGTTCAGCTAGTGGGTAATAATTCCTCAGGCGTTTTCTGTTCTGTCATTGCAGTGAAAGCCGACAAAAACATAGTCCCAACCTAAAAAAATGTGGGTTTTCTCTCTTTCTCTCTTTCTCTCTCTTTATCTATTTACCTCTCTCCCTTTCTTTCTCTTTCCCGCTCTCTTTCTCTCTTTCTCTCTTTTTCTCTTTTTCACTCTTTCTCTCTCTTTTTCTCTTTCTCCCTTTGTCTCTCTTTTCCTCTTTCTCACTCTTTCTCTCTTTTCCTCTTTCTCCCTTTCTCTATCTCTCTGTCTCTCTCTCTCTCTCCTCAAGCAATTTCCTTATTCTTTATCGATGTCTCCCATTAGTGACAATAAATACGAGCTGCCCCCTGCACCCAACTTCAGGAAAGTGCATCGTAGCACCAAGGTCCCTTCTTGTGTTGAGTTGCAGGAGAAATGACCGCACTAGAGAAACATCGTGAAGAAACTGACCCTGATTTCTCTCTAAGAAAATGTTGCAACACCCTACGTCACCATCTTAACGTCCATGTAACACCTCTCTCCCAGGCTGAGAACCGTCCGTTCCGGCTCTGCCGCCGCCGCTCCTGGAACTTTAGCGAGGCCTCACCGCGTTGCTTACTTCATTCTGAAAACGCAGCGTGGGAAGGCTCCCGCATCCTATATCCTTCCGTTTGAAACTTCCCTGGTTTATGATTCGGCTCTCCGAGTTCCTTTACGACATTACTCAGTTATTTTGTAGTTTTCTCACTTCAAGTAAATTGACAGTTACAGTGCCTCCCAGTTTCTTTACGACATTACTCAGTTATTTTGTATTGTTCTGACTACAAGAAAATTGTCATGGTAGTCATTAGTTTACCCAATAAATTATGGCACATCAGTCTTTACAGAATACACTACACACGAGTCCTGCAAGAGGTGATTTCTGTCGACCGATTAATGGGTGATTCCGGGTGCGTCAGTTGGTAAGGCCATTCATTCCGTAAGTGAAATGCATAGTTATTACGGGAGGGGGCGGTGATCTTTCTCTGCTGGATTGTGAGACTCGGCACCGACCTACCCGTCGGCGTGCGGGTTTTCACTCCAAGTATCTCCCAAAAGCGAGGCACCGCCCCAGTCGGGTAAAGCTCGAAGCTCCCGACTGGCCCCTGGCATGAGTGAAAGTGAAGTGCATGAAAGTGTGCGTGAAAGTAAATGGTGAGGATAGGACAAGGAAAAGAAGGGAAGATCGCATGCGGTCCGTGGCCCGTTTGCTAGGATATTACTTCGGCATTCGCATGGTGTTGATCTGATAAAACAGAGAAAACTGTCGATCAGAGCAGCTGGCCGCTAGAATTCTTCTCTAGACAGCGATTGACCTTGGCCCAGCTAACTAGCTAGTGTCGAAAATCCTGCCTCCGTCGGGACTCGAACCCTAGGTCAGAGGCATTACACTCACATCAGTTGATGCCCTGAGCCACCTAAGCCGGTCGCGATTTCGCTCGAGCGTCACAGCAGTTAACCCAAGATCCGCTAGATGGCAGAGCAGTCCGGCTGGTTCTCGCCTTTGTCGAAGTCTCGAGCGAAAAGCGCTTGCTCGAGAAAACCGAGCGCCTGACGCTCGGCGCTCGTGACTCCACCGGTTGCGTTCAAACGTAAAATTATTAAAGAAGCCAGAAATTTGTAGCGTCTAAATAAGGAGTTTGCACTTTTCATTCCCGAATTTTCACAGAATGCCATCTACCTTAGGTTGCCGGGCTTCGAAAGGAAATTAAACATTAATTACATTTCTATGCAGTTCGCTTATATGAAGTAAAAGTAGCTATAATAAATGTAATATCCTAAAACGTTCCTCATGAATGTTGATTACCTAGTCCTGTATAGCTTTCGCACGTGTCATGTCATTTATCCTTTCAAGAGGCGAAGCGCAGCCAAGCCGTCGAAGCTGTTGCTCTGCCCTGTGAATGGGTCATCCGCGAGCGAGAGCACTACGCTCGAACCTGCCGGCACTCGAGCATGAAGGGACACATCTGTGAAATTTGATCAAAATTGGTCAAAATCACGATTTTTTTTGTTTTTATGTTAATAAACACCATGAGACCTTGAAAATGTAGGTGCTGATTTTTAGTTTTGTCTCCGTGACATTTAAATATCACAAAGGGAGGTTTAAAAGTCCGTGTGCGCCCTTTTTGGCATGGACTTCATATATTTGGAAATCAGTTTTTGTTGCACTTTTGCAATATTCAAAATATTCCTTTAGTCATAATTTTTTAAATAACTCATTGAAACTTTTAAATAAATTTATATTAATGAATAGGAATAATATTTACTTATATGGACAAAAAAAGTATTCTATTCCTATGGCATAATAATTTTGATCAATATTATATTTTTCTAAATTAAAAATATATTTTTTAGAAATTCAGATTTTTTTTAGTAAAACAAACATTGCCCTACAACAATTAAAAGCAACTTCCATTCTTACAGGTTCAAGGAGTATCCAGGTGAAAAAATTAATCATCTCCATAAAAAGCACTTTCTAAATCATGTTCTCTATTACACTCTTAACATGCATAAACGAATAATAAATAAATCATACTACTACCGGCTTTTATGTCTGTAATATCATTGAGTATTTATGCTAAATTCTATTTAATTCTATACTTTGCACTCTACGTCTTTCTTCAGTTCACAAGATCATGTTTTTGTATAAAAATTGACGCTATTGAATATCAATGTAGAGAAATGATAGATGGTCTCGCCGTGATGTCAATCACATGAACACTATCTTAATGTTTGACACGACTTGAGACATTCCAGAATGATCGTTTGAGTTACAAGGCAGATCTTTTGTGATGTCATGAAAGAACTAACTACTTGTCACGAAGTAATCGTCACTTATTTTCTCTTTGTTTAGTTTTCCCATGTTTTTTGAGTTCGAAAAATGTCTTCCAAATAAGTGTGAACTGACTATCAACCACGTAATTAATTGTTTCCATCAACCAGCCGAAACAAGCGCGTTAATTTCCTTGACACATCTTTTCCGACTAACTACAGTGAGAATGATGGTCGCTGATGATGTTGATGGTGACTAGCGGCGTGTTTTCAGATCCTGTCCGCTCCGTTCGCCTACAACCACTTCGCTGTCGACCACGAGTCGGTGAAGGATGTGGACTGGGTGGGCCACATCGCCCAGAAGGACGTGGGCGAGTGGGTCGACAGCATGCTGCTGCTCATCTTCGGAGGCATTCCCTGCCAGGTGAGTGTTCTCCCAACTGTGTTTATGGGTGTGTTTATTATTTTTCTTTTCTTCTTTTTTCTTTCTTCTTTTTTCTTTCCTCTTTTTTCTCTTTTTCTCATTTCTTTTTTCCATTTTCTTTGTTCTTTTTCCCTTTTTTATTTTTTCTTTCTTCTTTTTTGTTTTTTTTCCCTTTTTTATATTTTTTCTTGTTTTGACTGCAGTGACGCGCTGTTGATGTAGCACATTAATACGTGTTTTTTATGAACTTCATAAGAGCAGCAATTATTGTATGGATTCGTTAGAGTACAGATCATCCTACGAATATTTTTCCCATATTACAAAAAAATTCGATTAAAACAGTTAAGAAATGTTGCTTGAATGTTCTTTTGCCTCAGATAGGTCAGAGTATTAAACAGATTCAGAATAATCGCTGGTCGCATATAAAAGTTTTAATTTCTTCAATACATTACTGCGAAACTTGCATTGGCTGAGCACGCGTCGGCTAATCCACGGTAGAAGTGACTTCTTCTATTGAAGCGTACGATTTCTGATGCGGTGTTGTTGACGTAATTAAATAGAGTAATAAAAGTTGTCATCTACCTTCAACTTATTTATTGAGAGAGCCGGCTTTCGACGGCTTTGCCGTCGTCATCAATCTACAGATGTAAACATAAATAAAATAATGATTGTGAGATTCATGAGTTTAGGTCAACTTAGTAATAAGGCGTCTTACATTGCCGACGTTTCGGTCGTATATTTGACCTTCATCAGGGCTACATAAAACACAAATACATACATATAAATACAACATACATATAGGGCTCATATAAAAATTACACATTGGTTTCACAATTCACATTACACGTTTTCACAATAACATTGGTTACATTTCATACCTGTAACATTATAGTAGGTTATGTTATTGTGTATGTTATTGTGAAAACGTGTAATGTGAATTGTGAAACCAATGTGTAGTTTTTATATGAGCCCTATATGTATGTTGTATTTATATGTATGTATTTGTGTTTTATGTAGCCCTGATGAAGGTCAAATATACGACCGAAACGTCGGCAATGTAAGACGCTTTATTACTAAGTTGACCTAAACTCATGAACCTCACAATCATTATTACCACGGGTCAAGAATCATCGAACATTATAAATAAAGTATAATAGTTACATTTCAAATTATAAACGCATTTTTTTACCGGCATTCACGTGTGCATGCGCTGCTGCGAGAACATTGGGTTGAGTGGATTCGTAACAGTGACGCCGCCTTGCTGCAGGTGTACTTCCAGCGCATCCTGTCGATGCGCAGCGTGCGCCAGGCGCAGGTGCTGTCGGTGCTGGCCATGTTCGGGTGCGTCGCCATGGCGTTCCCGCCCGCGCTCTTCGGAGTCGTCGCCAAGTCCACCAGTGAGTCACTTCCTTTATTCCTCACCGTCGGGCATTCCGTGCGAACGAGGAAGAATAATGGCAATTCTCTGACATTAAAGGATTACGCAACTTCCCGGACAAAGCACTTTCCTAACTACATTTTAAAGCCTGCAATCATTTTCCCCTCACTGACCCACCGAAGCATGCTTCACAGATTAACGAGTCTTGGTACTTGTAGCACACTGATCAATGATTTCTGAGATATACCTTGTACACAAATTTACCTGCAACATTCATCTGTTTTCCTTTCCTTTTGAGACTTACTAATATCTGTCAAAAAATTAAAAAGTGTGAACAAAATAATATTTTTCTGATTTAAAACTTGAAATCAATGAAAGATTGTTTTGAAGCCAACGATTTTTCAACTTGGTACTTTCTTACGCACCCTTAAGTGCCGTGCTTTAGCGTGATCCCAGCTCCATGCCGCATATATCAGTTCTCACCCACTAACGCCTGCAAACTAATCCTTGTCAACACACATTTGATTTACAATAGTTGAATCAATATAGCCCAATTTTAAACCATGTTTAACAGAAAATCGGACATCTGTTTTTGGACCTCCTCGTTATATCTGCCAGGGACCTATTCTTGTTGAATAAAATGTAAACGCACGCAGCGAGCCTGTGAGTGAAAATGGAGAACTCGTTGCACAAATAAAAGGCACAATCTCGACCATATGATCATAAGATTAATGTACTGCATTAGTTCCTGCCACGAATCACTCCTTCCAATTGAGGGATTTAAAATTACCTCATACATGGTGGTGTAATATGTCGTGACACCATAGGGGTTGAATTCACAGTTCATTAGAATGTACGACTAGCTCCAAAAAACATACATATATTTCGTCAAATACGCGAAAATAATTCATATTTTAATGAATGAATACGTGGTATTATTACCATTATTATACTTGTTTTCACAGAATATGATAATCTCATTTCATTGAAAGTTTGAGTGCTGAATGGTAGAGTTTGAAAGAAAATTAACCGTGATGGAATGCGACCAATAATTTAGTGTCAATAATTTATTTCAGTGTGAAGAGTGGAGGGACAAATTGTAACCGTGGATAATAGTGCTTCGGTGGATATAAAATGAGGAAGGTAAGAAGGAACTTCATCGTCAATTTCAGTGAATGTGTGTTCTTATTACGTTTTCTCCCCTAGTTTTCTGTTAATCGTTGATCCGCGCTGAGAAGTGTATATCAATAAGAGAAGTGGAAATAATTGTACTAAAACGTTCAACAAAACTTGTTCGTCAGCATAAAAAAAAAACGCGGATACCTGTATGCCTGAATTTCGTTGTATACTGCGATTTTTCTAACTGCCTCTCAAGGCCCGTCTTCACGATGGAATATGTCACGGTATCTCGCGTCTTTCTCAGTCGTGCCGCTAGGTATCGCATGATCACGTATCAAACAGTGATTGCGATAGTGCGACATCTAGCGGCACAACCGAGAAAGACGCGAAATGCCATGTGATATTCCATCGTGGCCATAGGGGCATGAGAAGAAAAGTTAGAAAAAATACCGTATTAGTGCCGTATGCCCTGTCACATCTCCCTGGAGCGAGGTAGAGGTTGCCCTTGGCTTGCAGTATGCGGCCGAGGGGGGGAGCAAAAGGAATCTTCTTTCATGTTACCAGCACAGTCGCAAATTTTAATCGCAACTTTCCAAATACAAGACAGACTCCTTATCCTCCCAGCTTCTCTTAGGTTAAAGATCCTTCTCTAAGCTTGTCCAACTCTACTCAAAAACTTACATTTTATTGTAGTTGATGTTCACATCAGTGTAACACTTTCGATTGCAAAGAATCTTCGTTTTTATAATCACTCACACTAATTCCGTTTAGTCTTATTATTCACTTATTAGTAAATTATGCAACCCGCTGCTAACAAATTAATAAGATGCTATTATTTTTTTTTCATTCGTATGCACCATGTTCCAACAGACAGCTTGTTTACGTATAAATTCTTCCTCAACCCTACTCCTTCACGTCAATGAGTATATTTCCATTCAATGACGAATTTGTATGCACAAAGCCGTTTCCCATTGTCAGAAACGAATGCTAACGTAGAAAACGCTCACCTGTGTTGGTGATTCGTATGAATGGAAAGAGCAAGGAAGACCAGGTGAGGTAGTGAGAATGTTCCTGTTGCAGACTGGACGCAAGTGGAGGACTTCGGCCGCGAGGTGACGCTCGCAGACAAAGAGATCATTCTGCCCCTGACGCTTCGCTATCTTACCCCCAAGGTAAGTTTATATATGAGCAGTGGTTTCTAAAATGGGTTACATGAGAGCATACGTGCTGTGCACGAAATTTAAGATGTCATTTCTATCCGTACTTTTTCATGTAACTCTCTATGCTCTGTAGCGTCTCAGCTAGTTTGATACTACCAAAGCCATTTGATAATTATGGCATTAATGCAAAAGTACACTTTTGTGGAAATGTACGCATTTCCACAAAAGTATATTTGTGGAACCCTCTGAGACGCTACAGAGCGTAGAGAGTTACATGAAAAAAAGTACGGATAGAAATACATCTTACATTTCTTGTTTCATTTTCAAAATTAGGTTCAATAATCATTGATCACACGAATCAATTCCCAGCGATTTAGCATGGGATGTACGATTGTACGATTATTCTGAAAACGCAGTTTAGTATTTCATATCGTTTCATCACCCTAGGAGCCTTGAAATCCCAGTAAATGTTCTTTATTTAGAATTCTTCCAGTTTATTCTAAAGGATTCGATTAAAAACAATGCTAATTGATTCGTGTTATGGAGAGGATTGTAATGAGCCATTGACCACTTGTATATTGATTGATTGATTGATTCGTGTTTCCGGGCGCGTCAACTGCTCGGGTCATTAGTCCCGTAAGTGTAGTGCGTGTTGTCCCCGGGAGGTGGCGATGATCTTTTCCCCGCTGGATGGCGAGATCTGGCGCCGACCTACCGTCGACTAGCGGGGTTTTCCCCCCAACCAAATATCTCCCACCAGCAGGGCACCGCCCCAACCAGGACAAGTTGTAAGCTCCCGACCGGTCTCCCGGTATATGTGGTAGTGTAGTGCATGTTAGTGTAAGTGTGTGTGTAAGAGGGAGAGGATAGGACAAGGAAGAGGAAGGAAAGATAGCGCGCGGTCCGTGGCCCGTTTGTTAGGGTACTGCTCCGGCATTTGCCTGGTGTTGATCGGAGAAACCACGGAAAACTACCGATCAGAGCAGCCGGCCGCTAGAATTCTCCTCCAGATAGCGACTGAATTCGACCTAGCTGACAAGCTAGTGTCGAAAATCCTGCCGCCGTCGGGACTCGAACCTAGAACCTCCCGGTCAGAGGGACTGCAGTGACACCACTTGTATAAGTTTTAATCTCCACCTCCAAATGAGTTTTAAGTCCTAAACCCCCTCTCCCCAAATTAAGTTTTCTTTTGATTTTTCATTTAAAATTGTTTGGAAGGATTCAAAAAAAGTCAGTTGCCCACTAGACCGAGACGCGTCAGATGATAGCTCGGAAGAGATCCAACCGTCAATGAGCAGACACGGAGGTTACTCGGTTACTACATGTACGATTAAGTACGGTACCAATGACCCCAGACCAGGCGCGGATCCAGACTTTTCTTTTGGGAGGGGTCAGGCTAAGACTGAAATGCATTTATTTCGGAAAGGGGGAGGGTACGGAATGTAATAACATATACTCGACGTATGTTATATGTATGTCGGCTTGATTTTGTTATACTATAAATATATTAGGAATTCAATATACCAATAATCACATATCAGATATCAATCAGCTTACAATAGTTACGATCCTCATCCTATCCCCTGGGGTGAGGCATTTGTAACTTTGGAAATTTAAATAGTAACTCCCACGCGTGTGTTTTTATACAAATTAAATTCCACTTTCTACATAAATTCATTAGTTTCAGCACTGCTAAATTTTTAGAAATTTCTAGAATTGTCTGAAAATATCTGATGTCTCAAAAAAGTTACGGTCAGTCCCGATTCTAAAGGGCCTCTGGAAAGGTTATCAGTTTCTCAGTGTTTTTGGGTATGTTAGAGTTTCTCACAAAATTGTGACGGTTCATCATTGGGGGGGGGGTCATGACCCCCGTGACCCCCCCTTGGATCCGCGCCTGCCCCAAACTAGTAAGAAACTACATTCAGCCGATAAATCTTTCTTCATACTTATCAAAATTGCTAAAAAATGTTTCTTTCTGAGTAAATTGTTTACAACAACTATTATTTTAAAAAGTAAATTGAATTATTTAAACCAGTGTTGTCAAGGTCGATGCCACGAGCGAGTGTCCGTGGCACGAGTGACACGACGAAATCGCCCCTCCATGCAGTTCATCACTCCACCACCAGAGACAACGCCATTCCTATTATAAAACGGCGGGGTTACTACTACTCGTAATAGTTCCCTTTCCCGACGCTAGTTGCGCAGAGAAGATCGTGCCATGCTTCGGTGCCACGATGCGTGCCACAGCCACCAATAGAAAACCTTGACACCACTGATTTAAACCAATGCTTTGTTTCAGTGGGTATCGTTCTTCGGTCTTGGGGCCATCTCTGCAGCCGTCATGGCCTCTGCTGACTCCAGCATTCTCTCCTCCAGCTCCATGTTCTCCCGCAACATCTACAAGTTAGCAATCCGTCCTCAGGCGAGTAGAACTCAGAAATATCGTGCAACTTGCCACATAAAATATTATTTTCAACTCATTGTGAAAACGTTCTATGTACGTTTTATGATCCGGATCGACGGACGACGGACAGACTAACGGACCGACCGACGGGCAGACGGAGCGATGGTTGGGCGACAATCGATTTTTCGTTTCTAGGGACCCACTACATGAGTTTTTCTGTCGAAAAATAGCCGATTTTTTCTACCACATTGCAATACTTTCTCTTTACGTAAAGGTAAAGCAATGGCGTTCTCCAGGCAGTTGAGCACAATTATTATGACTCTCACAGTGCATCTAAGCGATGTTTGGTTGTGCTTTGAAGGCAGAAAAGCTAAACCACGTATTACTTTTCTTATTGGGGAGGATTGTATTGAGTGAAGGTCACTGACTCGATAGGAAATTTCTTAGTAATTAATCGAGGTTACAATTCTTATGTTCATAAAATTGCAGAAAATCACAAATGGTGAATATTATTCATTAAACTATGAAAAACGAATGTGATATTGGTGTAAATATTCACACCAATTGAAC
The DNA here is from genome assembly GCA_031308135.1 of Acheta domesticus. Lineage (NCBI taxonomy): Eukaryota > Metazoa > Arthropoda > Insecta > Orthoptera > Gryllidae > Acheta > Acheta domesticus. The sequence goes on along the minus strand of JAHLJT010009436.1, from coordinate 252,068,924 downwards.
TTCAGACGTGCACCCTTGCTGCTAGAAATTTTAAGGTATGTCGCATCTTTTCATTCCATTTTTCAACCACATTGATTATTGTTGTTTGGATGTTTTCTTCATAACTTCATTAAATTGTAGATCTTTAAATGTAATGCATTTCTTTAAAAATCTTAGAAATTTTGTTGAGTAATAACTCTAAGAGGAGGAAGAATTTCGTTTTGCCTCACATTTCCACTATTTTTCAGTCGTCATAGACTCACGAAAAATCGGGGATTTTGTGCAACCACATTTTCAATATTTTTGAATTATTACATCGTCTGTTAGTAAATACATAATTGCTTCAGCAGTACGTATACAAATTTACTTCGAGAAGAATGGAGAATAAAAAATGAGATGCAACATGTAATTTATAGTACAATAGGTATTACGAAAAAATGTTATGGAAAATATTGTAATGTTGCTACATTAAAGCACCTGCACATACAAATAATCGAAGCAGAAAGTATGAAAATAAAACAATACTTGTGTTTTATTTCCCGTCATGTGAGGACCTGCCTTCACGATGGAATATCTCACGGCATTTCGCGCCTTTCTCTCGGTCGTGCCGCTAGATATCGCATGATCGGTACCGTATCGAGCTGTGCAGGCGATCATGCGACATCTAGCGGCACATCCAAGAAATAAGCGAAATGCCGTGAGATCATTGTGAAGACAGACCCTCACGCACCAAGAAATAAAAACCAAGTATGTGACTGGGAACGTGGCATTATTTTGAAGCGGGCGTAGGGTTGTGCTGGAAGTTCATTTCCTTGTGAGTGTGACGGTGCCATCTGGTAACAAGGTGCGTTCCATTCCTGTGCAGGCGTCGGAGCGGGAGGTGCTGTGGGTGCTGCGGATCTCCGTGGTGTTCGTGGCCGCCGTGGCGTCCGTCATCGCCCTCACCGTTGGGAGCATCTACTACCTCTCGTAAGGGCTCTTCTGTACCATCTAATACCAATTATTTTAGTTTGCTTATTTATTTTATTTAAATAAATAAAACTAGATGTTGGTATGTTTTGTAATGGTACGTTTTTATTCACGCTCCACGTTGGGTTGCCAAATGTAATGGTATGCTTACCACCAGCTCCTCTCCGTTGGGTGCCCGGTCAATAAACACGCTTCTCTTTAGTTTTGCTACTTTTATTTGCCCGTATGCTAAATAACTTTTCATACTAATTACAAATTTTTGCGGGCGTGAATTTGTGGTGGCCCCTGTACAGGGACCGAAACGTGGTACTTGTTGCAAAGCGCACGTGGGTCAGTATCTAGGTACTATAAATTATTACACAGCATTGCAAGGTTTTACCGACGAGCCCAACTGTGTCCGCCTCTTTTTATTTATTCAGCCTCTCTTTGATTATAGCTGATAACTCTCTCTTTTCATAACAATAAACATAACATAAATATTATTACCCTTCACTTAACATAAAAACAAACTAAAATAACACAAAAGAAACCATTCACACTGAAGAGTTAATAAAAATTCCATTCATACTAAAAATTATGCGCATCTTTTAAATACATCAGTATTAGCCCATTTCTTCCCAAACAATGAAATACTTAATTTATTTGATAAAATTTAGTTAAATATTAATAAGAAGTCTCCAAAGATTGCAAAACTAGTTTGCTAAAAATATTTTCATTCTTGGTTGAAGCTAGACGGAACATTGCGTTTACGCAAAGTTGGGAGTTTTCCGGAAAGAAAGTGTACTTGCCGCTTTTTAAATAAATGTCGGTATTTTGTAAGTTAATGTCTACTAATTTTACTGATACGCAAACAGAATTTCAATTTATGTATGAAGGTGTAACTCCATATTGAATTTCAATGCTTTTGACATTTTTTATTCCAAAATTAGCCGATTCTTACGAACATTACGTTGTTTGCATGCATTCGCATTATCACTAGCTTATATAATCAACAAGGACCTTTTGTCTATCTCTCATTGTCTTCTCACTATAATGTCATAATTTTCAATGTGAGAATCAGATGGCAAATTACAATTTGTGTGCTAGATGGAAAATTACAATTTCGGTTTCCCGATCCATATTTTTATTAGTAGTCCCCCTCACTTCTAAGAAAAGATCAATCTCGAAATCAATACAATTTAAAATATTTTCTGTTGTTAGAAGGTAAATATTGCCTTGGAGGGTCTCTAACAAAGCAAAATGTCTTTATGCTTCTCTATCATGTAATCATACACAACTTTTGTTTTGAATTTTTTTATTAGACGCGAAAGATCTGATGTCATTTTTTCTTAGTTGCCACAATTACATTTGCGTAGAAATTGGTTTCTAAAAAATGACAAAAATAAAGTCATACATACAGAAGTGTGCCAAGAAACAGCAGTTCTTGTTTTCTTCAACAAATTTCGTCAAATTGCAAATTAGTTCATCCAAGATCGAACATTTGTGATATTCTTTGATATTCCCCCATGAACATGAAATGTTTTCAAAAATAATTTCTTCTCTGTCAGTACGCACCACATCATGAAACCAACCTTACATGTCTCACTTGTTTTAGCAAAGTGTCGCCTCAAGTGTGAAACTGCTTAAGTACTGATAAATTCTGGCTAAATACTCGTACTCCGGATTGCAAATGTCTTTTGTTCGTTCATCAAAAAATGGTATTTTGTAGATCAAAATTCAATTTTGTAGATTTCTAATCATTGCCTAAGGTGTTATTGACCAAAATGTGTAGATATCTTTTTTATTTCTTCAAATCTGTTTCGAAGTTTTCTTTCTTTCACGATTGGTATCTTCGGGAGCCCATACAAACTGTTTTGTATAGGAAGGCACAACTATGCCATGCTTTGTTTTAGTGCCGAGAAAACTACAGATATTATATAAATTGACATATTCGTCAACGGAACAATCCAAAGAGAGCATATTATACCCAATATTACACCTCTTTTGAAATGATAAGCTCCTACGAAGTGTTAGTCATGGCGCCGTAATGGAATTTGGACGTTCCCAAATCTGCCAAGAAACTCCCAACGTTGCGTAAACGCAACACAAAATTTATTTGTCTATAAAAATTGTTTCGAAAATCATAAACTTATCAAACATTAACACTTTTATTTGTACATATTTTATCTTGTAGTGTGATACCAAAACGTCACATAGATCACCAATTTAAAGATCAAAAGACAGATATTGGAGAGGCGTGAAAATAGGACATGGGTCATTATGGAGAAAAAAATAAAATTGAGTATTCATGTAATATATATTTATCAAATAAAAATAGTTTTAATGTCATTAAGGACTGTATTTACTATTGAAAAAATTTCAAATGATTGCAACGAATGATGTAGGTAAAATAAAATAGTAAACATTGCGTTGCGTTTACGCAACGTTGGGAAGAAATGGGTTAATTCTTATATATCTAATTTGAATATTACTTGGTCTTCTCGTAAATGCATATTCGCAGATAACAGCAAAATATCCATGGTACTTCCCTATGAGCTGGTGCGGCGTCGCAGTATGCGATAAAATTACACTCGCCGCCCGATATCGCCTCCTAATTGCGTTCGCCTCCGTGATGTTAACCAGCAAACACCACACAAAATGTCCTACCGCAAAATATTCTCCTTCGCGATATATTAAATACGTCACTATTAAAAAGAAACCTGCACTACTGAATAAAACTGTTTCTGAATGTTCCGAATGTTTTAACCGCGCGACGTGAGCTCACTACATCGCGGAGAGATGGCTCAGTGCATCAACCTAATGTCACTACAGTACCTCTGACCGGGAGGTCCTAGGTTCGAGTCCCGACGGCGGCACGATTTTCGACACTAGCTTGTCAGCTAGGTCGAATCCAGTCACTGTCTGGAGGAGAATTCTAGCGGCCGGCTGCTCTGATCGGTAGTTTTCCATGGTTTCTCCGATCAACACCAGGGGAATGCCGGAGCAGTACCCTAACAAACGGGCCACGGACCGCGCGCGATCTTTCCTTCCTCTTCCTTGTCCCATCCTCTCCTCTTACACACACACTTACACTAACATGCACTACACTATCACACATGTCGAGAGACCGTCGGGAGCTTACAGCTTGTCCCGGCTGGGGCGGTGCCCCGCTGGTGGGAGATACCTGGTTCAGGGGAAAACCTGCTAGTCGACGCCAGATCTCGCCATCCAGCGGGGAAAAGATCATCGCCACCTCCCGAGAAAAAATACGCACTACACTAACGGGACTCTTAACAAAGTACGCGCCCGGAAACATCAATTAATACATCGCAACTACCTCGTTCGTTCTGTGTCCATGCATTGTTGGCCTCCAGCTAATATAATTTCACGGCGAACAAAAGTGGATCACTCGCTTGTTGCCGTGGATAACACAACGAAACATATTTGTATTTTTTACATTATCTCTAACTTGTCGCTATTTCCAAACCGTGTCTAAGATTTCCACAATAATTACTGTTTTGTATTATTTGCCATCCAATGCCTTATTTAATTAGTTATTCTGAAAATACGACTTGTCATATTCTCCTGACGTCACGAACGCATAACCTTTTGTTTCGATTGTTCATCAATAAAGGTTTTAACACTTAATTTCGATCTTGCCTCCTGGGCATCCTCCAAAATCGTGACTACTTTCAAAAATTTCGACAATTTTCACTCCTATATCTTGTCAAATCCTAACCCGATCCCTTCAGGCGTTTTCTTAATATTTACGAAACACACTATTCGTAATTGCTTTCTTCTTGGCAAGAATGGCGCCTGCATGTCACTTTTTACTAGATCGGAATGTACGATTACTAACTTTTTCGAAATTAAGCGAACCCCTGGTCCGATGTTAATGATTTTTGTTCCAATCTATTCCAAAATTTATTCTCTAAATAGTGTTTGTATCGCATTTTTCTTTCTTCCGCGCATACATTGAATTTATAAAAATTGTTCGTGCGCGTGGCTATACCGTCATTTGTCTCTCTGGGTATATTTTGTGGCACTTAAATTGTATATTTGGCGTAAGGGAACTTAAATAATCTTAATGATCGTAAATGATTACAGTATATAAGAGCAAAACTCCAACACCGTTGGACCGATCTCCATGAAAGTTGGTACTTCTACGTGTTTTTTCACCGAGAAGGTTTATGTGTTGTTAATTTTGTTGTAACTCCACTACATGGCGCTACATATTCACTACATATCCACTACATATTCACGTCAAATGCAACCTGCAGTACACTCGGCAGCATTTTGAATCTATATCGTTAAATAACTCCTAAACGAGGCATTCTTGGACCTTAAAACTAAAATTTTGAAGCCGAAGGGCTCAAAGAAACGTTTCTCACACCGTAATCTACAGAATGAACTCTTCCTGAGCATTCTATTACATTTTTGCTGGTACGGCGCTTCCCGATATTACCTTACGTGCTCAGAGGCGTGCAGAATCTGCAAGTAAATGTGAATGATAGGGACAGAGCGGCAGAGACAGAACAGGGACAGGGCGAGGGAGGGAGGTAAAGACAATGAGAAACGATGATGGGAGGGGAAAGAGGGAGAGGGCAGAACAACGTCTGTCGGATTTTCCTAGTTGATTTTTAAGAATCTAAATAAAAATAAATAGTGTGAAAATTGTTTCAACATTTTTGTAAATTAAGCCAACGGAAAAAGGGGATCATATATTTATTTATTTAATGACCAATACATAAGATTGGCCAACAATAAAAAGTTCAATATGAATTCTGTTTGAGTACGAGTAATGACGCTTCTGGTTGAGGTCATTCCATGATACACCATTCTTCTTTGTTCTTGAGCCACGTGATGACGTCGACAGTCGCCTCATAGCTGCACCCAATAGCAGCAGCTTTTCGATGACGTTATTTTCTCTTGGAATGGGATAGAGCATTGTACCCGCTGAGCGGTTCTGCCACGCTTTTATGATACACAAAATCAAGACTTCACATCATTAAAAATATCCAGGCAGTGTCGGTGTCGGACCGACACGTGCATGGAAACAACAATACAGCGCCGCAACAATCCCTCTGTCGAGACCCGGCTCACACGCACAAGGAACGTTGGTGCAACGCAGTTGCTCTTCCACTCAGTGTCATTTGGACGTGCTTATACTGCGATTTCTGTAACTTTGCCCCTCAAGGCCACTCAAACCCCATCTTCGCGATGAAATCTGGCGCAGGTAAGCGCCAGATTTTGCACTCATGTTTGTGTAGTTTGGCGCATCAATGAATGAAATAATTAAATTACAGTTTTTAGAGTTGAAAATGTAATAAAACGTTTTAACACGATTATCTTAAAACTTGTATGATGTCGCATGGCCGGTTGATGCATAACACAGCCCAATTACTCACCCTCTCACCAAGAACTTCGGCAGAAATAGTTGACGCCGTGCGGGTGGGCGCAGAGGCTTGCGTACATGAAATTGTGATGAAAACGTAAGTTGGTATGTGTGTGTACAGGGTGCTGTGCTCCGATCTGGTGTACGTGATCCTGTTCCCGCAGCTGCTGCTAGTCATCCACTGGGAGGGCGCCAACACGTACGGCAGCCTATTTTCCTTCTGGTTTGGCATCATACTGCGGTTGCTCGGTAAGCATCTAAAGTTGAAGCATTTCAGTGGTCATGGAGTAAAAGTTCTTGCGTCAGTTTTTGGACAATTTGGATTAAGTACTGAGTAAACTACAAGTTAAGTATCTATATTTTATTTTAGTTAAACGATTGAATTCACGTTCCCTCCTTAACGAGGAAAACCGTTGGGAAATGTATCTTAATAGGCTTAATATAGCTTACGGCTAATCTAACCATTGTTTTCTCCATACTAAGATTTTTGACCTAAGAGATTTTGTCTCGTAAACACAGATTTGTCAACGCTGCTGCATTGAGATCTTTAACCTTATTTTTTTAAATTTATTTACGTCAAAAACAGTTAAAAACTGCGTATGACGAGCTATGAGGAGAAGTGAATTTTGTGCACGTTTTCATAATTCTGTGGTCTCTATCCTAAACCTAATTCTAGTCGAATTTTGAATACAGAAAAGAGAGTTTTTTTTCGAGTTTTGTTGACAAAATATTCGCTCCTATATAATAAAATATATTTTCAAAGGTAAATTAGCTATAAATTCCTGCCCTGAACCCTCATGTTCTTCATGAAAGAATAATACTTTTTGCCGCGATAATATGAAAAACGATAATTTGAATAACTATATTTCCCACTGAAATTCAGAAGACGTGCACAAATAATGAAGTTACATTTATGTCCAGAAGCAAAACAAGGGACCATCTCAGCATTTGCTCAAGGATCAGGGAAACTGGACGAAAAACCTGATCGAGATGGGGGCCATCAACCCAGAAACTGTGGTACAATACTTGTTACAGGTTCTTTAGAATTATACAGTCCAAATGATGAATAATTACATTAACTATCATTGTTAAAATTAATTCTACTTTCCTTTTTGATGCTCGGTATAGTCTCGAATTGTATAGAAACAGTTATGCAGCAGAAAGATTTTACTTGGGACTTAAACTTTTCTATTGAATTTAATCGTTTAATGTCTTCTGGCAAAGTGTTGTAGAGTAATGTACATGAATTGTATGAGAATTTTTTGTAGTGAGCTGTTGATACTGCCACCTGGTGAATATGATTACTACGTCGTGTGTTATACTTATAGACATCGGCGTTTGCTGAAAATATATTCCCGTCCTTAAGTAAGTCATTTTTGACAAAAACTACTGATTCGTAAATCAAGAGACAAGGTAATGGTAAAATTCCTAGATTAATAAAGAGTGACTTACAAGAATCACGTGGGTTGGATTTGCTTATTATTCGTACAATTCTTTTTTGTAATCTGAAAGTCTGTGAACTATAAGATGTGTTTCCCCAAAATATTATGCCATATCTCAGGCAGGAATGAACATTGGCAAAATATACACAACGAGCTGTATGAAGGCTGACGGAATTTGAAAGAATTCTGAACGCGTAGCATAATGAGCTTAATTTTGTGTTCAGTTCATTTAGGTGGGCATTCTATTTGAGGTTTGACTGAATTGATAGACCTAAAAATTTTGTTACATTAACATCAGTCAATGGCACACCGTTCATTTTCAATGGAGTACAGAATTTTTTATTTGATATGGAAAACTGCATTGAAACTGGTTTATTTTCATTTACTTTTAATTTGTTATTACGGAACCAATTTGAAACGTCTGATATTGTACTATTTACGGTTTCTTTGTTGCAAAGAATATTTGTATCATCCGCAAAGAGAACTGTTCTTCCGTTTCGAATCGCTAAGGGCATGTCATTTACGTATAATAGGAAGAGAATAGGGCCTAAAATCGATCCTTGCGGGACTCCACGTACAATTGGCAAAGAACCGGAAAGGTGTGTACATAAAGTTCCATCATTCCAGTAAGGTATTTCTACTCTCTGAGATCGTTGTTTAAGGTACGAACATAGCCAATCTAGAGCAATACCACGGATTCCATACGAAGGTAATTTTGAAAGTAAAATGTTATGATCAATGACGTCAAAAGCTTTTGAAAGATCTAAAAATATTCCAATAGTTGCTTCGTTTTGATCCAATGATGAGGCAACATCCTTAAGAAAAGAAAAAATGGCTGTTTCCGTAGATTTTGATTTCCGGAATCCATGTTGGCAATTTGAAAACGCTTCGTGTTTATTGAGAAAGGTTTCCATTCGCACATAAAAAAGTCTCTCTAATATTTTTGAAAAAACTGACAAAAGAGAAATTGGTCGATAATTTTGAACTTCATTTTTGTTGCCTTTTTGAAGAGCGGCTTAATCTTAGCTGTTTTAAAAATATCTGGAAAAATTCCGGTGCATAAGGATGCATTAAATATGTGAGTTAACGGGTGTATAATGGCTGGCGCGCACGTCTTTAACAAACAATCCGGAAATTCATCTAAACCGGCCGAATATTTATTTTTTAATTTACCGATTATTTTGAGAATTTCATAGGAAGAGGTTTCGGAAACGAACATAGTGTCTAAGACTTTTAGGGAAACGTCAGATGTTGAATTTTGTGGCTGAAAACCCTTAGTGAGATCGACAGCAATTCTCGAAAAGTATTGGTTAAAGAGACTAGCCACTGTTGCCGGATCGTTCACATCTCTATCGTTATGATTTAAAACAACATTCTCTACAAGGTTTCTAGTTGGTTTGGTCGCATTTTTTACTATATCCCACATTGATTTTGTTTTGTTATTTGAGTTCAAAATATCCTGATCGTGTTTCATGATTTTAGCCTGCCTTATGACTTTTCTTAACAATGATTTGTATTTTTTAAAGTACAGGAGGTAATCTTGAGATACGTTATAATGCTTAGAAATGAAAGAGAGAACTCGTTTGTTTTTACATGATGTTCTAATCCCTTGTGTTATCCAAGAATTGTTTTTGCGTGAAATATTTAATTTTCTTTTCTGAAGAGGAAAGCAAGTGTTAAAATGAAATGAAAGCGTTGAAAAAAAAGAATAATATTTATCGTTTGTATCAATAGTATTATAAACTGCGTCCCATGACTCCTGCAGCAAGTAATCAATGAATAATTTTATTTTACTTTTAGAAAACACTCTACTCATACGTGTATTATTTATTGTGTCATTGTTCGCATTTCGTATAATGGTAAGAATTTGTGCATCGTGGTCACTGTATCCTAAATCTTTTGTTTCAATTTCATGTCGAGTGGTGGTTTTGTTAATTATAATTTGATCGATTGCCTTCTTTGAATTTACTGTGATCCGTGTAGGTACTTTTATTGTAATATCTAAATTGAAGGAATTAATTAAGTTAAGAAACTGCTCTTTCTCGCAAGATTCGACCAGAAAATCAATGTTAAAATCTCCACATACAACAATGGATTCAAAAGAGCGATTGATGACTTTGATTAGTGTTATCTCTAGTTTTTCTAAGAACAAAATGTAATCTGCAGCTCTCTTTGTTGGAGGCCTGTAGATGCAAAGCAATACCATTTTTAGCACAGGAAGATGTACAACAGAAATTTCAAAAACATTTTCAACGGCATACTCATTGAATTCCGTCAAGGAGATAGAATCAATATTATTTTTAACGTAAATACAAGAACCTCCATATGCCGGACATTTATGAAATTCTCTTTTTCTACAATAATAGCCTGCGAGGTAAAAGTTTGGAATTTGGAAAATGCTAAGTTCATTAGGAGATAACCAATGTTCTGTAAAGCAAAGAACATCCATTTGATTTAAATCGCTCTGTAGAGCTGCCTCGATAAACTCAGTTTTATTTGAAAGGGATTGAACATAATGGTGCAATATCTTTATTTTTTGCAAGTACCTACACGAATGTTTTTCTGCTGCATCTGACTGTAGTTGCTATATATTTACTCCATTTTTACCTCGAGTGCGTGATCGAAGGTTGTAATGTGTCCCAGCAGTCACAGGTTGTGAGGAAATAGAGGCGTCATTGGTAGTGGGAATGGAAGAAACGGGAGTAGGTTCACAGGAAGGGGGTAAGAGGGTTCAGAATAAGGGTGGGGGGTGGGGAACGTAAGGAAGGTGAAAGGGATGGATTTTTGGCAGGAGGCTGCGTAGGACTGGAGTTGATGATGTATTGTGCAAGCTTTTCACCGACTGCATGTTTTCCAGCAAGGTTCATGTGGAGACCGTGCCGGGTGAAGTGTTTTACTGAGAGGAAATTCATTTCAAAAAGTGTTACATCTGTTTCTCTCAGTTGCAGTTTTAGTTGTTGGTTTGCGTGCTTAATCTCGCTGCAGAGTGTTGGCCTGCTGTACCAGAAGGGCAGAGTCGAGACTACAATGTTAGTATTTTGGGCGGCACATTGTAATTTGTTTACATGTTGTTCAGGTGTAAAGTTACCGCCCCAAATTAATGTCATTCTGCCCACCGATGATAAAGACTGTGTCCTGATTGGTCATTGTCTTCGTGTGAGTGTCCAACTCTGCAGTCACGTCTGCAAACCTCCCGTTAGGTTTAAAAGTAGACGAGACTGTGTAGTTGGGGGGTAAGTTCCTACTGAGAATGGAGGAAAGATGGCGACCATGGCTGTCAGCTAAAATAAGTACCTGTTTTTTAGGCTCAGTAGGAATGGCTTTGTTTTCAAGTGGGCTAGGATGCGAAGCTTTACGTGTTTTGGTTTTGACACGCTTCCTAGCCTGTTTGCGTTGGTTTGTGCATGTATTTGTCGATGGAAGGGAAGGGTTGTGAGGATCAGGAAGGCGAGGAAAATCTGTTTCATAATCTAAAACACTAAATCTGTTTTGAATTGCGACTGGATGTGGTGTCTGTGTCTTATGTGCAGTCACGGGTGCACGGTTGGGAAAATTCGCAGTGTTGCCTACTTGTGCCCAACCGTCATTGTAGAGAACGACCTCTTCCAGCCTTCGGATATGTTTATCTAAATTACTGTTTACGTGTGTGAAGGCTTTCAGAAGGTCGGCTTTGAGGGTGTAGAGAGTAAAAAGAGTAGAACGAACAGTAGCCATTTCACGAATGCGTGTTAAAGTACGTGATAAAATTGGAATAAATACAAGAAAACTCAGATAAAAGCAACAGTCACCTAGCTTAATATTTTAAAAGTGTAAGATTTATGTGTATTCGATAAATTAAAAATTAAGATTCGATACAAGAAAGAGAAGGTATGCTAACTACAAAATCTATTGAAAACTAGTACTTACGAAATTTGGCAATGCGGTTACGTATTTTCGTTCACTTAAGCTGCAACTGTTTAATACAATGTCGACTATACTTTACCGTAAATAGATAAAGATATTAGATGAAATTTGTCTTCAAAAAATTGAATAAGATTTGAAACAAATTCAAAACAACTCGATACACCGTCCTCGTAACTTTCAAATTAACTGAATAATCACTCGCCACAAAAATAAAATAAACTGAATAGTCACTCGTCACAAAAATAGAATAAATATTTCAGTAATTAAGTTAAAACAGTGATATAAAATCGAAAATAAACTGATCTGTTTATAGATTTTGACACTTGATCACCAACTCGTAATTCTGAAGTTCGTTAAGGTTCAGTAATATTTAAAATTCGTTAGCTGTTGGTTCGTCTTGGTTAGAGCAAAAAACCAGCCAAAATTATATTTCCAGCTAACCTGCAACAAGTAATGAAAGCACTTAAACACACAAAATGCAGTCAGATCGCTAAAAATAGTAGATAAATCTCAAAAAATCAAGAGCACAACCAGATGCGTCAGTCTCAAAAGATGGCGTCAACCAGTCCCTTACCTTTTACCTGTGCTAACTGCTTTTCATTTCATTCAAGGATGAGCGCGGTGTTCCGTACTTCATAGATTGCCAGTGACAAAATTTGTACCGAATTGCAAGAGGCTGTGAAATTTCCTTAGTGATTCTTATGCTGATAAATAAATTGCAAAAATGTATTTAAAAAATGTACAAAAAGCTATCGATCAAATTATGGTGGCAGTCCGCACACACAATTAAACTTAACAGCCGACTATTGTTGAAAGATACTAGCTTCTTGACAACTGTAATCATTTGCGGCTTCGTGGTTGTCACCGACTCAACCCTACATGTTGTGGAAGAGACAAAGAGTTTATGCACAAAGAGGAATTTTTTTTGTCGATTCGGTTCTTAAGTGTTTCATATCTGATCTGAATGTTCTACTTTGACTTTTTATTTTCATTTCTTAGTCATCACTTCTCGATGGATTTCTAGTCCAGTTTAATCAGTGTATTGTGTAGGTTCTATTTTTTTCCCTTCTAGTGAATCAGGCTCATTATTAAAAAAAATAGAAACATTAATTTATTTATGAGGGCCGATGATTCAACGGCATACACCGCAGATCTGAATGGTCGCAACTTATCGTTCAATAATATTTACAAAACAATTCTAAGTTTCCAAAATAAAATAAGAATATTTATTTACAATAATGACAATAACAATAAAAACTTTACCAAAGAATTTTTCAGTTGAAAGACTACAATACCAAACGCCTTTCGGTTCTTACGGCCTACTCTCAATTCACTTCAACTTTTTCAAATATCTCAGTCTATAAACTGGCATCTCCATTTACAACTCCAATTCTATGTATTTTATCGTCTGTACTTTAGAACATCCACTTATCGTCTATCTTTCAATACATCCACATTCCATCTGAATATCAATAAAGCCAACTCTAGTGTGTATCAATACGTGCGCATTCTGTCTTCATTTCAAGACGTCCAACTTCTGTCTACTTGTTGATTCTTTATTTATTTATTTATTTATTTGTCAAATAAACAGTAAAAACTGTATATGACATGTGGGGAAAGAAATTTATCAGCGCACATTTTCTTGAAGGCCAGAATTTAAAAAAAAATGAATTTAGAAAATAATTATTTTAGAAAAAATAAAAATATTTGAAAAATATTTTTTCCCGAGTTATAGAAAATCAATTTCAACGGTAAATTAACTACAAGCAAAAGCAGTGCTCAACAAAACGTGCGCACAGTGAAGCTACATTTACGTCCAGAAGCAAAACAAGGGGCCATCTCAGCATTTGCTCAATGGATCAGGGAAACTGGACAAAAACCTGATCGAGATGGGGGTCATTGACCCGGAAGCTGAAGTACATTACTTGTTACAGGCGTATTAATTTTTTTTAAATGTATACAATGCAAACGTAAACTAATTCATTATATATCTTTGTTTTGTTACAATATCTTTGTTTTGTCTTCACTCATTTAGTAGCTTGCTGTTGCTTTGGTGTTCAACACAAAATCAATCCAATGCGGCCGTGTGTACACAAGAATATCTTATGAATATACATTCTCGTGCCAAGTTGACTCGTTACAGTATTTCAATGTGCTTTTGTGCTTCACATTGTTAGTTCAATGGATTTTGCTTCGTTCGTAATGTGCAAGAAACTTGCGAAAGATTGTCAACGTGCAGGGGCCTGGTCTTAGATGTGCGTGGTTGCAGGCGGTGAGCCTGGCCTGGGTATCCCGGCGGCCATCAAGTACCCGTGGTACGACGAGGAAGCGCAGGTGCAGAAGTTCCCGTTCCGCACGCTGACGATGCTGTGCGCGCTGGCAGCGCATCTGCTCATCAGCTGGGGCTCGCGGCAACTCTTCCAGCGAAGGCTGCTGCCCGAGAGCTGGGACTTCTTGCAGGTGACATTCTATTCTTCCATTCGTGGGTTCAATACTCATTTACATCCATTGTATATTTTACGTACTCTCGCATTTAATCATTTGTTCACTTATTATTTTCTTGGAGGTGTTTTATCAATATTATTCACAACTGGATGTTACACTTTAACCCATTACGTTCATTTAAAAAATGAGGACTGATTATTTGTATGAAATTGACAAAACATATTAAAATTGCTCATAGATATCCTCTCCCCATACTTACACACACACACACACACACGCACACACACATGTACTACACTACCACACATACAGACACCAGTCGGGAGCATGGAGTATATCTCGGCTGAGACGGTGCTCTACTGGTGGGAGATACCTGGTTGGGGAAAACTCCACTAGCCTACGAATAGGTCGGAACCGGATCTCATCATCCAGCGAGGGAAGATCACAGCAACTATCCCACATCCCAAAAATATGTCCTACGCTTACAGGACTGTGCAGTCGACGTGCCCGGAACCACTAATGAAATGAAATCAATCCTTTGCAGGTGTTTTCGGAGCCCGAGAAGCCGCCGATGCCTGTCGGGCCACAGGACTTGTCGCTGCCCGCCCTGACGCACAGCGTGAGCGAGAAGCACGCCGTCGCCGCCGCCGAGGGCGACCGCCTGCCCCTGGCGGAGAACGGCGGCGCGCGGAGGCCCGTCACCGGCCTCGTCAACCCCGCGGGCCCCGTCGGCGACGACGACGACGGCCCCGCCCAGGTCGCCCGCCTCTGACGCCCCGCGCCCTCACGGCAGGTGGGTCTCAAAGAACGCACGGTATCGGCAGCGAATAAGCGATTCTGACAGTTCAATGCGCTGTTGTCACACATAACTACACACGTGGCACCACGTACATTGAATCTCTAAACATTAACACTTACTGTCAAGCTGTGACACATCTTGATACACCTCATGACACGCCTTGATACACCTCATAACACGAGGCGTGTCTCAAAGAACTTACAGTATCGGCAGCGAATAAGCGATTCTGACACTTCAATGCACTGGTGTCACACATTACTACGCACGTGGCACCACGTACATTGAATCTTTAAACAATAACACTTACTGACAAGCTATGACACATCGTGATATACCTCATGACACTCCTTTGCTACATCTCATAACACGAGGCGTGTCTCAAAGAACTTACAGTATCGGCAGCAAATAAGCGATTCTGACAGTTCAATGCGCTGTTGTCACACATAACTACGCACGTGGCACCACGTACATTGAATCTCTAAACAATAACACTTACTGACAAGCTATGACACATCTTGATACACCTCATGACACGCCTTGAAACACCGCATTGCACAACGTGTGCTTGAAAGAACTTATGTACCAGCAGCGTGTAAGCGACTCTGACAGTTCAATGCGCTGTTGCCACACATTACTACGCACATGGTATCACCTACATCACAGATAAATTAAATGTCAAAACATGAACACTTATTGACAGGTTATGACACGTCTTTATATCGTGTTCATAACTTTCGCCAAAGCGGAACCTTATCGTCTCCGCGACTTCGAGCGAGTCAAATGAGCGGCAACGCTGTAAGAAAGTAAACAAATGCTCGCAATGTGATTGCTTCAGAGCAGGTCATGTGCTGCAGCACTTGGCGAGAAAACTGTCAGAATCGCTTATACGCTACTGCTACTGTATGTCAGCATACAGATGGCTATCAAAAATAGTGTAATTTTTATTCACGCAAATTGCGTGAAATATCCTATGCAGGATGTCTCAGGCTGAATAAAGTTGCATAACAATCTGTGGCACGTATCACATGAGTAACTCCGTTGTATGAAATTTCCCACTAGATGATCAAAGGCAAAATATGACAATTTTCATTTCCTCTACGTGTCCTAGAACATTTATAATGAGGTATCCTGTATTGGATGGTAACCTGTGTGCGGCAGACCGTTCCTCACACACGGTTAAACAACTTCCGGTGCATCATTCGAGGTGTGACCAACTAGAAATATCTCGGTGAGCACACATTCCAGGGAACGAAGTGTCATTCGACGCGACTCGCTCTACTGGTGAGGCACTGATTGTTTTTTCGAATCCTCTGGGAACATTCTAAGAACGTTATTGAATAATCCCATCTCGATCAGGTTTTTGTCCAGTTTCCCTGATCCATTGAGCAAATGCTGAGATGGCCCCTTGTTTTGCTTCTGGACGTAAATGTAGCTTCACTGTGCGCACGTTTTGTTGAGCACTCCTTTTGCTTGTAGTTCATTTACAGTTGAAATTGATTTTCTATAACTCGGGAAAAAACATTTTTCAAATATCTTCATTTTTCTAAAATAATTATTTTCTAAATTCATTTTTTCGTTTTGTTTCGTTTTTTTAAAAATAAAATTCTGGCCCTCAAGAAAATGTGCGCAGATAAATTTCTTTCCCCACACGTCATATACAGTTTTTACTGTTTTTTTGACAAATAAATAAATAATAAATAATCCTGTCCGGGGTGATGAGCACCTAAATCGCGTTTTGGGAGAGTTTAAGGGCGCTTACAAATGTAATTAATAGGGAGAGGATTTTATGCCCTAAAAAATCTTGAAATGTCCTAAAAATATGCATTTATGACCTAAAATGCAAATAAGCACTTTAATATGTAATAAAAATTAACAATATTTAATTTCCTGTCAAAAAAGTTCTTGATAATGTTCGGGAGAAGCATGCTTGGAATGAAAAGATGCAGTTGTGTGCAAACATAATACAATCTACCTTACTTTGCGGGAAAAAATAATTGCAGTAAATATTCACCTTAGTGAATTACATTCGACGCGTCTTGTTGCATTTCCTCTCCGTGGTTGAAAAAAAATTATCAAGAAATATCATGCACAAGTATTTTGCCGTCTATAGAAAAGAAAAAAATCTCAAACTGTGACACGCTCATTCTAATCAATGAACGCTTACAAATATATAGTAGATTTTATGAAAGGGTTAAACGTTACATAGATAAGTCTCTTTTTTTAATGAAATATGCAAAATATGTGCCTATAATTACACGAATATGCACCAACAAGAAAAATTGATCAAATATGCGCTAACATGTTAATCTACATAGCATCCAATACGTACCAAATGTTGAGACATTTGACTTTGCTGTGCCCTGAAGCAATGAACAAAAATATGCAAAATCATATAAATCCACTCCCTAGTAATTAATACTCACTACGAGATCAATATTCGATTCTTTTCGACAAGACAAATCGATGTTTACAATTTTTGAAAGGATCCTTCTGGAATTTTCTGGAAGAATTCTAGAAAGAATTTGAGAATATCACGGTACCTACAGTGGTCAAATGCTGTGGATTACTAATCTGCTTTCCCGGCATAACAAGGATTGTTATCACATTCATTAGATTGACAAGATTTAAACCTAATTCTGAAAAATGGATTGACATGAAGTGCAATATTAGATCGCCCGGAATCCGAACCTGGGACCCTCTGTTATCGACGGTAATGGTGAATCTTAAACCTCTTCGAATGCAACATTTGATTCCAGGCCCACAATGTGAGAGTCATTCCATTTCGTTCTTTTTCACCTTTCATGTCATCGGTGTCTAGTTTTGTATTGAAAACATATATTTTTCGAAGAAATATTTTTTCATGTAATATTCAATAATCGATGATGGACACGCCAATCAATAATATGTATATACTGTTTAAAATTTATTTTTATTACGAGTTTGCAGAGAAAAATTGTTTTTACATGAAATGACCCATCGGAGCCACCACATTACTCCAGTGAATTAATATTATTATTTTATGTATTTCTAGTATTGAATGTATACTTGGTGTACAATGAACACGAAGGCGTCGCTTCAGTGGTAGGCATAAGTATATTGTCATATGCCTGCGACAAATATATACGCTTATTATAGCTATTCGCGTACTTCTCGGAATAATTCGCTGTTTGTATATATAGACAGAGACGTTTTGCCGTCAATATCAAGGACCCACAAAGCATGGATTCTGACTGCACAGTGTGTGAGAGAAAGGAAATTTGCTAGGCATATGGAACAAGATTGATCTATTTTTTCGTTATCAGGGCCCGGCAAAAAGTTTTTTTTTATAAAAAAAATCACCATTTTCCCCTCCCACAGCATTACATTACGTTCTCTGTACTGTGTAAGCAGTATGCGAAAAGGAAAACGTAATGTTCCATAACGCAAAACATTAGCAAACATATAATGTAGGGTGGCCTCTTAGAGCCTTGTCGCATGCCGTCAACTGTCGTAAAAGAAGTTGAAACTGTTTTAAGGTTTTGGGATTTTTTTTCCGAGTTCCAGGGTGCCTAAAGAAACAGTAAACACCTCATGTGGACTGAGGCGTGATAGTTTTCTTTCAATTTGTACGCGCAGGAGAAAGTACTAATATAGGTTTACGTCAGAATGACATGAAATGGAGTTTTCCGTTGAGGCGTGACGCGAACAAGGGCTGGCCAGCGCGTAATTTCAAACTGTTCTTCTCATAAAATATACTTTGCTGCATGATTCTCCAAATCACGCATTTATTTCAGCTTCAAACTGATGTATTTATACTCTCTTCTCGTCTTCTAGAATGAATGTTTTTAATGTAAATTTAAATTAATTTTCATCACTTAATTAATTTTTAAAATGCTTGTTGGTTTTAGTTTGGGGAGATGAAGATGGACATCGCGCATTGAATACGATGGTGTCCTACCAGTCTGCATCAACAGATATGGGAGCAAAGACGTTTTCAAATTCAGTTGTGACCCAGAATAACATGCGTTAGTAGACAAACATTTTCTTCCGTTTTTATTTTCGTGAACTTCAATTGCTGAACAGTGAACGATGGACTAATGTTCTGCATTGATTTTTATGTTCCTTACGATATGAATAACGTAATCGTTTGATCAAGTTTGTATGACAGTATTACGAAGCAATTTGTTCCTTTCACTTGCGTCAGTACGAAGTACTAACGTAAAATTTGTAAAATGCGATATAATACACAGTATTTATTCGATAAATAAATATTCGCTGAAGTTTAAGAAAGGATGAATGAATTCAGGAAACGTATAACAAAGAAAATTAACGAGAGAATTAACTCTAAGAGTATTATTATTTAGTCTTCTCCAGGGTTGTGTTCATCCTCGGTAACAGTGCGAAATCCGATCACAAATTATTTTAAAAATAAGAGAACGAGAATATATGGTTTTATCCACAAGTGAGTATGAGATTTGGTTAAATTCTAAATATCTTAAAATTTTTATACATGTTGCTTTTTTTCAAATCAAACGTTTCGTAATCCTTCAGAGATAAATATAAAGATATGTCATTACATCACATCCTTTTTTTTACGAAAAATAAATCAAATCTCTGCATTTCCATCCACCCAATGAGATCTTGTTATTGAAACAAATGGTTAGGAAATAATTTGGAGGAAATATTTAAAATGTACTTTGTTTCTTGAAAAGGTGAAATATGTCAATATTGTAATATTTTCTTTAGACTGATTAAAAATTAGAGTATTATCCTTTGACATTATTATATTTTCAAGAGTAATTTTCAATAATATTCAAAATGCAATATTTTCAAGAACAATTTTCAAGAGTAGTAGTACACAATAAAATGCAGTTCAAAATAAGAAAATATTAATTGTTAATAGTGTATTTTTTTTAAAATTGTAAATACTGTGTTATCAAAAATACGAAATAAAAAGTATCAAACTATTTAACTTTTCTTTAAATTCAAATTATTAGAAGAGTCTACTAAAAATGAATAGTAAATGATTAATTGCCATGTGAACATGAATAATTTTTCTATAATACCTGACAATAAATTCAAACAACCACTCACATATTAATCATTCACAAAGCAATTAAAATTTCATAGTTAATTAATCATTAGTTGATTTTGGAATTTTGTGGTTGCTTTTGTCTATTTCATCTCTTTTTCATATTCATTTTGTATATTTTTCATAATGACATAATTACATGTGATATGGGCTGTCCACTATAAATATTATTCCTAAATTTATAACTCAATAAACCATTCCTATTAAATATCATTTACATTTTAAGATTTATTTCAGTCACTTACTCCTAGTAATGGTGCATTAACATCTACTAATGAATTCTCAAAGGATAGTGATAGTAGCCTCTAAATGTTATCTGCTTTTTCTCTATTTATTGCCTAAACCAATTGTGCTAAAGTCAGGTAAAATTATCATTAATCTTGTTCTTAATGGGAAAGATGAGGTGTTGTATACATTTTAATTCATATTTATTATTGTACTGAAGAATACTGAGATTCTTATGAAAACATTTTAAAACAGAAAGACTTTGCTGCTTATACGTAAAGACCGAGGAACTTATGGTCTATCAGAAAGTACAAAGACAATCTTAAAGCAAATGACAATGAATTCAATTATTGAATGTCAGGAAGCATAATGAAATAGATTCATACTGTCTGTGGTAAATTTTTATAAGAGATTATTAACAATGATACTTTCATTCATTGAATAATATTTCATCACAATAATAGTTTTATAAGACTAGGATTATTCAAAGAGGATAGCATAAAAGGATTGAATTATTGTAAAATCATTGTGAAATTTTTTCTGTTTTTTTCCCTCAATCTATTAATAGTAAAAACAAAACAGAGTAATATATACTGGTACATATATTATCAAAAATATAAGTTTTGCATATATTTTTAAATATCAAGTTACAATATGTATTAATTAATGCAAATATCGACTATGAAGCTGCATAGTCAGCTTCAGAGGTCACTTAATCATTTTGGTGAAATACAAATAGTCAATGTTCAAAATACAAATAGTCTTCTATTTTATAAATTAGTTAATTGGCTTGAGACCAATTATTTATTTGCTATGTCCTTGATCTAATCTATGGTCATAGTTATCAAGATAATTTGAGTGGTGAGTAAGAGATTCACAAGAATATCATTATCAACATTGACATGTTAGTAGGTCTGTCAAATCTTTCTGTTTGTACACTAGACCTTGTACCTCAAGATGTACCTGTTTTCTCCATTTTTACTTTTTTCTTTGGTCTTCCAATGTCTCTGTGCCATTTGGTTTGTAATTTAATTTGAAAGTCTAATCTGCATTCTATTTCACTATAACCATTTATGACTTTTATTTCTTCTACAATCTTTTCTTATTTAAAGTCTTTTTCTGATATCGATGTTTCTTTGTCAATCGCGTTATTCTTGAGATGTATCAGAGGAATCTCAATTGTGCCGTTTCCAATCTTTGGTGATGTCTGTTTTCTAGTGTTTGGGTTTGTACTTCAAAAAGTAGCATTGTGTGGATAACAAATTATGTATTTGCAATTTTGTTTCCTGAGGCATATCTCTCCTATATATATCCCGAAATTTATTCTTTATAATTCCTTTGGATCTATCATATATCTGGATTTTATTTTCTAAAACATCTGCATTTTATCCAATATTGTTGCCTAGATAAAAAAAATGTTGCCACTTGCTCTATCTGGTCTATTATCTCTCCTATTCCCTCATATCTTCACTCATCTAATTTCCTTTCCTTGTTTGGTTTTACTCCTTAAGATGATCATGTAATACATTCTTGCTAAATTTGTATTAGGAATATGCTACATTTCTACTGCTAAATGTTTCATTATATTTTATGTAGTGACTTTCTCATTAAATAACTTTAAACCAATACCAGCAATATTAATAGAAATACCATTGATTGAGTTTATAAGATTTTGAGATGAAAGTTGTTACAATTTTCCATAAATCTATTCCTTCACTTCAAGAGAGTTCATCTACATTAAAAGTCAGTTTGCTACCTTTACTTTTTAAAGGTTACAAGGTTAACGTCCATTTTATAAATGTAGCCAGTTTTTGGTCATCACATAAACAATATGTTATTTTATGTCATTTATTTTCTCTTCACGTTTCACGACACACATCAATAGTGAAAGATATGATGTGACTGTGGAAGAGCAACCTCTTGTTAGATGATAAAGTTGTTTGAAAATGATAGCAGGCTGGAACACAGGATTAAATACATAGGTAATGAACATTACACAAAGGTGAGCCCAACACTTATGTTTTGTACCAAATGCAACTTGCACTTATGTTTTGTACAACACGCTTTAAAAAAACGTTTTAAAAAGTTTTTAAGACAATTTTTAAATGTAAATATGACAGTTTTGTGATTAAAATTAGGAAATACAAATTATTGCATTTAAAAGTTTTGACATCAATTATATATGAACAATGTAGAATTGTCATCATTAGTAATGTATATTGTATAGTTAATAATGAATAATGTAGAATGTGTGATATATAATGTATAATATGTAATATGTAATATACAATGTATAATACTGTTAGTAGTGTATAATTTATTTTTTTTAGAGTGTTTTACATCTGAAGATGGGAAAAAGTAGTTCCCAAAACATCATGAAAAGAAAATAAATGACAAAAAATAACATAGTGTTTATTTGATGATCAAAAACTGGCTACCATTATAAAATGGACATTAACCTTGTTAAGAGTTCATCTTCAATTTAATGCGAGTGATCACAAATATACAAGTAGTCAATGTTTGAAATACAAATAGTCTTCTATTTTATAAATTTGTTAATTGGCTTGAGACCATTTATTTATTTGCTTTGTCTTTTACCTAATAAATTAGGACAGTATACGTAAGTCATGCAAAAATAATTATTTTGTAGAAATGATTCCACAAATGAATAGAATTATTCTTTACCAGGAAAGAAGTAATTTGGCATAATAATAATAATATTATTGTAAACAGATACAAGTATATTGTAGTAATAATTATTTACAGATTATAGTGAATTTTTATTTCTTCAATTTTCTTACTGTTATCAGTATTTTTATTATTTCAAATAAAGTTTAAAGTTGTTGGATGAGGATGATGAGTGGGAGGAGTAGGGCGATGTGGTAGTGGTGGCGGTGGTGTTGCTGTAGGCACTAGCATTGGCAATGCTAACTGTGGTGGTGCCAATAGAAATGGTAGTGACAATGGTGTTGGCTAATGAGATGACAGTGGTGATGATAGCAGATACCACACAATTCATTGTGGGAATACAAAGTACCAATTATTAATTGCTATCCTTGATCCCCTCAGCACCTCAAATCTAATAAACTATGTTGTGTTTATAACTAAAGCTTAGGAATGAAAATTATAATGAATTTGAAACAAATAAATGATGAATGAATACGAGATTGTGAAAACATTGAAACTGCTTTGTCCTCAACAAATACCACATCAAGATTTTTAGTTGCATGTGTATGACTGCCTTTGTCAATGATTTATTTGGTAAGGATTTGCTTTTTATACATTCTAATAGAAGAAAAATAGTTTCAATAACTTCTAAGGTGATGAGGATAAATAATCTTTGCAATAATGCTAATATTTTCCTATAAAACTTGTTTCTTTTGTGATATTCAGCTTTTCTGATCTGATACTTTTTAAAAGCAAAGACGTGGTTAATACACAGAGCAGTTATAATTAGTAAAATGTTAAATAAAGATACAATTTGAACCAAACTCTAATCAAGCAAGTTGTAAAGTTGTGTATTAAACTGAAACCCAAACAAAAACTTTATTAAAATACACATTATTTATTCAAATATATATTAAATACACAAATGTATATTAAAACACATAAATTTTTTTTTAAAACACCATGTATATTATACTGAAACCAAAAAAAAAATGTTTGTAATCATGTTTTTAGAAATTGGAAGAAAAGCAAGGTAATTTAAATACTTCACTTTTGACAACAACCAACATTTTGCATTCTCCATTTTTGAAGAAACTTTCAACGAACCTCAAATTTAAAAGGATATTTTCAAAATGGTAGCCACATAATTGCTACACAAGGTATGAAGTCTTCATATTACTATGTATTACAACCTTCCAATACATACTGATAAAACAATTTAGGCAAATAAACCAGACATTTTACAAGTACCTAACATACACGAAAGGAAAACATTCATTGATGCAGAACACCGTGCAGAACACAGCATCAATAAAACAGAAACAGATAATATTTCAA
This sequence comes from Acheta domesticus, assembly GCA_031308135.1. NCBI lineage: Eukaryota > Metazoa > Arthropoda > Insecta > Orthoptera > Gryllidae > Acheta > Acheta domesticus. The sequence continues at coordinate 252,044,712 of JAHLJT010009436.1, read as the reverse complement.
AATTCATTTCCTCCTCAATAGAAGATAGTAATTATAATAAGAATAATAATTATAATAATAATATAATAACAATAATAAATAATAATTATAATAATAATGATGCTAGATTACTGCAAATGAGGACATGCTCAGTAGCAGTTCAACAAAGAAAAAATACAAATGTAAAAATTATACAAATTAAAAAAAACAAATAAAAAATAAAAACACAAATGGACAAGTATAAAAATAGTTATAATGCATCCATCTTCTGTACCCATATCTTTACTTCACCTTACTTCATGTCCCTTCCGTACCCAGTAATTTATACCTAAACGGCAAGTATATACACCGCTGCCGGTACTTTTGTTGGATTTTCCTAATCCGTAAAAATGCCATTATATTATGCACTTGCGCCCTTAAGAGTTCTCGAGTGCCTAACTTGCAGGCTCCTGGGAATAGTCACTAGCATGTCTGCAGGTAAATTATTCCAGTCATAACAATGGTCCTGTTCACGAAGCTGAATTTTCCTGTATTAGCGCTATTCGATGCCCATTACTTTTGAATCGATGAACATTATATTTTTTTCGAAATTCATATTCTGTCGAGGAAAATCTAGCTTTTGAGGGAAGAAAAAATTTGAAAACCAATATACTTACGAGTGTGGTCAGTTATTTAAAGCGAATACATTTGAAAACAAAATGCATCGTCAAATTTTCTTCCATTTTGTTTTAATTTCTCGTATACGGTTACGGAGTAATATATGTAGTATAGAGATTTGGGGTCTCTTGATAACGAAAAACTGTTTTCAAAACCCCCTTCTGTTCGTGCCCGTCCGTTCGTACTTCCGTCCGTCCGTCGACTTGGCCTAACTCGATTATGAAATGACTGTGAGGGTACTTTACATGAAATTGGTATATTTTCAAAATTTTCTAAAAAATTGCTTCTAATTTTTTTATTTCTTGTAAGAATGGAGGGAAATACACTTATAAATGTGGCATAGGTTACATTTTCAGTCATCTCTGAATTTTCGAAACTTGCGAAAGTTTGAAATTTTTTCGACTTTATCCTACAATTACAATATTAAAGATAGCAATTTCTTCTTCAAAAGAAATTTGTTCTTCACGATCAGTTCTTTAATTAATGTCATGTAAATTTTCATAAAAGTTATAGTAGTTTTTAACAATTTTGGCTGACATGAGCAATATTAAAAAATATTCAAAACAAGGTTTTCTCAAATATGGCTCCAAATTTTTCTATAATTTTTTTCTAGAGGTAGTTCTAGGTGCACTGTAACAAAAACGCCATTTTGCTGTATTCTTTGTTGTTTTGTTTTTTCAAAATATACGTATGACATTTTTTTATATCTCTTTCATGTCGTTAATATTTACATTACCGGTAATTTGTATGCATTATGATGCAGGAAGTTTCTCGAAAATTCTGAAGTTTTCTGTGAAAATGAGCTCGAAGTTAAGCATTTTCAGAAACGCTCAAACGTCATTTTCTCAAAAACGGTTCAAAATTGTTTCTTTACATTTTTTTAAAAGATATATATTTCGAATCTTAATCTAAAACCATGCTTAGCTGCTACATGCCTGTGGTCAAGTCGGTGGGAGAGGCCGGTGTAAAGCAAACAGTGGTTGGTCCGCTACCGAAGTTGACGGGCCATGTGAAATTAAGATCTAATGGTTTTGCTACTTTTTCTAGAAAAAAAAAGCTCATATAACCAGCAGCTGGCGCATTGAAGCGCTCTATTAGTAGTATAATTTAGCAACATTACAATGGTTCAACGCTAAAAGTTGCTATAATTCTTTCAAATAAGATGCTTCGGTGACAGGTGCCCCTAAGTATCTCAAACTATACTTGAGAGTGAAGCCACCACAATTGCGCGCGTCGCTATATTGCTCCAACCTTTCCAATTACACGTACGTTATCTGTAAAAAATATTTATTTCGTAAGATAACGACATTTTTATATTTTTGAATAATTATTATAGCGAGCACGATGGAGTGTTACGTTAGAAGTACAAGCAGAAATTACTCATACATTCGAGTTGGTAGTTTGGCAAGTTGCATTAGTAGTTTGGCGAGTTGTATTAGTAGTTTGGCGAGTCGTACACCCTAGTGTATCCTCAGCAATTAGAGTCCGTTTTTCTCTATCGCTCTAGTCTTCATTATTCAATCATCTCTTCACCATTGCCTCTTCTACTCCTACTCCACATATAATTTTAGGTCTTCCTCTCCTTCTAATAATCTGGTTGCCGTTTCTACAGTATTTTCGGCTAAAGTTTTTTATTCGTTCTTTGCATATGTCCATACCATTTTATTCTTTTGCCTTCAGAGGTGTCAATTATTTTCGAACTTACTTTCGCTTTACTTTTAATTTCTTCGTTTTTAACTTTATCTAGTAAAGTCAGTCCGCAACTAAGGCGCCAAAACTCCATTTCCAATGCTGTCAATTTTCTTTTCGCTCTTTTGTGTTAATTCCCATACTTGAGACCCACAAAAAGTAATAACCTCTAACACTTTTTACAATTTTCTCTTCACACTCATAATTTATTTATCTTTCCATATCAGTGTATGTAATTGTTTTATAGCTAGTCTGTCTTTCGCAATTATGTGTTACTATCATGTGTACTGCTTCCACTTACGTTCATTTCCTTAGCTATTAGGTACATGGATTTTTGGTAGGGTTTTACTTCCGAACCATCATCCAGCTACAGACCTTTAGCATTTCCTCCCACAACCATATACTGTGTGTTATTAAAGTTTATTTCTAGTCTCCATTCCGAATACTCTTGATATAATTCGTAATCTTTCGTAAATAAAATAATTGAATTTTTTATACCTAAAACTCCCCCTGGTATCGAAAAAGTAGTAAAATCCAGTTGCTAAATTACAAAAAAACTCTAACATGTGTTGTAGCCAGAATCCATGTTTTATGGGCCCTTGATACCGAAAAATCGATTGGCGGCAAAACATCTTTTTTTTGTCTGTCTGTGAACAACGCTAGCAGCTAAACCATTCAGCGGATGTTCTCCAATAACAGCAATCCATCTGGCTGATGTCGCGGCCCCTTGAATTTGAAACCGATATTTTAATTTTGGGGAGTACTTGGTGGTAATTACTACATGAAGCCACTGGGACATTTTTCAAATTTTCAAAAAACTGGCACCATCGTTTTTTATTAACTTTTTTTGTTCTCTGTAAACTTTCTTAGACTCCTTGTTCACACGACTAAATGCAACGCTGGTGGGCAAAGTAAACACGTACACAAGACTATCAGGAGGTCACACCTGTATCACACGAAAAGCCCCTCTAAATTTGTATGAAATAAAATTGAGCTCTTCGTCGTACTCTTTTCAATATGCAGCAGAGTCGGGTTGGATTGGTAAAATTCGGTCGCCGCGCGATCTCGCTTTATAGTCCAGTCAAATTAGACGATTCGGGTGAAAAAAAAACGAATTTTGTAAGTGTAAATGATTGTTTGTTGCAGCGTAGCCAGATTACTTTTAACAAATATTTTTTTTAACAAATCTTGGTGAAAGAAGTGTGATTTCTGTGAAAAAAAAGCGGGACAAAATAAAAAACAATGATAAGTAAAATTTTAATTGTGAGTATCAAAACAGGTACATTTATACAGATTTCAATAAAAAACAACGTAATCAGTAGGTTATCAAATTTTTGCAGCTGATATCTATAGGTATTTTCGTAATCAGAAGAAAACATCTTTGCTAATTAGTCTGTTAAATTTTTGGCAGCGTGAGAGCTCGCGATCTTCATGTGAGAGCTTGTTTTCGAGTGCTTTGCGGTATCATTTAGTCCATCATGAGAAACGCTCTACTCATTCTTCCAGAGTCAACAACATGCTTTATACTCGTTTAACTTTACCTCACACAGCCAGTTATAATAATGTGTTCATTTAATGTTGAACTTTGTTAACCGACGATTTCGTAGTTTAAGTTTCTTAATGGGTGTGTTTTGCACCGACAAATCCAAACTGTCTGAAAAACTGTCATCTTCTTTGTTCATCTGCAAACAAAGCGTGAAGGAATAACATCACAAAGTAAAGTACAGTTCATTCTCCAAGTAGGGTGTTTGACATTTTCAATATGCGAAGTGATCACACATTTCGTTAAAAAATGAACAGCGCGTTGCGCTCTGCGATGGCGTCGACAGCAAAAGTTTAAAGAAACAATTTTGAAAAAAATCTGTTTTTCGTAATTTTTTTAAAATTGCACGTAATGCACGCAATGTTGCGCGAAAACTACTAAAATTTTCAAAAAAATGTACATGACCTTAAAGAAAGAACACACTATGGAGAACAAATTTTATTTGAAGAAAAAAAACTCTATCTGCTATTTTGTAGTTGTCGGAAGAATCGGAAAGAAATTCAAACTTTGGCAATTTTCGAAAATCCAGAGTAAACCGCGAAATTCGGACCTACGCCACCTTAATAAGTGTATTTTACTTTATTCTTTCAAGAAATTTGAAGAAAAAATTTGGAGATGTTTTTGAGAAAATTTTGAAAATGTCCGGGGGCCTCCATGTAAAGTACCCCTAAAATTTAAAGAATCTTTTTCAAAATCTCAAAGTTTCGACTCGAGCCAGATCGACAGGTGTTTCTTGAATTTGAAACAAATCGTCCGTATGGTTTAGGCGCTAGCAGTGTTCACAGACGGACGGACGGACAGACAGACAGACGGACGTTTTGCTTTCAATGGGTTTTATCAGTAACAGGAACTTACAAAACAGGGATTCTGGCTACACCACTTGTTAGGGGATGTTTTTTCTTAATTTAGCAACTGGATATATCCACTTTTTCGGTATCAGGGCCCGGCAGCGAATTTTTTCTGCAGAAAATTCCCATTTTTTCGCGCAGCACTACATAACTTTCCCTATACTACGTATATTACTCCGTACATACGTACGTATACGGGAAAGTAACTAGTGGTGCTATAGAATGGCACAGACTTTCCCGTATTAGTTTTCTAGTTCCTTCGGTCTGTAGCTATTTCGAATTGCTACATACTCTTTCTTGTCAGTTGCCATATATCACCGCCAAAAGTACATTTTTTTGTCATTTTCTTAATTTTTCGGTTTAGTATTGGTAGAACGGAAATATTCATTTTAAAATATTAAAAAATACAAATCCTTGTCCTAAACGGCAATTTTCATTTTAAAATAATATGCCGTTTTAATGAAAATTGCGTTTTAGTGCTAATAAAAATGCGAAATTTGAAGCTCATTTTCACAGAACATTTTTGAGTTTTCAAAATACTTTATTTGAAGTTATTGAAGCACTTACACTCACAAATATAATAATGTTTACTAATTGCTGGTAATGTGCATATTAAAGATGTGAGAGATCTTTCACAAAAATTACAATTATGTAATTATTGAAAAAACAAAAAAATAACTCAAAATAAACTTTACGCTATACTAAAGAGTGTAATGATCACTATTCGTTACAAAAGTATCAATAAAAAATTTGCAGCCATATATGAGAAAATGGCGTTTGAGCATTTCTGAAAATGCCGAAATTTGACCTACTTTTCACAGAAAACGGTAGAGTTTTTGAGAAACTTTACTGGACATTATTTAAAGCACATGTACTTGTAAATATAATAATGTGAAAAAATCGCCGCTAATGTAAATATTGTCGACGTGAGAAATATATGAAAAAATTTAAATATTTTTAATTTTTGAAAAAACCAACCGATAGACCAATATGGCTTTTCTGTCATCTGATAGAGTAAATTTACCACTATCCATACCAAAAGTTTAAACAAATAAGCGCAGCATTACATAACTTTCCCTATACTACGTATATCACTCCGTGTATACGTACGTATACGGGAAAGTAAAAAATACTTGTTGTATTGTAATAAAAAGATAAACTTTCCTTAAAAGTTCATTTTCCCATTTACGCCAATGTTGTATGAATTAAGAAGTGTTTCTGAGTGTAGTTCGCGCCTGGCTAGAGGAGTAAAATTTGTCACCGTGTCTTGACACAAGTAAACTATCCATCTACTGTGCAAGCCATTTTACGGTGACTACTGTGTGTGTTGAATTATAAGCTAATTCCCTGCCATTGTCCTCGGACCTGGCCAACTAACCGAGCAATGTCTACCTTCGGCGTTACGTAATCTTCGCGTGATGACGCTGTTCCCCCGGGAAACAGTGGAACGACAGGAAGCGTTACTTTTGGTTGTTGGAGGCTTCGTAATGAACAGGTACACATCCATTTTAATGGACAGTTCACTCTATTTGTCGTATAATTGTCGTTAATGCTGTAAACTATGACTAAATTTTGGCGAACATTAGTTTAATCAATGCCATTGTGCACCTGCCATTATACACCCGTTAACTCATAAATTCACTGGAACCAAATGGAATGGAATGGAATATTTCCGGATACTTTCAAAACAGCTAGGATTAGGCCGCCCTTCATAAAAGGCAGCAAAATAAAATTCGAAATGATAAGTCTATTTTTCTTTTGTCAGTATTTTCAAAAATGTTAGAGAGACAATTGTATGCACAAATGGAAACCTTTCCTGGCAAATACGAAGAGTTTTCAGATTGCCAACATGGATTTAGAAAATCAAAATCTGCCCAAGCCGTCTGTTTTCACAAAGATGTCGCTACATCAATGGATAGAAATGTAACACATATTGGAATATTTTTAGATCTTTCAAAAGTATTGATTATAACATTTTATCTTCGAAATTACTTTCGTATGGATTATGTGGTATGGATCTAGATTAGTTATGTTTGTATCTTAAACAACGACATCAGAGAGTAGAATTACCACAAAGGACATAATTTACTGACCTTTCCGATTCATTGCCAATCGCAAGGTTCGATTCTAGACCATATTCTCTTACTGCTGAACGTAAATGATAAGTCCTCGTCGATTGGCTACGGAAGTACACTTACTTTTGCTGATATAAATATTCTTTGCAAATAGTGCAATATCAGATGTTTTAAATTGGTTTCGAAATAAATTAATAGTAAATAGTAAACGAGGAAAGTGAAAATGGTTTAATATCCTGGAAAATCATGATACATCTCTCAGACTTTTAGATTGCAGAAACGAATTGTACGATCCAGCAAATTCCACCCTCGTTATTCTTGCATGCCTCCTATTATTACGATAGGAGTTCTACCTTGCCTCTTAATTTACGAATCAGTAAGTTAATAAAAATATCTTACTCAATAACGGGAACACATTTTCGGCCAATACTGATGCCTATAACTATAACACACGACGTTGTGAACATTTTCATCAAGTGTCGGTATCTGCAGATCACTACGAAAAAAGTCACATACAGTACAAGTACATTATTTTATAAGGCATTGACGCATGACATAAAATAATTAAAATCGATACACCAGTTTTAATGTCAAATATAATATTTTTGCCGCATTAGTATTAGACACAATTAGATGCTACACTGAGTATCAAAATGGAAAACTGTTGATTTGAACAACGATATTGAAAGTATATTGAATATTTGGACTGTACAATTCAAAAGGACTATAAATATGCTTGTAACAATTATTGTATCCCAGCTTCTGAGTTAACAACCACCATATTGACCAGATTTTGCGTCCAATTTCTCTGATCCTTTGAGCAATTGCTGAGGTTGCTCACTGTTTTGGTTCTGATCATACCGTGAAATCTATTTTAAGCAACCACAGTTGGTTCCGTGAAAAAAGGGATCTTTTACAGGAATGGTCGCTTAGTAGGGGAAATCTTATTTTTTACACAAAATGGTCTCTTATTACCAGACATTGTATGTTTAGGAGAGTGCCTTTTATATCGTATCTTTATGAACTGTTTTGAAATATTAGAGAGACGAATTAGAGAGATATGAACACGAATTATCAAAAATTAAACATTTTCACTTAGTTTTACTTTGCCTTTTTTGTAAATGGAGTTTTAGAATTATTCACTATCTTTTTAAATGCATTTGAACATGTGTATATCTTCCTCTTAGGTAAAAATTAACAATATTGAAAAGCACGTTGTCATTCTGCCTCCAAAATTGGTTTGAAGTAGTATGATGATGGACTTCGTCTCGTGATTTCCACTCAGGTTAAGAACCAAAGTCAATCATCACGTCCTCTATATCTGTGCTGAATCAATGAAATTCATGTCATAGTTGGATCTGCTCATAAATTTGTGGCTTCGGCCACAATGATGGCATCACCATTTAACTCCATTTTGTGGGACAGGGTCCAAATTCCTTGCTTCATTTGGCTTAACTTCTTAAATAGCTTATCGCTGAAAGAGAAAAACGTTAAAATGTTGACAATTTATAAATCTTTATAATCTTTGAAATCATATCGGGAGTTTATCACACTACATTGTACAATCTAAGTAAATCTTTCTTTGATAAGAGTACCCAAGCATTCAAAATATATTGTATATGACATACTCATTCTTTTCCTCAGAAGGGAGGTATCTTTCGACGAGTGCTAAGATACTACTGTAACACTTCATACGACTCGCACGTGACAAACTCACGTTGTCACTCTACTTCAAGGCCGAACATTCAACTAGCATATTCAATTATAACCAGTTTTAACCCTTGCGGCTTCCCATAGTTTTTATCACATTACAACAATAAAGAACCGACTTTCAGAAAAGTTTTTTGCAATACGTCTTCAAAAACGTAAATCACTTCCAATTTTTTTCGTATTTTCAATATATTTTTTATGTTTTCAGTGAAACAATGGGTTCCATAAAGACATATCTGCATTTCAATATCATTTTCGTTTGTTTCATGAAACTTTTTGGGCCTGAGTTTTTAATTATGTAACAGAAACCATTATTTGAATCCCACTCCAAAACGAACAAACTCTTCTCTACTACTTATTAAAGAATGAATGTATTATATGAATGTTATGCCTTGTTCCTTCGATGATTGAATTGTACTGTCTGTTGGTTATTTACTTTTGTAAGTTTTGTGGTTTGAGTTGATTTAAATGAAAACAATCCCTGTAAAGCAATTATGCTGGCCTGTGGAAAATAATAAAATAAAATAAAAAAACTCTTCTCTAATGGGTCAACGCTTTTCAATCTTCAGCCTCCAGGACAGTTTTTTAATTTCTGACGACCCGGAAATCTTCAAAATGTAGGCATATAAAAAATAACAGACTCGTGAAAGAATTTTGATAGAACAGAATGCAATTTCTTATAGCGGACTAAATGTTTGCGAAATATCTACTTTTAAGTTTGAAATTAGCACTAAACAAAACAAAACAAAAAACAAACTTCGTAATATTTTCCAAACATGAATGACATTGTCCTGGTTGCACATTGAGTTCAAAGGACTCGTTCTTTGAGGAGGATGTCTCGCGTGGGACATCGTCTGTCGGTCCAGCGAATCAATACTAGCGCCATGCTGGCGGCGGTGGCGGCGGCGGGGCGGCCCGCGGCCGAGATCACGTGAGCGGCGGCGGCGGTGGGCGGCGACGGGGGCGTGCGGCCGGTGAGCGATAGTCGCCCGCGCCAGTGCACGCCGCGCGCCCGCCGACTCGAGCACCGCCGCCGCCACTCGCCGCCAGCCAGGTACGACGGCGCCCGCGGGCCAGCGGCTCCCAGCGCGCCACGCAGCCGCGTGGTTGATATGTTGATTAGTTAGTGATTCCGGACGCGGCGTCGACCACTCAGGTCGTTAGTCCCTTAAGTGCTGTGCATGTTTTTTTTATCGTGGTCAGTGGCGATAATCTTCCCCGGCTGAACGGCGAGATCCGGTGCCGACTTACACGTTTGCTAGCGGAGTTTTTCACGGCCAGGTATCTCCCGCAGCGGGGCACCGCCCTAGCCTGGACCAGCTCTCAGCTCCCGACCGGTCTCTCGACGTATGCGGTAGTGTTTTACGTGTATGTGTAAGTGTGTAAGTAATGGGTGACGAAAGGACAAGGAACAGGAAGGAAAGTTCGCGTGTGGTTCGTAGCCCGTTTTTTAGGGTACTGCTCCGGCATTCGCCTGGTGTTGATCGGAGAAACCACGGGAAACTACCGATCGGAGCAGTCGGCCGCTAGAATTCTCCTCCATTCAGAGGATGGAACAGCCTCGTGGTGGTCACTGGAGGACCCAGAGAGAAGGGTGGTGCAAGACAACGTGAGATGCGACGGGAACAAAACAGAAATTTAGAAACTTTTGGCAAGCGGTTCGTGTGTGTTTCTTGCGATGTGCACTCGCTAAAAAGCGGTGATTATTATCCAGAGAACATACTACACACTCACACGCACATGCCCGCGCGCGTAATCATACTCATTCACACACTTCCTCGCTCATTCATACACACACGCTCCTGAAAGGCAAAAAAAAGCATGCTCTCTTTGGCTTTGTTTGTCTTATTTCCGTGCGGTCTTTCTCGTAATGTCTTTGTGCAAAGACGACACGAACAATAATATAGTTTATGGCAATCTGTACAGTAACTTCTGGCTAGAGGACAGTTACAAGTCAATAGTTAATCGTGACGAGGATTTCATCTCTTGTGAGCTCGCTTTGCAATACTAGGTACCTATATAATCAAGCTCTGCAATAAGTGCTCGCTTTACAACGTGTACTCGCTTTACAACATGTACGAAAATCACTTGATAATAAGTAATCAATGTGCCAATCAAAGTACCTTCAATGTGCCAAAAGCACTCAATTAACCACGCTTTGCAACAGGTTCCACTCAAACCCGCTAACGAATATTCACTTACTGTCTCTTCGTGACACGTAATGATTTGTTCGAATTTTAATGAGCTAGTGTACCTGTAGCAGATTTGACCACGCAAACAACGTTATTTGCAACCAACAACGATTTTAAGAGCCTCTGCTGCTCACGTAATTTTGACATTACAGTCGTTACCCACCGAGACGCCGATTCCTGCACAATGTTATAAACTATAACCAACTTTGGGAAGCATCATACCGCCCTTTTTACCACTTGCTTGTACGTGACCTATCTTCAATTTATGCTTTGTAATAAAATTATCGCAAGATTTTTAATTTGTAGTTCTCGAAAGTGATTCTCTCCGGAAAATACTCGACATCTGCGTTCGTTCCGATTTGTTTTTCCGCTCTTTTGATGTTATGAACCTTTGTTGTTGCCGCGAGTTTACATTCCTGCTTTTAAGCGTCTATCAGTCTTATCACCCACTCCGGTTATGGTTGAGCCATTTCGTACCCGCTTCCTAAGCGTGCCCTCATTGCTTGATAGTGGAATATCTGTCTAACCTAATATTCGAAGTATTCGTAAATGAACCATTATCACTCTCGATTATGCGTAATTATCTTTGGGCCTCATGTTAGACTGTTGAATTGTTGCTGCTTACATTCACGTTGACAAGCGTTGACGGTCTGTATGTCAGAGCTTTGGCAAAGGAAAAACGTGATAGGAATGTGAAGCCGTAGTAATGAAAGAAAGTGATTGACAGTTGAATTGTTCATGAGGCGTCCTCCTGTGATAATACCTTTCACAGACGTTCAAGGCCTTGGCTTTTTCTTCTGTATTTTTCGTACTTGCTGTGTTGTCACTCGATGAGAGTTCGTGTCAGTGAGTCATCCAAAATGATTCATTCATCAAAGAGCCCCTTCTGCCCAGATTTCGTTGTTTTTTTTTCTTATATATTTACATTTCATATCTTATTAAATCGGGCGACCGTTGGGGTTTCGGTCTGATAGCTCGCTTTCCATCAATGGGTTCAAATATCTGTCGAGTTTTGTGAAATTTGTGGCGGTAAAGAGGGTTAGTAGGGTTTTCCAATTTTCTTTGCCTTCCATTTCATTCTTGCTCCACTTTCATTCAAATCACATCATATCAAATCATCATCCGTATCCATTCATCAAAAACATTTATGGCAAGAAATAATAGGATTGAGGATATCAAATAAGAATATAGTTTTAGAAGCTAATTTTACTAAACTTTTAGCTATCTAAAAGACATTGTAACATCATAGTCATCCATGGCATTTGAAATTTGCCACGTGAAATCTTCCTGTAATTCTTCTGTCAGAAGACATAAAATGCCCCATAAACCCTATACAAAGCTCTCTACATCTAAACGACAAATAATGCATGAGTTTCAAAACTCTAGTATATACTAGTAGTCTTCAGCAGCGAACATCCTGCCAATCAAAACCATACAAAATGATTTTCCAAAAACTAGCAAACGCACTGTTTAAGAACAGCAAATGCAATTTTCACGTACAAATCTTTTCCTTGGGGTCTCGCTGTTTCATGACGTCAGCTGTGTTGTAAACTGTGAGAATAAGCGCGATAACACAATCCAATATTGCATTTTTTTCGTCAAAATCAAAAATGTTTTATTGTTTTTGGATTGTTCCCGTGTTTCTGAGTAGTGAAACCATCGATGCCTCACGTAACCGGAGGCCGCATTGTTTTCTTTCAATTTCTGTGCACTTTGAAAATTAGTAATACAGGTTTTTTGCCTAGAAATACTATCAAGTGAATGACGTACATTCAGAAGTGTTTGTGAGAAAGGTGTCGGTCCTTTTTAATCGCTAATATGATATTCGGAATGGAAAGCTACTAGAATATATCAGTGGGATGTGTAAGTATGTCGGTGTTTTAGAAATGGTATATTTCACACGTAATGTGGGGAAAACGGACTTTGGGCCATGGTACTTAACTTCGATTACATCGAAAATCTGATAATTTCAGTTTTGATAAAAATTTCACAGTATTATTTGCGAAAAAGGAACAATGGAGGGGGAAAATATTTTCAGTTGTAAAGTGGGTGTGACGCGATAGCATTTAGTGTTGTATTATCTCCGTTCCTGGGTAAATTGATTGTACATTTTTTCAGATTAAATACCAGTATTTACTGAGAAGTTGGTATTTGAAAAGTAGTGGTGTACGTTTATGGAAGTATTCGTTTGTAGAACTATTTATTATTGTGAAGCTTTTTTGTGAAGCTGATGATCCGTTTTCCGCGTATTTTTTCATGTGTTCTGAAGACATTGCGTGATAGTTTCATTTAGCGTATTTCTTGCGAGTTTGATGACTAATATAATTCACTCATATTCCCTTTTATGACTGGAGTGCAAAGAATATTTCTACATTCATAGTTTCATACAAAAGGATAATACGTTATTATAAACTTTGAAAAATGTTTAGTTGCATTCTCATTCAGTTTTTGTTCACGCTAAAGAGGTATAAAATACGAGTGTACTTAAGTATGCTGGAAACGTTCATGTCACATCCACTTCATATGGGAACGATCATGATGTCACATTTATAATCTTGTTCTTCACCTGCCTCTAATGTTAGGAATAAACTCATCTGACTAAGGAAGTTCTTTCATTCAGAAACGTTACGAAAGAAATTTTCTTTATCTGAAATCGATTTATCTTAAGATCGGCTTATTCAATTGCTCTTATCGTACAAAAGAATAGGACTTCACACTGTTTGATTGTTAGTTATGCACAGGAAACAAAACAAGGAACATTAAGAGCTAACTCATTTCAACTGCTGAAAGCCTTTCATTGGAAAACATTTGTTTCATGATGTGCATGTAGCCTGTTTCATTCGAGATTAAATACTCCTGGAGCTTAGGCAATGTACAAATCGATGTGAATTGCAATATCTCTATCAGTCTTCTGTTACTTTCAGAATTCACAGAAAAAAATAACAATTAACAACTTCAAATGTTGTATGACTTCGTGTAAATATTATTACAACATACATCTGTAAGAACCATATTATATTTTAAAGAATTGTTAATAGTCAGTGAATTGGGTATTTTAACTTTAATTTATTATGTATTATTTTGATTAGCTTGCATTGTCACAGAGGTATTTACTTGTTGGACCCATGCAAACATTTAGCACTTCGTCCATCATTGTTTTAAAAGTAACTAGTGGTGCTACAGAATAGCACAGACTTTCTCTATTAGTTTTCTATTTCCTTGGGTCTTCGTTAGCTATTCGGAATTGCCACAAACTCTTTCTTGCCAGCTAACATCTATCACTGCCAAAAGTACATTTTTTTTGTCATTTTCTTAATTTTTCTGTTTCCTATTGATAGAACGGAAACATTAATTTTAGAATATTAAAGAACACAAAAACCTAGTCATAAATGGCAATTTTCTTTTAAAAATTATGTGCCGTTTAAAAGAAAATGGCGTTTTAACGCTACTAAAAATGCGAAATTTGAAGCTCATTTTCACAGAAAATGATTGAGTTTTCAAAATACTTTATTTGAAGTTATTTGAAGCACTTACACTCACAAATATAATAATGTTTACAAATTGCTGGTAATGTGCATATTAAAGATGTGAGAGATCTTTTTAAAAAATTACAATTATGCAATTTTTGAAAAACAAAAAAACTCAAAATAAACTTTACGCTATACTTAAGTGTAATTAGCACTATCCGTTACAAACGTTTCAAGAAAAAATTTGCAGCCATATATGAGAAAATGGCGTTTGAGTGTTTCTAAAAATGCGAAATTTTGAGCTACTTTTCACAGAAATTGGTTGTGTTTTCGAGAAACTTTACTTGACATTATTTAAAACACATGTACTCGTAAATATAATATTGGAAAAATCGCCGCTAATGTAAATATTATCGACGTGAGAAACATGTGAAAAAATTTACATTTTTGTAATTTTTGAAAAAACCATCCTATAGAGCAGTAAGGATTTTATGTCATCTGAGTACATTTACCACTATCCCTACCAAAAGTTTAAAGAAAAAATTTGGAGCCGTGTTTGAGAAAACCTTGTTTTTGTAATATTTTTAAATTGCACATATTGCACGCATTATTGCACGAAAATTACTAAAATTTTGAAAAAGATTTACATGACCTTAAAGAAAGAAATCACTAAGAAGAACAAATTTTATTTGAAGGAAAAATCTCTATCTATCAATTTTGTAGTTCCAGAAAGACGCCGTGAAAATTTTAAACTTTTGCAATTTTCAAATTTTTCAGAGTTATCTCTGAAAGTCGGACCTATGCCATGTTAATAAGTGTATTTTACTCTATTCATACAAGAAATTAAAAGAAAAAATTTGGAGCCTTTTTGAGAAAATTTTGAAAATCCCCGAGGGGCTTCATATAAAGTACCTCCAAATTTTGAAGAATCTTTTTCAAAATCTCAAAGCTTCGACTAGAAGCAGATCGACTGGGGAATATCCACTTTGAAAGAAATCGTTCGTATGGTTTAGGCGCTAGCAGTGTTCACAGACGGACGGACAGACGGACGGACAGACGGACGGACAGACGGACGGATAGACGGACGTTTTCCTTTCAATTGGGTTTTCGGTATCAAGAACCTAGAAAACAGGGTTTCTGGATACACCTCGTGTTAGGGGATGTTTTTTTCTTAATTTAGCAATTGGTTTTATCCAGTATTTCGTTTTCACGGCCTGGCAATTAATTTTTTTCCGTCGAAAATTGGCCATTTTTTCGCGCAGTATTACATAACTTTCCCTATACTACGTATATCACTCCGTGTATACGTACGTATACGGGAAAGTAAAAAACAATAATTAAATATTTCTAAGTCGCTAACACTCAAGGTTGTAAAAATATATAACTAGTGGTGCTACAGAATGGCACAGACTTTCCCGTATTAGTTTTCTATTTCCTTGGGTCTGGGCTAGCTATTTGGAATTGACACATACTCTTTCCAGCTGCCATCTATTGCCGTCTCAACTACATTTTTTCTCAATGTTTTCTTCCGGCCTAGGTGGCCGTGGTCTATTGGACATTATACGACATTATTCGTATTTCCAAACGTTTCGTCCGTAACTGCGACGGACATCTTCAGTGGCGATGTGGTTTTGGACGAAGATTCCACGTCGATGGTTCCCCGATGATAGACGGAGCCGCCCGGTCTGCGGGGATATTCGTACCAGCGGGACTGTGGTGGGGGCCGGCTGTTGATAGGCTCGGATCGGGCGATGTGGCGGAGACGCTCGCTGCGTGTTCGTTATTTTGCGTACCTACGCGACTACTGTCATGTGTTTGTTTATAAAAAGGTTTAGGTTTTGTTTGGCGGATAACGGGGATCCAAACTGGATTAATTTTTACTCCCTCTTTCTTTCTCTTCCCGGAAGAAAACATTGAGTACAACTCCGGCCGTGAAAGCCTACATTGTTATACATTTTTTCTGACATTTTCTTAATTTTTTCGGTTTCCTAATGGCAAAACGGAAATATTAATTTTAGAATATTAAAGAACACAAAATCCTACTCCTAAATGGCAATTTTCTTTAAAAAAATTCGGAGCCGTTTTAAAAAAATGGCGTTTAAGTGCTACTAAAAGTGCGACATTTGAAGCTCTTTTTCACAGAAAATTGCCATTTCGAATTGAGTTTTCGAAATACTTCATTAGAATTCATTTGAAGTACTTTAACGTACAAAAACAGTGTTTATAAATTGCTAGAAATGTGCGTATTAACGGTGTGAGAAATCTTTAAAAAAAATTATGTAATTTTGCAGAAACAGAAAAATATCTCAAACTTAACTTTACGTCATATTAAAGAGTTCAATTAGCACTATCCGTTCGGAAAGAAGAAAAATTTGGAGCCACTCACGAGAAAATGGTGTTTGAGCATTTCTGAAAATGCTGAATTTTGAGCTAGTTTTCACCGAAAACGGTTGAGTTTTCGAGAAACTTTACTTAACATTACTTAAGGCACATGTACTTTACTTTTTCCTACACTTATTTAAAGCTAATGTACTAAATATACTAATGTGAACAAATCGCCACTATTGTAAATACTACCGACGTGAGAAACAAATCAAAAAATTACATTTTTGCAATTTTTTAAAAAACAAAACAATAGAGCAGTATGGCGATATTTCTTAGAGTACATTTAGAACTATCCCTACCAAAAGTTGAAAGAAGGACACACAAAACAGGGATTCAGGCTATACCACGTGTTAGTGTATTTTTTCTTAATTTAGCAACTGAATTTATCCACTTTTTCTTATCACGGCCCGGCAACGAATTTTTTTCTACCGAAAATTCGCCATTTTTTCGCGCAGCATTACATAACTTTCCCTATACCACGTTTATTACTCCGTGAATACGTACGTATACAGGAAAGTAAAAAATGCACATTGGTATTGTATTTCGTAAACTTTATAACTGACCTAGCGAGTCATTTAGCTTCGCATAAAGTCGCAATAACATTATTGTAGGTCTGTATTTCCTTCAGGTGAGCAGGAAAAAAGATCGTAATCCCTTGAGATTTCTCCACAGTATGCTATCACAGAGTATGCGAAACATCCTCTTGGGATTTGCAGGAAGAAGGAAAGGTTTGTTTTGTTTTGGACGTAATCTTATTGACAGAGACGGTCGCTCTGAGGGGAGTTTTTAAGAGAATGCACCCAGAAAGCAAGCACTGAAAAAAAACATAAATTATTTCCAGTTACGTGTGGGATAATTTTGATGTCATTGGCTATGGCGTTAATCGAGTTTCGGTAAATTAGTCTAGTATATTAAAATTACACACGTGGCAACTAATTTGTTTCTAGAAGAAATGTCGGATCGCACAGTTTTATTTATCGTGTGAAAGAAATGCTGTACTGATGTATTTTCACAACAACAAGTTGCTCTGTGAATGTCTATTAGCACAGAGAGCGATGTGAAGTCAATTGTCTGACAGCCGTAGTGTGAGATGAATGTAGCCCCTTTCGAGCAGCACTCAAACACCAAGATAGCCGTTCCGCAGGGAATAAATGTCCGAGAATATTACAGGGAATTGGTGGAGGCCTAATAATAATAATAATAACATTGATAGTAATAATAATAATAATAACAATTTTGCGCAAAGTATTGTAGAGGCACCGACAGTCCCTAGATCTACTCCTTAGGTAGCTGGTTGCAACCTGGAGTAGATTTTATATTCAGCCGACAGATAACATCTTTAGTCGTGATTTAGAGGAATAATAATAAGAATAATGCCCTTCCATAGTCGACAGTCGTGAAGTGGGCAGGAGAGTTTCTGCGATGACGCTTAGCTAGTGATTAGCAACGCACGTGTGAGAGTGCCGACCGATGTGATTCGTGAGTAATTTAGCATCTGCCAAATCGGGCCTTTAGAAAGTGTATTTATTGCTTTTGGAATGTTGTGAACTCGTATTTGCTAAATTGCCTTGGAATATAAAAAAACAATACTGTAATTTCAAATACCTTACTAAATATGAGAAACACAATTAGGTTGTGTTATTAAATGCACTTAGTTCGCACTGTAAATGTGTACACGAAGTATTTTACATTTTCTACCCGTGCTAATATTCTTACAAAAAAAAGTTGCAATGACTTATACCCCAATCCTCGTAAAAGTGGCATAGTAATGACAAGGTGAGACTGACACGTGTTTCTACTCACGTCTTTCGCCCATCAGAAGGGGACAATTTCACTTCTTTGCACTCTCACGCTCGGTGCATATAAGACTAGTTCAAAAGAAACTAAGATCTTTGCTCTTGGAAACGTGAATGTTGTGTGTTTACTGTTATCGGATTTAAAATATTTATCCAATTTAAATACGGGTCATGCGACTTTATGATTATTATCTTATTTATCTTTCACATCCTGCGACTTTTCTTTTCCATTTTCTCATTCTTTTTTCCTTCTTCTTTTCATGTCCTTTCTCTTTTTCTTCTTGAGCTATCGAGGTTCTTGCTGAGCCGCCGTAAATTCTCACTAATTCTACCAAATGGGACAACAGCTCAGCTCATCTGATACTTGCCTATTCCTCGATTTTCGACAAAGAAGGCTGAGTTGAATCCTTTCTCACTTACACTTCTATCACTACTTTCATATCAATGGGAAGCAGAAGAGGGAAATTGCAAATTAATGACTAAAACGTTCAAATGTTCCTGAATGACTCTGATTAATGTTCCATATGTAACCACCCTTACAAAATATTTAAATTTTGCTGTTCAAATTGTATTGAGAATTATTTGTTGCAATCTGATCCAAGTGCTTCGTTTCTTGTCATTCAGACCGCAATCAGCCCATATTGATTCAAATTAAGAGTCGTAACACAACAACAATATTGTGCTTGTCTAGTTCGAAATTCTACTGACGCTGTACTCTTTAGTATATTTTCTCGAGAGCTTATAAAGAACAGATATTGGTACTTGAAAACTAGCAAAATATTTTCATTACATTTCCGACAAATTATTCATATTCGAATATCTCTAAATTGGTTTATAACTATTATTGCTGATGGCACTGTATGGATTCACAGTATTAATTGCATTGTTTTGTATCTTTCCAGCCTTATTATTCCCAGGATGTGTCCCAAACTTCATACAGTCTTGCTGCTTACCACTGATTTCAATATCTTTGAGATGACGATTGAAATAAATATTACGTAATCTGTAGCACCCCATGGTTGTATCGGAAGCATTAGTAACGAACTCATGCATTTAGAAGGATCTGGAAAACTGATTTGAAATTACTTAAAAATTACAAGATTCTAATGTCTGACTGTGCGTCAGCTGTGCGTCTGCTGTGCGATATTTACGAATTACATGATTTTACACAATTATACTATTAATACCTTGAAGAGTTTGTGAAGCATAAGCTTTTTTGCTGTTTAAATTCACAATTCATACATTCAATACACTTCTACTCCTTAAAATGAATTATTTTAGATCTGTTGCAGACTACAACTTGTCCAATTGTGTTTTATTATAAACTACACAGATTTGTTTTGAAACCTTCGTTTTCATTAATCATGAATTGCCGATACAATGAATGAGAATTGCTGATTATGAAAAAAAATAACGATTATATCTGCCAAATTGTCAACAAATACTTCTAAAATACTGTTTTCCCAAAAATTATAATTTTATCTGTTGTTCCCCGATATATTGTTTCTGAACTGTCATTTCATGGCGATAAGCTGACAAGTGTCCAAAAACATGTGGAAGTCACTCGCTTTGTCTCAGAAACGACATACTTAATCGTACTCGTCAAATGTACTAAATTATCTTTATCATTCTTGGTTAAAATTTTTCACTCCTTGAGGCAGTGATTCTCAAATCACTGATTCGCGATATCTGCCAGGTACCTCAAGGGTAATGCAAGACTTAACAATAAAAATACATTAAATAAAAATATCAACTTTTCAGATAAATATAATAATACAGAGGACATAAAGTATAATTTTCAAACCGGAAGAGGTGGCTCAGTGCATCAACTGAAGGCATTGCTGTGCCACTGACCGGGAGGTCTTACGTTCGAGTCCAGACGGCGACAGGATTTTCGACAGTAGCTTGTCAGCTAGGTCGAATTCAATCGCTGTCTAGAGGAGAATTCTAGCGGCCGGCTGCTCTGATCGGTAGTTTTCCGTGGTTTCTCCGATCAACACCAGGCGAATGCTGGGGCAGTACCCTCACAAATTGGCCACGGACCGCGCGCGATCTTGCCTACCTCTTCCTTATCCTATCCTCTCCTTTTACACACACACTAACATGCACTACACTACCACACATGCCGGGAAACCGGTCGGGAGCTTAGAGCTTGTCCTGGCTGAGGCGGTGCTCCGCTGGTGGGAGATAACTGATTGAAGAAAACCCCGTTAGCCGACGATAGGTCGGTGCCGGATTTCGTCATCCCGTAGGGGAAGATCACCGCCACCTCACGATGAAAAACATGCACCTCACTTACGGGTCTAATGACCCCAGTAGTTGACGCCCCCCGAATCACTAACAATCAAAATAATTCTCAAGGATGAACATTTTAAGTTACAGAATAGGTCGATCTATCGTTTTGAGACAGGAAAAATCCGTACGTGCACAAAGCAGAAAGCCGAATATATTTGTCACATCCGCTTTCTGCGGAATCAAACTGTCAATGGAAGTTGTGAAAAGTTAATAAAATCAAGCAGAAGTAAATGTGCGCATTATAAATACAAAGGAGAAATATCCATGTTCTCGTAAAACACTTGTAGGCCAACAAATGAGCAAAAGTGCTGCGAAGAGCAAATCTAAAAACAAGAATTTTTCACATTTTTTCGGAGCGCTCTCATATTTTTCGAATGACCCTTGTCAAGGGATCTGGGAGACAAGAAGAGCGACGTCAAGTGTCCCACGAAGACCAGAGGGTGGGGGAAAGTTGTTATGCACGGCACCCGCAGATACTGCTTGTGGAATTGCTTCAACACAGCAACATAGTTTCCTGTTTCTGTAAGATAACATTTTCGCAACTTGCTTTTGACGTTTTTCTTCAAACTTTTCGAACGGATAGTGCTAATTGCACTCTTTAATGTGCCGTAAAGTTCATTTTGTGGTATTTTCTTGTTTCTTCAAAAATTACACAAACATAATTCTTTTGAAAGATCTCGCACACCGTTAATACCCACGTTTCCAGCAATTTGTAAACTCTATTGTATTTGTGATTTAAGTGTTTTATATGTCTTCCAATGAAGTTTTTCGAAAACTCAAAAATTTTCTGTGGAAAAGAGCTTCAAATTTCGAATTTACGGTAGCGCTTAAACCCATTTTCTTAAAAACGACTCCAAATTTTTCAAAGAAAATTGCCATTTAGGGCGAGATTTTAATGTTATTTAATATTCTTAAAATAATATTTCCGTTCTACTGTTAGGAACTACTGCTAAAAGCTAGCCGATATCAAAGGAAATAGAAAACTAATACGGGAAAGTCTGTGCCATTCTGTAGCCATAGCAAAGGAAATAGAAAACTAATACGGGAAAGTCTGTGCCATTCTGCAGCACCACTACTGTACATTTCTCCTTGAAAGTTTGAAGCAATTCGGAGTGTTCAAGTCCGCGGAGGTTACATTGTAGTAAGCTCTTTAACAGTCGTAAATATCCCAATTTTAGCTTGGACTCAATTAGGATAGAAAGAAACCCGATCCTCATAAGCTTTTTGATGATCACAGAAATTTAGCAACAGTTAAACTCATTAGGTCCTCCTTGAGCATAAACTTGGTATCTTTCTTTGTGTTTGAAATGCTCAAACCTCGTGCCATACCTGTTATGGATATAGGATTTCGAGGATAGGTGATTGTGGATTCATGAAAACATTTATGATGATGGGGCTATGGTGGAATGAGATACATGGGGAATGGAACAATTCCGAACAAACCTGCCGCAATCCCACATTGTTCACTACGAACTGTACTTGGGATGATTTATATCGCAATTTTATTCTCAAAAGTGATGAAAGAAAAGGAAATAAATGTATATTTCCATAAAAAATATATACTTCCATTTAAAAAAACAAAGTTGTGTCAATATCTCAAAAATTACATACGATACTCAAGAAAACGAAATATGTTATTTGCCCCATCATCAGCAACAACATGGCGCAAATAGCATCTCGATATCTGAAAGCGTTTTCATCATATTTGCTGTAGCCAACTTAGGTGGCCCACTCTGTATATTATACTTTAGCCGGGCGCGTCAACGGCTAATGCTATTAGTCCCGTAAGTGTGGTGCGTGTATCTTTTTGCACGGGAAGTGTCGGCGATCTTCCCCCGCTGGGTAGTGAGATTCGGCGCCGACCTGTCGTCGGCTAGCGGGGTTTCCCAGCGGAGCACCGCCCCAGGTGTTTGTTGCGGAGGGAGGGAAGTGGGAGAGAGAAGAGTAAACCCTCGCAATTCCTCTTAGTCACGTAGTCAACTAAGACGTTAGCAAGCTTGGAAAGTTACTGTACCAGTGTTAGCAGGTGTTGTTCTTTAAAACCTTCATGTGCGCGAATTTATTAACATAGATTCATAATGCATTCAACGCACATAGTTCGCATACATTTTAAATAACAAGCAAAATAACGGGTGTACTGAGTGGAAGCATGTGACAACACTACCGTTGTAGACTATTGAAGATGCGCCCAGTGGCGTCGTTTCTCGCCAGGTGCCGGGGAAAGCTACCAGTGAGTACGCGCGAACCAAGCGCCAGGCACCGGGCAACGATCTGTAACTTTCAACCTATTTAGAAGTCATGAAATCCGAAGAACTTACACAAAAGATGTTACTCAATCAGAATTGTTCTATTGTAGCTGTTGATAAAAACATTCTAAATCGGTTACAGAAGGGTGGGTTTTAACTGTCAATATTGTGCCTATTTCACTGGCATCCTGGAATATTTGTCTTTCAGCTGATTTTCTGTTGAAAGTTGTTATTCACAAATATATCACATTGTCAAAGAATACAAAAAAAACTTTAAGAATTTCACAAAACTCTTGCAATGTTGCGAAAACACAAAATTAAAGGCACACACTGACCAAGCGATGCTACCTGACTAACACAGCAAGAAAAACCAAATTAATGTAACATTGCAGAATGTATTGAAAGGTTACGAGGCACACATGGCTGGATTTTCCAACCCAGACCACTCTCACAGCACCACAGCTCCTCCAAATTACACAGCTGTCTAGTAGAGGGTCTCAAATGCAGATATCAAGAAAATGCCTTTCACCACCGTGGATGCTTCACGCTCAAGGTCCACCATAGCCCCTTCCGCTTGGCCCAAACTCCACCAGCCAGGGGGGCGGGCAGCCGGCTAGCCGGCGGAGGGGCGGACGTTGGCGGGGGGAGATACGGGCGGCGACGGCGTGATGGTGGTGGTAGCGGCGGTGACGGTGGTGATGTCGACGTGACGTCATCGGTGTCGGCGCCGAGGGTAGCTGGTTGCAACCTGGCCGGGCGGCGGGAGAACCGCCACACGCATCGAGGCGCGGGGAAACAATGATCAATTAATGTCTTAATTCAATCATTAATTGATTGATTGATTGTTGATTGATTTTTTTAAAGTGGGACGCGCGAACTTTGAAGTTGGCGCCCCCATAACACACTGGTGTAGCATGGAACTCCCATAATTTAGCGGGAGTATCACAAAGAGTGCCCAGGTGGGCGGAAGTCGCAGGAACTTGTCCGCGCCGACCAAAATGTGCTAACACACATCCTATGTCTATATCACATATATGTCACATACATGTTGAAATTAATAACAGTTGTTAATAATTTGGAATTTTGGAATTTTTTCCTGTTGTTATTATTATTATTATTATTATTATTATAATGCAATGAAGCAGGACAGAGTTTCAGACATTTTCACACACGAGAATCTGGTGTACCGATATCTGAAAAGAAAGTTGAGTTGCAGTGCACGCTGCCATCCCCGATAAAGGTGACTGTCACGAAGTTAACTGCTCTAGGCTAGAGCTAGATTTGGGTCGGTAATACGTCGTGGATTCCCTCACCAAGTGATAGTTGAACTGTGGGCGAAAGCAAACCGGTTATATTACATTAACTTCATCTCAATCGTCGTTCATGATTTTATAGTATTTGTAGATCTGTTAGTTTCTCTGAAGGAATATGGATTGATTGATCTTTTCGGGTATGTCAAGTGCAAAAGTCACTAGTCCGTTAGTGTAGTGAATCTTTTCATTCCGAGAGGTAGCGGCATACCTCTCCATCTCGATGATGAGATCCAGCGCCGACCTGTACGTCGGCTTGCGGGCAACTTTCACCTCCTGGTATCTCCCCTATTGCATACAGCCCCAGCCGGGATCATTTGCGGATCCCGGGGGGTCATGAGGGCCATGCCCCCCCAAAAAAGTCTAGTTTTGGTTACCTTTCTTTATTTGGCAAAATTGATTTAAATATGTATTTACGTTCGAAATATGTATGTAACTATTTAAATTATATTTAATATTGTATTTATTAGTACCATATCTATAATAAGAAAATAACATACAATACGTATAATAACAAATATGTTTATTGTTTAACGAAAATCTACGATCCCCCCAAATGATCGGCTGGACCCACCCCTCTCAGCGATAGACTCTAAGCTCCCGAATGTTCTCCCGGAATGTGTGATAGTGTGTGTGTGTGTGTAAATAAGGGAAGAGGTTAGGACAAGGAAGAGAAAGAAAAGATCACGAGCGGTTCGGAGTACTGCTCCAGCATTCATCTAGTATTGACCGAAGAAACGACGAAAAACATCCAATTAGAGCAGCTGACATGAATTCCCCTTCGGGCAGCGGCTGAATTCGATCAGCTATGTAGTTAGACTCGAAAATTCGTCCTCATCAAGTCTCGAACCATTGGACTTCATGGCCAGAGTCACTGCAGATAATGACTGAATTCGAGTCCCGACGATGGCGATTTTTATACACCATTGAAGTAACTAGATCAGATCATGTCTCTGCCAGGATGACAGTTCTATAGTTCGGCTTCCCTGTTCGATTGTTTCCGCGATTTTCTTGAAACATATATGTCAATTGTTTTATGAGGCTCAGAGGGTTTTGTCACAACGAACGATGGATCACACGCGATTCTTCCTGAACCATTCTGACCTGTTAGACAATATTTCCTTCACACCCTACCCCAACACGCACAACCGATTTTCCGTGACTTCGAGAGGCTCCTGGTCTGCCGGTGCACATGCACCAATTTTCGTTTTTGATTGATTAATTAGTGATTCCGGGCGCGTCAGCTGCTATGGCCATTAGTCCCGTAAATGTAGTGCGTGTGTTTTAATCGGGAGGTGACGGTGATCTTGCCCTGCTGGATGGGGAGATCAGGCGCCGACCGGCGTCGGCTAGCAGGGTTTTCCTCAACCAGGTATCTCCCACCAGCGGGGTACCGCCCCAACCGGGACAAGCTCTATGCTCCCGACCGATCTCCGGGCATGTGTTTTAGTGCTGTGCATGAAAGTGTATGTATAAGTAAGGTGTGGAATTGGACAAGGAAGAGAAAGGAAAGATCGCGCGCGGTCCTGGGCCCGTTTCTTTACGGTGCTGCTCCAGCCTTCATCTGGTGTTGATAGGAGACACCACGAAAAACTGCCGATCAGAGCAGCCGGTCGCTGTAATTCTCGTCTAGACAGCGACAGAACTTGACGTAGCTATGTAGCTATTGTCGAACGTGCCACCGTCGGGACTCGAACCTAGGACCTCTCGGTTAGAGACCCTGCAATGACATCAGTTGATTGACCCCGTTAGTCGATCCTCGAACCCCAATTTCCCGTAATCTCATGAGTCTTCTGCTCTGTAGTTGCAAACGTCCCAGAAGTTGCCGCCGCCACCAATTTTCCGTGATCGTGTCCGGAGCCTCCCACAGGAGGAGGAGGGGGCGCCGCGCCGCGCCGCGCCGCGCGGTTTCCGCATGCCTCGCGAATCGTCCGCACGCGCGTCCGCCGGCCGTTGGGCGCCGGCGGGGGGGGGAGGGGAGGAGCGACACCTCGTCCGGCCCCCGGCGCACAGCGCTCGCAGCCCTGACCGAGTGCGAGCAAAGACTTTGGCGCGAGCGGAGCGGACGCCGCGCGTCAGATGTCAAGGGGCGGTGCAGGGGCGGCCCTCTTCACGGGCGCGGGCACGGCTTTACACGTGTCAGACGCTGCACTCGCAGATGCCGACAGACAAATGGTGCTGCAATGCATTCGGAATATTTCGGAAAATGTATGTAGATGAGTGTGGACAGGAGCGATGAGAAGGGGGCAGCTTGCCCCAGCCTCCCCCCCCATTCAAAAGAAATAAAAAACGTTTTCATATCGAATCCAAATTTAACGCTCTAAGGTTTTTAAATGCAAGGAGAAATAAATTCTGCTTATGAATGAAATGAGAGGCGAAGTTATTGTTTGAAATAAGGATAAACTGCCCCAAACCAAAGATTTTTTTCGGGCGACCCTGACGGTGGAGAAGGAGCGAACAATGTACGAAGAAGCGAATTTTATTTATAAACATACATTTTGCATATTTTTACTGCCTCTTATTATATATTCTTACTGACGTAGTATAGAGAAAGTATTGTAATGCTACAACAAAAAACGCTGATTTTTAGACAGAAAAACTCGTTTTGGTGGTCCTGATACCAAAAAAGAGGATAAATCTTGTTCCTTGATAAATAACTTCAACTTGTGTGGTCACAATCCACGTTTGGCGGGTCCTTGATCACGGAAAATTGCTTTACTGCGAATCATCTGTCTGTAAAGAATGCTAGTGGCTCAAGCTAAACAGTAGGATTTTCACCAAACCTGATATTCCCCGATCGATGTCGCTGGAGTAGCGGCCTCCTGAATTTCAAACACATTTAAATTTTGGGGGTACCTTGCATGCAAGTCTCATGGACATTTTCGAACTTTTCTCAAAAATGTCTCCACATTTTTTCTTTATTTTTTCTTCACAGCTACAGAAAAGTGCTCTTGTAAAAATGGCGCAGGTTTGATATTTGTTGAACTGTGAATTTTCGAAAAATGACAAAGATTTAAAATTTGTTAGGTGCTTCTAAAGACTACAATTACGATATTCAAAATTGA
Organism: Acheta domesticus; assembly: GCA_031308135.1. Classification (NCBI taxonomy): domain Eukaryota; kingdom Metazoa; phylum Arthropoda; class Insecta; order Orthoptera; family Gryllidae; genus Acheta; species Acheta domesticus. Next base: position 252,017,455 of record JAHLJT010009436.1, on the reverse strand, counting down.
CATATCGAATGCTTCTAAAGACGTTCAGCAACATTCTATCCTTTTCAAGTGCTCATTACACCAATATTGATAACACACAAGCCCGGGCCAACAGCTTATTTGTTCGATATCAGACTTTTATGGCATCTGTTATCCGCCTACCACCACTACCAAAAGATGGCGGCTATGCCTGTGAGGGGCTTTTGCATGTACACGTGACATTGTGGAGCGGCGACCCCCTCATTGGGCCTCTGCCGGAGCAAAACTTACTACACAGACCCAATGTAAACTATCAGTATCGTTATTTTCTAAACACGTATTTCTTCACCTGTTTAAACAACAATTTTTCCCTTTTTCGCTTCTTTTTCAGTGTCGATACCAAGTGTATTCCTAAAACCTTTATTTTATTAATATTTACAAAATTTATAAACTTTATGAGCAAGATTATTATATTTTAACCACTAATTCTGTTACTTATTAAATCTGTTAATTAACCATTCTTACATTTAAATCTGTTAATTAATCTTCTTTATTTTCAAACATATGTTTATGTGCTAACGTTAAAGATATTACATTCTAATATATTTTCATTGTTAAAAGCATTAAATATTAGCAAAACTATCATTTTGATATATATATTTATAAAATATATTTTAAAATATATTTTTGTTCTGTATATTTCTCAAGTGAAGGCGTTCCGATTGCTATCTATTCTCGATGCCCTTGATTCTAATTATGCAATCCCAAGAATCGAGGAAAACATGCGGCAAGCAAAACCAGGAATTTTAACTGTTTAGGAAAATTATTCGGTATTCGCTGTGTTTTCGTCATTAAAATATTGTAACCTATTGATTTAAAAACCTTTTACTCCCCGTCCTATCGTATATGATTTAGAAAAAGTTTTAGAAATCATTAATTGAACGCGATACCAGACTTCTCTAAATGTTGCAAATCCATGCGTATGAATCCATGCGTGAGAATCCTAAGCGTAATATTCTACATTATTTCTTGTTGTTCATATGCCATGTTGATTTCTAGGTAGCTTATATCACTCCCACACTGAAAATAGACTTATTGATTATTATTATGACATTCCGGAGATTGTATCATAAGTAGTGAGGACGACACGGTAAGAAACACGTAACACGTTCCACGATGAACAAATCATAATCCTTCTTTCTTAGCGACAATGAGTAAAAGTATAATCTTTCGTGCACATTTTACGTGCTTTTATTCCGTATGGGAAATATTTTCTTAAAGCTAACGAGTAGTTCAGCAATTATTTTTTCTGAAGATGCCGTAAGTAACAATTTAATGGAATGAATGGTTTCATTTGAATTAGTAATATGTATTTATATAAGAAGCTCACGTTATGCGTACAATTCTAGCGATATGAATATTCTAGTGCTGGTCTGGATAGCCGAGGTCGCTGAGGTTGGAGAACCATAGTTGCCTAGACACGAAGGGTCGCGGGATCGAATCTCACTCGGGACATGGATGTTTGTGTGTGTTCGTGTTGTCCTTACGTGTCATTCCCACAGTTCCCCTACTGTTAAAACAATTACAATAGCCAATATATTACAAAAATGTTAAAAAGCGATCTTCAGAAACATTCTGTAATGTAATGAATGTAACCACAATTTTATTTTGTATTATTTGCAAAAATAAATATTTTATTCGATTATATGCACAACATGTATTTGAATATGGTAAAATTGATTCAAGATATAAATTACATTATGTATACACTTGTGTAGTGTGTAGGAAATTATATACGTTGTAGGGGTGGAACATAAGTATACCAAAGTGATTGCTAACCTTCTTCAAACCATTAAGACAACTGTGATGGGTGTGAGTTAATAGTAGGTCAAATAAACGTTTTACGTAAATTTCTTTTATGTCACATTAACAGTACGACGTTTTGTAGAAAACCAAATGTCTTGTAGGCGATTTACACTATGTGAAATGCTCTGGCTCCCTCTACTTAAAATCCTTGATCTATAAATACATTTAATTGCCCTCTACTTTTTTAAATCCGGCTCTGGTCGTGGTGACTTCGCAACCGCAACCAGACCTATTTTACGCGAACAAGTGTCATCAAGCGGATGCCAGGAGGAAGTGCAACGTCCGCGAACAGATCGTGCAAGAGCATGCGTGAGAAAAGGACAATGAAAACAAAAATGGTGCTAACAAACCATGCGAAAGTGAGAATGGTTAATAAAAATCAAATCATACCCGGCCAACATGAATTATTTGAATTGCATGGTTCACCAAATTGAGTGAGTCGTGCCATCATTGTATAAATAATAAGTTTTATTCAAACGAACTTGGTCTAGGGAAGAACATGGATACATGTTTGATGTTACATCATAATTAAACTAGTATCATCACAATGTTGAAGACAGTACATTAACTGAAGCTAAAATTATCTAAATAACGTATGTTATGTAGTATTTATAGAAATGCATAATTTGAATACTGTGGACGGCATTTACATGCATCCATAATTATTTTTATTTCGACCCTTCCGAATTTACAGTGTTAACTAATATAGATGTAGGTAAAAATGTGTAAATTAGCAGAACTTGTTGGTACCAAAAGGAAGGAGAATGAATTGTCAACAACCATGTGAATTCAAACCACCCATTCCAGAATTTATTTTCATCGCCTAAGACACACTACACTTCCTGCAATACTGTCATTTTGCACACGGCTACATTAACCCTAGACTGCTCCCCCTTTTTTCTACGTCATTAATGCTCTCCTGGGGTATTCTGTAACCCCACGTGTATATGTACGTTTTCTTATGCGCTGGTTTTAAATATTATTGAAATGAAAATTATTTTTAGGACGTTTTAACTTTCTATTTTGTGATAGTTAATTCGAAAATGGAAAAAATTGACAGTAATTTGTAAACAAAATAAAAGATATGTCAGATGTAAAAAAGTAAAAGGTGTATTAGTCATGTTAGTAGTAAACAATTTTTCACTTCGCGCACAGAGCCACGTGAACAACAATAACAGTTGTAAGTATAGATGGGTTCCTAGCCATCTGCGTGCTTGCGCAACAAAAATACAAAAGAAAAACAAAACGTCTGGGGTGACGCGTCACCTCGGGGAGCATTCTAGGGTTAAGGCCCATTCACAATGCAAACATAAACATAGGCATGACGATAACATAAAAGTTAGGACTATGTCCATAAGCGGAATCATTCACAATGCCTTCGCATAAGCATAACACATAAGACGTTAACTTAAAAGCTTCAAGCTTCGTGCTTATGCTTATGTCAGAAATAAGAAATGAACCAATTACAGTATGTTTAACTCAAAATCGAGTATGGAAATAGGATTGAAGTCGATAGATCGAACAAAAGACTTGTTTTCCAAATTGCTTGGTTGATTTTCGATGGTTTTCTGCGTTGTTTTGTAGCGTACGATCTTTTTGTAGTTTAGTTTTCTTGTAATATTCATAGTAGTACCATTTAGTTTAAATTTGTATTGAAATTAAAATACCTAACCTAACCTAACCCAACTCATGGCCGCAAGGCCGAGACGCCGCTGGTAAGCCTTGGCTCGTAAAGAGTTGTTGTGCCACAGTACATACGTACATGTTTATATATGTTATATATGTTTATATAAACATGAATATTTCAAACAAAATTTCAATATATATAAAATATAGGTTCTCACATCCAACCAATAGTAACTAGAATGACCCACAGAAAATAGAAAATCTTTGCTTACGCTTATGTTGGACATTGTGAATGCTTCAGTCTGACACTTATGTTTAAGTTTATGTCTGTGCGTTACGCTTATGTTTGCGTCTGCATTGTGAATGGGCCTTTAAACGAATTCCGTAACACGGGGATGATCGTACCACGCGCGTCATTCGCATTTGGCTCGTGCGGTGCGGCTTTCCCTTCTCCTGCGTCAGAGCGCGCTGAAGTTTCACCTCCCGGGGTTCCCCGTTGGGCTTCTGCAGGCACGAGGGAGCGCCCGGGAACCTGTTTCTGCAACCCATCGCTACCTTCCTGTTCTTTTTGCGTTCCCGTTGCATCGCTGGTTCTCCGCCCAACTAAACTGCGATTTTTCTAACTTCGCCCCTCTAGGCCCGTCTTCACGATGGACTATGTCACGGTATTTCGCGACGTTCTCAGTCGTGCCGCCAGATATCGCATGATCACGACTGTAACAAGCAGTGCTTGCGAATATGCGACTTCAAGCGGCACGACGGAGAAAGACGCGAAACGCCGTGTGATATTCCATCGTGGTCATAGGGGCTTGAGGGGCAGAGTTAGAAAAATCGCACTGTACGGTTCACGCACCTGATTTGTTTTTTTAAATTTATTTTTATTTGCAGTCTGTTTCTACAGATCAATAGGCAAATATGTTGCATTTGCACACGCGATGATACTGTGCACTCACAGTCATTCAAGGATATTTTTAGAGATAAATTATTATAAAAATCGCATTATAAATAGACATTGGTTGTTTAGGAAAATACCTATTTTATTCTAATGCAAATATTTAAAGGCCATTAATATATATATATATATATATATATATATATATATATATATATATATGTGAATTATGGAAAATTAAACATTCTGACGAATTTTTGTTTTGCCTTTTTTTGGTGTTTTATGACGTAAATGCCTTTTTAGACATATTTTGCCTTTTTAAATCCTTTTTGTCCTTTAAAATACGAATAATAAGCAAATCCAACCCACGTGATTCTTGTAAGTCTCTCTTTATTAATCTAGGAATTTTACCATTATCTTGTCTCCTGATTTACGAATCAGTAGTTTTTGTCAAAAATGACTTACTTAAGGGCGGGAATATATTTTCAGCAAACGCCGATGTCTATAAGTATAACACACAAACGTAGTAATCATATTCACCACATGGCAGTATCAACAGCTCACTACAAAAAATTCACATACAATTCATGTACATTACTCTACAACACTTTGCCAGAAGACATTAAACGATTAAATTCAATAGAAAAGTTCAAGTCCCAAGTAAAATCTTTTCTGCTGCGTAACTGTTTCTATACAATTCGAGAGCATCAAAAAGGAAAGTAGCATTAATTTTAACAATGAAGTTAATGTAATTATTTATCATTTGGACTGTATAATTCTAAAGAACCTGTAACAAGTATTGTACCACAGTTTCTGGGTTGATGGCCCCCATCTCGATCAGGTTTTTCGTCCAGTTTCCCTGATCCTTGAGCAAATGCTGAGATGGTCCCTTGTTTTGCTTCTGGACATAAATGTAACTTCATTATTTGTGCACGTCTTCTGAATTTCAGTGGGAAATATAGTTATTCAAACCATCGTTTTCCATATTATCACGGCAAAAAGTATTATTCTTTCATGAAGAACATGAGGGTTCAGGGCAGGAATTTATAGCTAATTTACCTTTGAAAATATATTTTATTTTATAGGTGCGAATATTTTGTCAACAAAACTCGAAAAAAAAGCTCTCTTTTCTGTATTCAAAATTCGACTAGAATATGGTTTAGGATAGAGATCACAGAATTATGAAAACGTGCACAAAATTCACTTCTCCCCATAGCTCGTCAAACAGTTTTTAACTGTTTTTGACGTAAATAAATAAAAAATTTATGTATTTACTCACACATTCCCCCAAGGAAGCGGTGGGTTCTGGGCACTTGGTTGAGCGGTGGGCACTGAGCACAGATTTGCGACGTAATCAAAGCACTCGTATGGCAGAGGGCAAGGCGATGATCCCGACATCCGACATGGATATTTTTACGTGCCAGATGTTCTTCTGGGAAGTGCTCAGTGTAGGCCAATCACTAGAACCTGTATCTCTGCCGGGCGAGAGGTGCGTCTTTATTCTGCCCGCTTGTTATATTGTTTTTTGATATTGGCTTATTTTAGGTGCAACTGCAGTGAAATATGTTAGTGCTTTTTCTCTCCGCTTTCAAGTTTTATTGCCTTTTTGGTGCCTATTTAAATACATTTTAGTGCCTTTTCAGGCGCCCAAAACGTAAGATTTTAGTGCCTTAACATCCGATGTCTAATTATAAATAAAACATATTCAGCAGAAAAATAAAACAAACAAATTAAATACAACAATATTAAGATAAGGCACACACACACAACTCTTTTTACCAATGCACTTGATGATAACTCAACCACACTCAATTTTTTTATCACGCACTTGATATATGAAAGTATTGTTGAATGATTCACTGAAGACAGCTGAACATCAATCATTGTGCTTTTTGATCGCGATGATTTTAATGTCGATGATAGGAACAACTTCAATTTATGAATAATTGATTTGTTTTCAGAAACAATGAAAAATAGTTCTAGAAGAAACAAATGCTTCGCGGTTATTCATTTTAAGGTATTCATTGCTCAAGTATTGATGTGATATTTGTAAATAACACTGACGTATCTGCAGTATTCTTGCTAATCGGCTCGATCGATTATAATCCCAAGATTGGATATCAGAATCATAATTTTCAAAATGGCATAAATTTGTTTTGTGTAATTACTTGTACTAGTATGTATTTTCTTCGCCATTCTAGCTGTGAATAATTTCGCTATAGCAAATAAATATGATTTTTATTAGTTAAGGTATCTGAGAAAATGTGACTTTTCGAAGGCGTAGACTGATCAAAATATTATTTTGAAAATAAACAGAAGACAAAACGAAATAGAAATGTGTGTGTATGTATGTGTATATCACCACACAAACTGCAATGAATAAGTCAATACGTAAGCAGTCTTGGCGACGACCGTCTAAAATGGCTTAAAACATTCTTGTTCGGAGAATATATACCCTTAATTTTTGTGAATTCGCGTAACGGAATCGCATGTAGGTCACCGACCGGTTATTACAAAAACTTAACGAACTTTTTTCAAAAGGAAAGCCACACTCCTAATTAGGGAAAAGTGGCGCAAGTCAAATCACTACCTTTGGAATGTTCCACAGTGGCATGTGCCAGGCGTAGTTGCTAGCACTGACTGTTTTCGCAAATTGTTTCGTTGAAAAGCAAGCGGTCACAATGATCGCCGGTCAGACCTTGTCACTCGTAATTTCAAGATGTTGAAGGCTTCCTCTAACGTTTGATATTGTGAGGTATATTGAATGCGTAACATAAATTGTGGGAATAAAAAAAAGAGGAACCCTCTTTGAAGAATTTCACTATGATTATTAAAATTGCGTTTTGTATCCTTCGTTTAAAAGATTAAGAAAATTACAATACTACTGAGAATCAGTCATCAGAGTAGTATCAAAGTCTTTTAAAACGGATCCTAGAATAAATAATTACGGTTTTCTCGAAGTTCCCCGTTTCATAGCAGCACATACATTTCCTTGAGATGATTCGACTATAAAACAAGACTGTAAATAGCCAAGAATATTTTTCAAAAAATCGAAAATGGAATTATTAGAAGAAGCATTTTTGAACATAGAAACGGGGATGGAGAAATAGGCGAATAGTCATTTTTTTGGCTGGAATACAGAAATAGGCATATTTACGCTGTAATAATGAAATATTCATTTTTTGGCTGTAATATTGAAATATACATTTTTAGTCTCTCGGGCATGAGAGGGCAATTTTAGTCAGTATGTTCAGTCAGAAGGTTGTTCTTGTAATGAAGATAAGTTCCGGACGTCTTTATAATTAATTTTGAATGTACACGTCAAAAAAGTAAAACTGGCAATTGCGAAAAATTCTGTCTACCTGTGTGATGTTCTTCTGCGTAAATAAGAGAGATTTTTCGGAAATGTTATTGTTTAGAAAATAGGACCTAGTATACGAGGCACCAGATATCTCTGATATTTATATATTTTTTATAAATAAGAACTAATTTTATTTTTTATTGATTATTTGCATGCTTCAGAAGGGCCTACACAATAAATTCTCTTTTGAGTTCTCGCCACAAAACTTGTATAATTGGATGGCATGAGCAAATGTTTACTCAAATCAAACTGTGTTCTTTTCAAAATTAGCTAAAAGATAGATCTAATCAGTAGTTAGGGTACCTTAGACATCGACATTAACTTTTTAACTGTTTTGTTTTAAATAGTACTTTATTGTTGTATTCGTAAATTTTACTATAAAATTATTCCAAATGGCAATCAAAGAGTATACCTGTCAATTGCAACAGGTCTTCCCTCTATTTCACTTGTTTATTTATTTCCCCTTCTCCTACTTGCTCTTTACTCTGGTGCCAATGCAACTGTACCTCTCTTACCACTACTCAATTTATCAATATTATTATTTAATGGCGTTGCATAAAATTTGTTTGGGTCGTAGGTCGTGGACGGCCCCGTACGGGAATTACCTGTAAACAACGTTTAACAAAGCAGCGTGCACAGGGCTACTAAATACTGAAATAAAACATATATTCTCAAACAGGAAAGCAAGAATTTTAATTCCTTTTCTATTTGTTTCTTTCGGCAACAATGCACAGCGCGTAAACATTTACTTATGCTTGGCAATATTGTTATGATTTTTTTTAAAATGCCATTGCCCAATTGCATGAATCACAATTAATTACGACACGAAATGGCCATTAATTAGCCGTTTTGCAATTTACTAATATTTAGGAATTCCTTTCTTCAAAACAAATCAATGTTGTTACCAAAACTATGTACGTACGTACTTCCAAGGCAACAATGAAAAATGAAAAACTAACAAATACTAGATCCTAGCTGACAAATTATTATATTACATTAATTCCGCCTATAAAATTTCGTAAATTTTTAAGATTCTCATGAACGTTTATTTACGTCTTGAATATGCACAAGTTCAGATCTGATTTTTTTGTTGTTGATTATTTCGCGAATACATCACTTTCCTTCTTTCTGCATCGTCGAAAAACAGCGCCGTTGCCGGTTCGGTGGTCCTATGCGCGCTCACTCGCACGCATTGATGTCCCTGCACGCTCCAATCGTGCATGGGCCGGTTCTCTTCAAATATTTCTCCCCAGGAATTCCATAAAATTGTCCAAACACCTTGCGCCACAAATTCACTACAGAAAATAATACTTCTTCTCTCTTCAAAATGTTTACTGCATTAACAATGTCTGTACAGTTATATGTCCATTATTCACTTTCTATCCGCCGCCCAAAAAATGTCTAAGTCCGAAAGAATTTAAAATCATGAATACGGCAAACGTGGAAACCATGTCCTTTCAACCGCTGACTAGACCGAAGTGAAGTCAAAAATCATGTCGATTTAACATGTTAACTCGGATTATGAAAAAATGCCGGCAAAATCCATTTCGCTTTTTCATTGTTGTTTCCATAAAATTTTTAAAATGTCCAATAATCCTCGTTTTGACTTGTTTTCGTGTTTATTCGTTTCAGCTTTTCCCCAATGTTAAGATTTTCTTGTCAAGACGGCTGTTTTCTATTTATTTCACGTCGAAAATGCTAATTTTTCTGTCGACATTCCACAGCAGTAATTCGTGGCTTGTTTTCTGGTATTATTAGTTTGTAATATTTATTTATTTAGGACGTTCATTGTTTTTATAAACTCTCTAAACCATTTATAAATTTTGCTAAATTCATATTACGACGATTCCCGCCGCCTCTCGTTGTTTAATTAGCATTTCTTCGCGAACTCTTGATAATTCAAGTTATGCTATTTAACATGTTCGACTGGGCTTTTCCTCTAAATTTTCTAATTACAATTTTAAGAGAACCCGTCGTCCGATCTCGTTCAAACAAAAATTACAGCGTTCATTTAATTCTTCTTCAACTAACTGGATAGTCAAAATTTCTTTCCGAATTTATTGAAAATTCTCCAGAATGATCGAAATACACCTTCCGCGGCGCGCTGTTCTTTTGTCTTGTTCATCGATTTATAATACACGTTTAATTTATCATAGATTTAGATTTATCAGAGATTTATCATAGACTATAGATCCTAAATATTTACTCTTTTGTCCACAAATGTTTTGGGGAATGCCTAAGAATAATGAAATCATTACACAATGGGTGCAATGAATATTCATTCGAAAAATATGTTGTGAAATCGTTCATCTTTCAGGATGAAAGGATTATAGAGAAGAGAAGTCATAAGTAATATCTGCCTTATCGGGACTAAACATACGAATGTTTAGTTTGTTTAATGGCGCCAGATCTAATATATTATAACAGAGTTTTATGGAAGCTGTTACCCCTGGATGATAAAGTGTTGTGAAGACGTCACAAATGTGTTACCATGTACTCGTACTTTAAATTTTTAAAATAAAAAAGAATTAAAGTTGCAATCTCCTCTGAAAGCTTTTACATAAACTACCTAACTCTACTTAGTCCACAGTACTTAGTTGCAATGGATTAAAAGTGTATTCCACTTGAGAGTAAATACAAAACGTCTTTATTTTGACCCTCGCGCAACATGACTGTAATACTACATGCCTTGAAATACATATTTTATACTATTCTCAAGGCATTTATTGTGTAGTTGGTTATTCAAGCTACATCAGAGTTCTCTTTCTGTAGTTATCGCGCATCACGCGAGGTCATCGCCGGTAATGCATCCGTCTAATTTTGGGTTTACGTAAACCTACAGAATGAAGCGGACGCCGCTACGGGTGCGGGTCTATCGCCGTCATTATCGCTCGCCAAAGACCTTGGTGGCAAATAGCGGTGCAGTCCCACGCGAGCTTCGGAGTCCCTAAGTCTTGCCTTTCCAACGCAAATCTAACCCTCCGAACATAAGGTGGAGGACTGGGGAAGTTTCAAAGCGTACAGTTCACAAGGTTGAGTCATTTGAAACGAAAATTGTTTTGGTTCGCCATTGGCCCCAAACCAGTGGTGTCAAGGTATTCTACTGGTAGCAGTGGCACGCCCTGTGGCATCGTAGCATGACACGAATTCTCTGCGCAACTAGCGGCGGGATAGGAAACTATTAGTAACCCTTCCTTTTTACAATAGTGATGGCGTTCTCTCTGGTGGCAGGGTAATGAACTACGTGGAGGGCCGATTTCGTCGTGCACTCGTGCCACGGACTCCTGCTTGTAGCATCGACGTTGACAACACTGCCCTAAACTCAAGATTTTAACAAACGTATTTCAATGAAATAGTCCTATGAAGTTTTCTGTGAATTTCTATGAAGTTTTTTCTACAGTACTGTTTTTTAAAACTTCCATATTTAGTTACAAAACAATATTTTTCGGCGGCCGATTGCGGCTACTCGCGCCGGGTACCCACTACGTTCCTCATGGTATCACATATTAACCTTTACACTAGACACTGACACACTTGTGGGCTCCTCGGTTGTGTGGTCAGCAGACTCAAAAGACCTTCCGCAACAACACACATGCATGAAAGACAAGGGACAAACAACTATGCTCACAGTGGGACTCGAACCCTCGACCCTTCAGACCGAGGGGCTGAGTCAGCACACGCTCTAGCCACCTCGGTCGTCCAGGTCACCTCTACAATAAAAGAATTTGTTACAAGTAAATAATTAATATTTTGCTACTATTTCATGAATTTCATACCGTATATTGCATGAAATAGAAGAAAGAAATATATCGGCGAGGCTGTTGTTCTTGCAGAAACACATTTCATTACAGATTGGTTTATCACATCTAATATGGGTCCTAGGGTCCTTACGGTTAGTGTGTTATAATAACTGATTGAGGAACGTGACATATTAATATGGTATAATTTGTGTCTTTGGTGCTAATATTGTGAGCACTCGTACTTCATTGTTAATATGAATGATGAGAGTTGTTATTTGATGCTATTATCGTGTTCGTGAGAACAAATGTGTCACGTGACAAAGCCGTCAACCATGACTACATTACGTGTGCAGAAAAAGCTGTGACATAACGATTTATGCCATAAAATACCATTGTATGAACGATTTAGTACATCATAGATCGATTTGGTACATCATTGCAAATATGTAATGATGGTATACAAAAATATTTACCTATTACAAAAAGTGAGTTTATGGCGTACGAATGAACATGGCCGGCGGATAATTTGTGTATGGTGTGTAGCTATACCCACACGAAAAATTCTGATTGGGTAAAAATACTCACTCAGAATTTGAGGTGAGAGAAATATTCCATGAACGTCAAATTTCAGAATTCAACGACGTTCGTTGGTATTGTGTCAACTCAAAAAGTGTATGAGATCAACTATGTCGCAAGATCGGCTTAACAGTATTGCGATTTTATATCTTTATAGCGATATGACCAACAAAATAGATTTGCAATAGTTGTTAAATGAGTTTGTATAAAAAATGCAATAAGCAGCGCTGTTTTTTAATTGGAAGAATGAACTGAAGTTACATAAAATAAATGTGAGGTCAACTACCCACTCGGACATAACACCAATCACCGACCCTGCGAATGAAATATTTCCAGACGAAGCGACGACAGAAGCAAAGTCAGAATACTATATGCTAACGACTCTTTTGCTCGAATTCAGTACTTTATTTAATATGAAATCATGGAAACTTTCATCTAGGCTATACTATTGAAATCATTCAGAATCTATACACAGATTGTTTTACGTCGCTCCAGGAGTTTGTTTAATTTGATACATCCAGTGTTTTATTTTGTTGCGCGTACACGTAAAGCAAAGACAAGTTTCAATTTAGTAAATGGATGAAGTAGTTTCCATGAGTGAATAATATTTTTTTTGGTATTAAGTAGCCTTTCATACGTGTGAGAAGGTATTGGGATGTTCAATGAAGAAATTGCGAGATTACCTGTTTGCACGAGTTAGGGTTTATTATTATTATTATTATTATTGTTGTTGTTGTTGTTGTTGTTTCATATTTATAAACGTTAGTCATGTTATCGCTCGGCTTCTTTGTTCTATTTTAGATGCCTTCTTCCCCTGTTTTAGAGAAGTCAAAAAACATTTTTTGTACCTTTTCTTATAGGACGATGTGTTTTCTATTCTTTTTTAATGTTGTAAAGTTTATTAGTAAACTTTTGAAGGATATCCGAGTGTTCGATTCCACAGGTGTACCGTCTAAATTGATTGAGGTTCGACCATCTCACTGGCATTTCTTGTGATTCATTACGATTCAGATTCAGAGAAATGCTCTCTTTGGATATCAAAAATAACAAATTATGGCCTAAAAAAATTAAAAATTAAAACCGTCAAATTATGGCCTAAAACACTTCTATGCAATTTGTAACTGTAAATAGTCGTTAGTGTTCCTTTATCTCCCTTTAAGAACTGCTCTACGATAACAAAAGTAAACATATCCGCATATTCCTGGCGAGAAAATGTTTAATTCCAAGCGACCATCGTGACAGTCGAAAGTAGGTGAAGGTCACGTGAATTCTGGGTATTTCTGTTTTAGACAAAACGACCACAGAGGCGTCTTTTCAAGGAACTGATGTCTTATCATCAAAGTGCATTTATGACCTGGGAGAGTTTTGGAACGGATGGCCTTTGCAGAACGTTTTTCGAAATGTTTCATTTCAAAATTAAACAGCAATAAATGAGTGAGACCAGCTCGAGCAGCTATTATTCAGTTTGGAAAACATCCTACGTGTGTTTTAGGCGCTGGTGTTGTTCACAGAGGGACAGGCGGCCGGACGTTTTGAAAAAAAAAAAACTTTTTCGGTATCAAGGTCGCACTATTCGTGAAATTTGACCACATAACGTGTGAAAGGGGGTAATTTACTAAATATTAGAACAGGATTTATCCACTTTTTCTGTATGAAGGCCTCTTAATGCGAGGCCTGCTTAATAATTTTCTGTCAAAAATATCCCCATTTTTGCCACAGCATTACAAAACTTTCTCTGTACTAGGTGTGCTGTATTACTCCGTATGTACATGTACGTATACGAGAAAGTAAGAAGGGATTATAGCCGCAGGAGTGAGAACGATTCGAGTGTTGAAGTGAAATGTTTCTTGTGTTGGCAGCGAAGGGCCCTTGGGCAGCGAGGGCGCCATGGCCGTGTACGTGGAGGGCGTGGTGGGCATCCTGGTGTTCTACGTGGCGGTGCTGGGCGTGGGCATCTGGGCGGGCACCAAGCAGAAGAACAGCGGCGAGGAGGAGGTGATGTTGGCGGGCCGCAGCCTGGGACTGACGGTCGGCGTAATCACCATGATTGGTGGGTCTGATTCACCATAACCCTGTAGCCAAATCCAGACCGTCTCGGGTCATCCGCAAAACTTGGGCTTTGCATCTCCCTCCTCATCTTGCATGGCGCTCCCCGCACTCTCTCGCACGCAACGCTCACCGTGCTGGATACTCGGATTGACATGGAATATTACCAGCTTGTTTAGCACCTTTCAAAAACCCTCCATACAAATTTTTACTTGCTATGAAGCATTGCAAGTAGTGTTTTTGCGACCAATAGTCTTGAGATCTTTCGTGACCTTACCGCCTGTGGAGGGTGGAAATCGCTGCTCGCTGCCGATAGCGGGGGCGCGGTGTGTGAGTAACGACCGCAGAACCAACGGCGAGCAGCGATTTCCGCCCTTCCACAGGCGGTAAGGTGATGAAAGGTCTCAATACTAACTGTCGAAAAAACACTACTTGTAACACTTCATAGCACGTAAAAATTTCTATGTATAGGTTTTGAAAAGTGCTGAACAAGTTGGTAAAATTTCATGTCAATCCGAGTATCCAGCACGGTGAGCGTTGCGTGTCAGATCTCCCTCGTTGGACACCGGAAGAATCATTGCAGTACTTAAATCTTAGACCCCAAATTTTAGAGCTCGTACGCTGCATTTCCATCACATCCAGTTCTTCTCATCCCTGAACTCAAATCGCTGTCCTACCTCAATTCAAATCATAATGGGCTGGAAGTCCTTGTCTCTTCAACTCTGAATCCGCAACTGCGTCCGCGCAAGTCCGTCTGAAATAGCGTCTTGGGATGCTATAGCCCATGTCATCTCGTTCTGATCAGGGGTAAAACAGTGTTCCTCTTCATAAGAGTCTAGGACACAAAGAAAGTCTTATCATGATCCTTGTCGTAATCTTTTTCAAGGATTTGAGGTTTATTCCTATGTATAATGGAACTACAACTTTTCGAAGTTTTCTGTTGCGTGTTGCAGCCACGTGGGTTGGAGGTGGCTACATCAATGGCACAGCGGAGGCCTTATTCTCGACGGGCCTGGTGTGGTGCCAGGTGCCGGTTGGCTACAGTCTCAGTCTGCTCTTCGGTAAGTTGAGTTGGCAAGCCTGCTGAAGATGGCGTCCCAGGTGACCCCAATATTCGATGGGCTATCAAGTAGACCAGATACAAATGTGTAAACAATCTTGTGACAGACTTACTGGGCGTGGCTAAGAGTTTTCCTACTTGTAAATGTTCCTAAGTCTTTCTTGAGGAGCAACACATGCCTGCAGGACATTCTCCTCTTATCACTACACTGTAACACACATTTTATGAAGACCAATCTCCACAGGTTCCACACCACATTGTCGCATAGAGGTGGAAATGAATAGATGTGAATGGCACGACGTGCAAAGGGTGTCTTTTACTAACATTATCTTCCAATTTCTCGTGCTAACACCGCCAAATGGTAAAGTGCCGGACTCCAGCGCAGCACATACTTCATCGTATTACTTGTGACGGTTACGTATAATTATCAAAATTGTATTTTAATTTAACTGCTCGTATTTCTAATATTTCACTGATCGTGTGCAAATCTCTCTTCAGCAAACCGCTTCAAACCTAGCTCGCCTAAACTTACTAAGCAAAATTGGGCATCTTAAGCAAAATTGATTTTTATGCTGCATACGCATATGGCTTCACTCATATATGACCAATGAAGAGATTGGCAAGGCTATATCAATTTATGTGAACCACATTCCACAGCATTCGTTGCTATAGCAACAAGAATAATTAAAAAGGTGCCACAGACCAATATTTATTATTGAGATGGAATAATATTAGGATTTTCGGTTTATTTTACTTTTACTTTCTCGCTACCGCTTGTGCAGTAGAGGGAAAGTTATGTTATGCTGCGGGAAAAAACAACAAATTTTTGGCAGAAAACCTCTTATTACAGTGCCCTGGTAACTAAAAAGTGGATAAATCCAGTTGCTAAATTTAGAAAAAATCCTCTAACACGTGGTGTAGCCAGAATCCATGTTTTGTTGGTACTTGATATCGAAAAATCTAATGGCGGCAAAACTTTTGTCTGTCCTCCGACCGCCCGTCTCTGTGAACAATGCTAGCGACTAAATCGTTCAGCCGATTTTCTTCCAAATTGATATTCCCCATTCGTCTGGCTAATGTTATGGCCTCTTGAATTAGAAATTGATTTTTAATTTTAGGGGTACTTTACATGAAGACCCTTGATTTTTTCCAAACTTTCAAAAAAATTGCTCCATCGATTTTGATTAAATTTTGTTGTTGGATAGTGAGAAGAACGTTTAAGAGAATGGTGTGGGGCTCATTTTTGTTGAAAAATCTGATTTTTCGAAATTTGCAAAAATTCAAAAAATTGTCAGCGTCTTCCTACAAGTACAATTATGAAGACAGAGATTTTACCTTAATGAAATCTGTTCCTTAATGATAGATTTTGAAATAAGGTTGTGTAAACTTTTTGAAAATTTGAGCACTTTTCGCGTAATTTTGCGTGAAATTTTGGGCGAGCAAGTACGTACTGTTTTAGCATCCCTACAGTACCGGCAGCGTGTAAGCTACTTTGACAGTTCTGTCGCCACATGCTGTGGTACGCCATGTGCCATGCTCTGAAGCAATCAGCTTGCGAGGATTTGTTTACTATCTTACTGCCAGGGTTCAGCCTTGTCGCTCATGTGACTCACACTAAGTCACGGAGGCGATAAGGTACGGCTTTGGCGAAAGTTATGAACATTATATGAAGACGTGTCATAGCCTGTCAATAGTTGTTAATGTTTTGAAATTTAATTTATCTGTTATGTAGGTGGTGCCATGTAACGTGTGGCAATAGCGGATGGAACTGTTTGAGTCGCATACACGCTGCCATTACTATACTTTCCTTCCTCATTGCACAATCGTCATTGAACATATTGTTAATTTATGCAAACATTATTTACTTTCTGTAATATGTATGAATTTGTGACTCCGCGCTGGCATGTTGCTGTTCGTGAAGCAGATCCGCCGCGCGGAGTACGTGACGATGCTGGACCCGTTCCAGCGCAAGTACGGCAACCGCGTGAGGGGGTCCAACCCTCGTATTTGCTTCCTAATGAAGTCACTCTAGCACTACAATGCATGTTACGCCCTTTGCAGGGGTGCTGCTGTTCGTGAAGCAGATGCGCCGCGCGGAGTACGTGACGATGCTGGACCCGTTCCAGCGCAAGTACGGCAACCGCGTGAGGGGGTCCAACCCTCGTATTTGCTTCCTAATGAAGTCACTCTAGCACTACAATGCATGTTACGCCCTTTGCAGGGGTGCTGCTGTTCGTGAAGCAGATGCGCCGCGCGGAGTACGTGACGATGCTGGACCCGTTCCAGCGCAAGTACGGCAACCGCGTGAGGGAGTCCGGCCCTCGTATTTGCTTCCTAGTGAAGTCACTCTAACACTACAATGCATGTTACGCCCTTTGCAGGGGTGCTGCTGTTCGTGAAGCAGATGCGCCGCGCGGAGTACGTGACGATGCTGGACCCGTTCCAGCGCAAGTACGGCAACCGCGTGAGGGGGTCCAACCCTCGTATTTGCTTCCTAATGAAGTCACTCTAGCACTACAATGCATGTTACGCCCTTTGCAGGGGTGCTGCTGTTCGTGAAGCAGATGCGCCGCGCGGAGTACGTGACGATGCTGGACCCGTTCCAGCGCAAGTACGGCAACCGCGTGAGGGAGTCCGACCCTCGTATTTGCTTCCTAGTGAAGTCACTCTAGCACTACAATGCATGTTACGCCCTTTGCAGGGGTGCTGCTGTTCGTGAAGCAGATGCGCCGCGCGGAGTACGTGACGATGCTGGACCCGTTCCAGCGCAAGTACGGCAACCGCGTGAGGGAGTCCGACCCTCGTATTTGCTTCCTAGTGAAGTCACTCTAGCACTACAATGCATGTTACGCCCTTTGCAGGGGTGCTGCTGTTCATGAAGCAGATGCGCCGCGCGGAGTACGTGACGATGCTGGACCCGTTCCAGCGCAAGTACGGCAACCGCGTGAGGGAGTCCGACCCTCGTATTTGCTTCCTAGTGAAGTCACTCTAGCACTACAATGCATGTTACGCCCTTTGCAGGGGTGCTGCTGTTCGTGAAGCAGATGCGCCGCGCGGAGTACGTGACGATGCTGGACCCGTTCCAGCGCAAGTACGGCAACCGCGTGAGGGAGTCCGGCCCTCGTATTTGCTTCCTAGTGAAGTCACTCTAACACTACAATGCATGTTACGCCCTTTGCAGGGGTGCTGCTGTTCGTGAAGCAGATGCGCCGCGCGGAGTACGTGACGATGCTGGACCCGTTCCAGCGCAAGTACGGCAACCGCATGAGGGAGTCTGACCCTCGTATTTGCTTCCTAGTGAAGTCACTCTAGCACTACAATGCATGTTACGCCCTTTGCACGGGTGCTGCTGTTCATGAAGCAGATGCGCCGCGCGGAGTACGTGACGATGCTGGACCCGTTCCAGCGCAAGTACGGCAACCGCGTGAGGGAGCACGACCCTCGTATTTGCTTCCTAATAAAGTCACTCTAGCACTACAACGCATGTTTTGCCCTTTGCAGGGGTGCTGCTGTTCGTGAAGCAGATGCGCCGCGCGGAGTACGTGACGATGCTGGACCCGTTCCAGCGCAAGTACGGCAACCGCGTGAGGGAGTCCGGCCCTCGTATTTGCTTCCTAGTGAAGTCACTCTAACACTACAATGCATGTTACGCCCTTTGCAGGGGTGCTGCTGTTCGTGAAGCAGATGCGCCGCGCGGAGTACGTGACGATGCTGGACCCGTTCCAGCGCAAGTACGGCAACCGCGTGAGGGAGTCCGACCCTCGTATTTGCTTCCTAGTGAAGTCACTCTAGCACTACAATGCATGTTACGCCCTTTGCAGGGGTGCTGCTGTTCGTGAAGCAGATGCGCCGCGCGGAGTACGTGACGATGCTGGACCCGTTCCAGCGCAAGTACGGCAACCGCGTGAGGGAGTCCGGCCCTCGTATTTGCTTCCTAGTGAAGTCACTCTAACACTACAATGCATGTTACGCCCTTTGCAGGGGTGCTGCTGTTCGTGAAGCAGATGCGCCGCGCGGAGTACGTGACGATGCTGGACCCGTTCCAGCGCAAGTACGGCAACCGCGTGAGGGAGTCCGGCCCTCGTATTTGCTTCCTAGTGAAGTCACTCTAGCACTACAATGCATGTTACGCCCTTTGCAGGGGTGTTGCTGTTCGTGAAGCAGATGCGCCGCGCGGAGTACGTGACGATGCTGGACCCGTTCCAGCGCAAGTACGGCAACCGCGTGAGGGAGTCCGACCCTCGTATTTGCTTCCTAGTGAAGTCACTCTAGCACTACAATGCATGTTACGCCCTTTGCAGGGGTGCTGCTGTTCGTGAAGCAGATGCGCCGCGCGGAGTACGTGACGATGCTGGACCCGTTCCAGCGCAAGTACGGCAACCGCGTGAGGGAGTCCGACCCTCGTATTTGCTTCCTAGTGAAGACACTCTAGCACTACAATGCATGTTACGCCCTTTGCAGGGGTGCTGCTGTTCGTGAAGCAGATGCGCCGCGCGGAGTACGTGACGATGCTGGACCCGTTCCAGCGCAAGTACGGCAACCGCGTGAGGGAGTCCGACCCTCGTATTTGCTTCCTAGTGAAGTCACTCTAACACTACAATGCATGTTATGCCCTTTGCAGGGGTGCTGCTGTTCGTGAAGCAGATGCGCCGCGCGGAGTACGTGACGATGCTGGACCCGTTCCAGCGCAAGTACGGCAACCGCGTGAGGGAGTCCGACCCTCGTATTTGCTTCCTAGTGAAGTCACTCTAGCACTACAATGCATTTTACGCCCTTTGCAGGGGTGCTGCTGTTCGTGAAGCAGATGCGCCGCGCGGAGTACGTGACGATGCTGGACCCGTTCCAGCGCAAGTACGGCAACCGCGTGAGGGAGTCCGACCCTCGTATTTGCTTCCTAGTGAAGTCACTCTAACACTACAATGCATGTTATGCCCTTTGCAGGGGTGCTGCTGTTCGTGAAGCAGATGCGCCGCGCGGAGTACGTGACGATGCTGGACCCGTTCCAGCGCAAGTACGGCAACCGCGTCGGCGGCCTCATGTTCGTGCCAGCCGTGTGCGGTGACCTCTTCTGGGTAGGCGCCATCTTCAACGCCCTGGGTGAGTGGAATGAGTGGTAGCAACGGAAGGCAACCTTCTGTCACATGTACTCTTTTCTCAATCTAAATATACATCTATATATAATCTATATATAATCTAAATTAGATGGCTCAACTGATGGCTTTGCAGTGCCTCTGACTGGCAAGTCCTAGGATTCGAATCCCGAGGTTGGCCGGATTTTTCGACACTAGCTACATCACAAGGTCGAACTCAGCGGCTGTCTGGAGGAGAAAACTAGAGACGGCTACACTGATCGGTACTTTTCCGTGTTTGTTTCCGATTAATACCAGTCTAACGCCGAAGGAGTACCCTAACAAACGGGTCATGGACCGCGCGCGATCTTTCCTTCCTCTTCCTTGACCTATCCTCATCCCTTATACTAATTCTTTTTGTTCTGGCCCTCAAAAAATATGCGCAGGTAAATCTCTTTCCCCACACGTCATATACAGTTTTTACTGTTTTTTGACAAATAAATAAATAAAAAATATACACTACACTATACTACATTACATGTGAGAGCTGCCCCGTGGGTGGGAGATGCTGGTTGGGGTCTAACGTGCAAGTCATCACCGGATCTCATCAAACAGCATATATGATCTCCATCATCTCCCACAATGAATAATGCATGTACATACACTATACGTACGGGACAATGGACTTATTACGCGTCTGGAATCACTAATTGATTCCAGCAACTATTTGAACAGATAGATGACAGCTGGCTGGTAGACCTCTCTGAATTTTAAAAATCATCTCTGTCGTAGGTTCGTCGCTTGTGGTGATCTTGGGCTTGGACTCTGCAACGTCTGTGATTGTTAGCGCAGTTTTCGCCGCTTCGTACACCATGGTGGGTGGCCTTTACAGCGTCACCTATACTGACGTTCTGCAGCTCGCTTGCATCGTCTTTGGGCTGGTGAGTGGGAGAAGGAGATTCTGATTTTAAAGAAGAATTATCCGAAACGCTTTCGAAATTCACAGAGCGTGTGGCAATCTTTCGGATCGTAGTGTTGCTATTTTCTCAATCTAGCCTTGCTTCAAAAGGGGTCCAAGTCAAGCTTTCGATTTCTGATAAAGAAATTACGTGATAAGTAAATACCTCTGAGCTGATGGTTTATTTGTATCTTTCGTAGAACAGTGCCTACTAAGATACATTTCTAATAATGGGCCAATGGTTTGGTGTAAATCCCTAGGATAGACTGATAAACACGTTCATAAATTTTTTCAGAAAAACCAGGAATTGCGAAAATACTGTTTGTATGAAGTAAATAGTGTATTATTCACCAAGGGAGAGAAATGTATGATTTTTCACGAGATGTACGTTTTATGCCCGAGGACTACAATTACACCGAGGGAAAAATCATGCATTCTCGCCCGAGGCGTGTATACTATTTTTTCTACGACCACAATATTTTTGTAAGAATCGCAGTAAAAAGTATTAATCCATGAGATTCAGAATTCGTGATATGTCGACAAGACGTCTTTGGAAATATCATGGTAACCGTCAATAAACAACTGCGTGATTAATGACGGAGATATCTGAGTCTACGTGTATTGCTCGTGTATTACCTAAAACTCTCAAAGGCTATACGATATAGCTCAAAAGTAATTTAAAGGTTGGTGTACAATTAAAAACACATTAAATGTCACTGACAATATCATGTTGCCATATTTTGCCGAATTCGCCAAGGAGATAAATCCTTCACGTTTGGGCTCAATACTGTATAGTAAAGGTATGCCTTATTATTAAAGAGAATATTGGCATTAGCAAATATACGAAACTGGTAGCATTTCGTAAAAGAAATTCTGGAGTCTATAGTCCTAAAATCTCAAAACAGAAAGGATATTGAAACTTTTTTGACGAAAACAGATGACGATGACTATTCGATGATGAAAGTTTTTGAAAATTGTTGAAGATTGTCTCTTTGTTTTCTCAGTGCGTCTTTTCCCCACCCTCCTGCCTTGGCGTCGCCCTTCTTTTCTTATCGCGTTCGCCAGGTGAAGTCAACGCCGTGAGGGGCGAGTTGTCCGGCCGCGGCCGGGTCGAGTTGTAGTCAAGGCCTTGCAACTCTCCATCAAATCCAGAGACAAAGCTCGAGGGTGAAAACTGTAGGAGGCGCTAGTGTCGCCGGGTACAGCTGCAGGTTAGGCTCGCCAACATCCGCACATAAAAATTGTGCGAAATACGAAAAGTGGCTTCTAAATGTTCAATTATTCACAATATATACGTATATTAATTATAATACAACATATAATATAACTGAAGAAAGCGCTAACATCGACGCTATCTTTTGTAACATTACGCGCCTGCTTGCGTCTCGCGAACCCACGGCAGCTGCCAAGTATCCTTGGCAGCAGTTCGTACTTTAGTTCCTGTAAGAAAGTGGTAGAGGAGAGCGCGCCACTGTCCACCGCGCTACACGGCAGTTAAGGCTGCTCCACAATAGCACGCGAACGGGAACGGCAACGCGAACGCGAACGTAAAGAAAGTTGAAAGGCGGACATCTCAGACAGGCGTTCACAACATGACGGGAACGCGAAGCTTGACGGGAACGGGAACGCGAAAGATGGTCAATATTTATCTCGCCCCGGGAACGGGAAGCCTCTCGACCAATGAGAGTACAGCAAATGGAGGCGAAGCATTCCAGCTGATCGAGCGCGCGGCCTGCGCGCGAAACTGGTCTGGAGCGATGTTGAGGTTACAGCGTGGATTTGCGAGGTTAGGTTTTGAGGAGGATTTAGTTAGCCGTCGTTGAATTGTTTTGGTTCTTTGTAGTGATTTCAGTATTTTTCGTTTTCTATTCATATTAATACATAGAATTACAATTTCCCACAAAATAATTTTTTTATGTTTCGTTTAAGTACATTGGAGTTTTTTGTTTATTGATTAAATGTTCGTTAGTTGTGTTTTCCATAAGTTCTTAGTAGTTTTTGCATTTTTTCATTCTGATTAATTATTTTTTTAATTAATATTCTTTCATTAAAGTATTCATTATTCATACTACCACACGTAAAAAACCGCAGCGCAAGAGTAGCGCAGCTAGAAGTGCTTTGGTTTCGGTGACAAAGAGTATTTACGTTCGGTGACTTTTCCTGAAGTACTCGTTTTTGCCGCTACAGGTTCATAGCGCTGTTCCTCTTCCCGTTGGCGTTTATTGTGAAGCGCACGTACCTCGCGTTCCCGTTCCCGTCCTCGCCTTCGCGTTGCCGTTTTCGTTCGCGGGCTATTGTAGATCAGCCTTTACAAGGCCCTTGGTGGTAGTTGCAATGTTGAGGTGGCGGGTCCGCCCCGCAGTTTACTGGTTTAATGGTTTTGCTTGTATTGGCTAGCACTAGGGCAAGGCGAGCCGTTCATTTTCTGTATTGCGCCTTTTTCATCTGTACTGAAGTGTTCGTAAGGGCGTATGTCATTGTGCGTATTTTCATTGGTGTGTTTTGTGTTTTGTTTAACTACTTTAAGGTTTCCTTCCCTGTGTATGTATTTCGCGCATTTATCAGCGTAGTAAAGTTCAGTCTGTTTGGTGTAAAGAAGCCGCATCTATTGTCTAGGTTTGTTGACACCACATCATAAACAAACAACATTTTGATAAAAATTTGTCATTAGTATAAAATACCTGAGTTGACCAGATGTTTAGGACTTGACCATGTTTTTATAACAACTACAATTTTATATCAAAATGCTAACTGTTGGTTAATGATGTGATGTTAACATAGACGTTGGATTTTTGAAAAAGACTCCAAGTAGGGTCGAAACGTTTACAAGAAAAAAATTGTTATAAAAATACTGATTAAAAGTCTGTTAACAAACCCTTTCCATTATTATATTAAGTTATTTTGTCAGTCTTCTTGGCAAATGTGGATCCTTCAGAATACTCCTGCGAATATTTACATCGTCATATATTATATTATATCATAAACTCGGTGGTAACCGTAGAAATCTTGTGGAAATCCATACGGATAGGTAAACAGAAGTAATCTTCCACAATAAAAATGTATCTACACTAAACACAGATCTTTCATTCCCGCAGCACACATGTTTCGAGGCGTTTACCTCATCAGTGCTCCCCAGATAACGTTGATTGGGCAGAAGAGTAGGAAAATAGTGAACATCAGAAATAATGCTAGAAAATGGATATTCTCTGAATTACTTGCGTTCGGTTAGGATCACTCCTAAAGAAGGTTGTGCGACAATATCTAAAATTAATACTTGTTATTTGAAGTAAATGAAAATAATAAAATAATTTAAAGTAAAGACAATGCTTACTTTAGTTACTTATATCATTAACAGTATTTTAACATAAGAAAAGAATATAACTGAGCTCAACACTATTCACAAATACGGACTACAAGAAGAGAAGGCGACCGGACAGCTTGTGAAATAGGGAATGAAGTCACAAAAAATACACGGATACTGACGCTTGCACACTCCGTCAATTTGCGATTTCTGTTAATCTGCAAGTGTTACTGAAGATGATGCGGTTAGCAGGCAGGGCCGAATTAATACCTTAGCGAAGCCTAAGCTCGACTAAATTATGGTGCCCCAAAATATATTTAAATATTCAACATAAATAATCAAAATGAATGTGGAGAAAAGCCTTAACATTTTCAATTTATAAATTAAATATGCAATATTGATACATACATGAGATCTGATATAAAATTTTGTTTAAAAAGCCATTGGGGTCCCCTAGGGAGCACTAAGCATTTATTAAAGTCTACTAATAAATATTAATCTTCCCCTGTTTGCAGGTCCTGTCTGCTCCGTTCGCCTACCACCATTCGGCCGTGAACCATGAAACGGTGAAGAAGGTGGACTGGGTAGGCACCATAGAGACGAAGGACTTGGCGGAATGGATCGACAGTATGCTGCTGCTCGTTTTCGGAGGAATTCCCTGGCAGGTACTGCGCGTGTTCTTCGTTGGAAACGATGCTTCATTGGTTCTGTTGTTTGAGAAAATTGGTATTAGTAACATTCACGCAACTTTTCTTGACTGACGACTTGGAGAAATGCAGGTGGAGTGGGGGTATTAGTTACGAAATCGGCCACTAGATTTCCGCCACCAAAATAATAATTCTACCGAGACCGACTGCTCTGATCTATCATTTCCGTCTTTTCCTCCGATCCATTCCAAGGGGACGCCGGAGCAGCGCCTTGAGCGAAGCACCACGGACCGCATGCAATCTCCCTTCAGCAAAACTTTCACCCTCCGCAGGAGATCCAGGAAGAATCAGTCAAGCGACGAACAGTGAGCTAATACCACTGTTATGAACATATAATTATTTTTACGAATTTTATGAACTAGAAGCAAAGAACAATTGAGAGATGTAGCGTCCGTTACAATGGATGCAGGTTTTGATCAGGCAGACTGGATCGAATTGGCGAGGGAATGGACGTCTGAACATAGGTTGAAAATATTAACGTGAAATTTTGGTTTTAAAACCCAGTTAGTAGCGACATCGGGATATTGAAAGTTTGGCGAAACCTTGGGAAAGGTACTTCAACGACTTAATCGGCGGTTCTCAACTAAGGAACAAGATATGCAGAAGGCCGATTGATTCTGGTTACATTAATTCAAGAATATGAAATATATTTACTTTGTGTTTAACTTAAAGTGCTCTAATTTAAAATACCACATACAGAGGCCAACGGACAGCGATGTTTGGTGAATGGCAAAATAGCTGCAGTTGAATTAGTTATCGGCGGTATCAATAATCGCGATGTGTGCTTACGCTGTTGCGGGAACTTGAGACACCGACACGCATGTACGTATGCACACGTGCACTTATGCACGCGCACGTACGCGCGCACACGCACGCGGGCACGCGCGCCCACACACGCACACACACACGCGCTCGCGCGCGCCCACTCTCACACACACATACACAATTCATAAAAATTACTTTCCTGTCTCTTCCTTCAAAGCCGTTCTTTCTGTTTTGTGGTAAAGGAAATGGCGCGGTGTCGCTTTGTGCTCGCAGGGCTACTTCCAGCGCATCCTGTCGATGCGCACCGTGCGCCAGGCGCAAGTGCTGTCGGTGTTCGCCATGTTCGGCTGCTTCTTCATGGCGTTCCCGCCAGCGCTCTTCGGAGTCGTCGCCAAGTCCACCAGTGAGTGCTTTTCATACTGAAGGAGGGGAACCCTCGAAGTGAGGAGGGGCCGGGGGAGATGGATCAGGGAATCAACTGATGTCACTGAAGTCCCTTTGATCGGGAGGTCCTAGGTTCAAGTCCCGACGGTGGCAGACGTTTCGACACTAGCTTGTCAGCTAGGTCAATTTCAGTCGCTGTCTGGAGGAGAATATATAGAATTGTATATCTTCTCTAAATCCGGAAAAATAAAGTTTGGAGGGATTCTTACGAGCAGTCAAGGTATTGAGGAGTTACTCTAAAAAAAGACCAGTTTGACAGGTCAGGAAACACATGAACATCATGCAAGGTGATGAAATTGCAAGAGATCGTGATGAGTCCATTTACAAATGAACCAACTGTAAAGGAACGCACTGACAAAATGAGTGCTTGGAAATACCCTGCAGTTATGTTGCCATCAGTGGTCAAGCAGTAGCTGCCTAAGCGGCCCCTTCTCATAGTAATCTCTATATTGCGAGGAAGAATGTCAGGGAATGGGTATGTTGCAGATTGGACGGAAGTGGAGGGCTTTGGTCGGGAGATAACGGACGACGACAAGGCGATCATCCTGCCTCTCACCCTGCGTTACCTCACACCTGGGGTGAGTACTCGCATTCGCCGCTCCACGGCGGGCACGTCCAATCGACGAAAGACTAGCTTTTGGTAATTTATATTTTCTTTAGTAAATGCACTACACATGCGTGTATTATTTATTGCGACAGTTTCATGGTATTGGTAACTGTAAGAATTTGTGCTTTGTGGCCAGTGTAACCTAGATCATTAGTTATTATTTCATATCTAGTTGAGGTTTTGTTAATTTTCATTCGATCTATGGCTACTCTTCATTCGACTTGCGAAGCCCTCAAGGTGTTGTTGAAACGTTTGTTAGGTAGCAAACAATAGAAAATTCCTAGCTGACAGTTCATTGGTTGTGGTAACTTGAATCCTTTAATTCAAGTAATATACAAATTAATAAAAACTAGTACTTTTCAGAGCCAATAAATGCAATGTAAATCATAAGTATTGCAATGCGTGTATTTCAATACATGTAAGAAGTTATCGCAACAGTATTTTGTAATTTTGTTTCATTTTTGAAAGAAATTGATTAATCCTGTGTCTGCAGCAAAATATTACTTTGTCTTGCAGCTTTCATTTATTATTGCTACTTAAAAGATGTGATATTAACATTATCATACTTTTATCCATAAATCCTTTTTGTCTAGGATGCAATTGAGATTCTAGAATACTTTGTCATCGTTTTTTGAAGACATCGATGCGCCATTTTCTTCCATTTCTGGTGTAATTAAACAAACGACGAACAAAATCTTTTATTTTCTAGTCTGCAGACCTTGTTTGAAATGTATTGACAGTGTAGCTACAATACATCACGAGAGAATCGGAAGGTATTATTGTAGCCCCACTACAAGGCGATGTGCTCTGTGGCAGTGGGTGTCCTTCTTCGGTCTCGGCGCCATCTCCGCGGCCGTCATGTCCTCCGCGGACTCCAGCATCCTCTCCTCCAGCTCCATGTTCTCCCGCAACATCTACAAGTTAGCCATCCGCCCGAAGGTAAGTACAACTAGCGTAATACGTTCTTTTGTCAGTTCACACCCAAGTACTTGGAATTCGGTTGGATGGGTGGGTTGGGAAGGGAGGTCAGGGCGAACAGGACTGCGGAAATGATAATCCGTGTTAAATAAATACTCGTGCAACGTAGGATAATAAACTGTATTTAATAATTCAACGTCATACCGTCCTCAGTTTTTGTCGAAACTACTCGTAGTATTTAACTAACGGCGGGCAACAGCAAAAATTCTGCAGTCGAGTGAGTGGGAAATATCGTTCTGAAGCCAGAAAAATGGGCTGTTCTGAAATGTCAAACGTAAATAGTGTAGCTTCTTTTTCTTTCTTTCTCGTCATATAATGTCAGCTGTGACCCATTAGTATTCATTCAAATATGAAAATGGTCATAACATCAGATATGATTAATTGCGAATGAACATATTCACATATTTGCACTTTTTCGACTGAATCGAAACTGTTTTTTTTGTCTCGATTTCCCGGGTATCTAACGAAACCAGAAAACACCTCTCACATGGCCAGGCTGCTTATCCTTAAATTAATGCGTGCATTCGAAATTAATATCTCGTAATCTTCATGATTCTTAAAATATTGTTAACATGTTGTTGAAACGTTAGGGAGGAAACAATAGAAAATCCTGTATTTTTGTTTTGTTTTTGTACTATACTTACTGTGAAAATCGGTTCAGAGTAAAGGTCAAGCGTGAGACTGAGACAAGTGGAAGACATTGACAAAAGAATTTGAGGCAAACATAAAAATTTTCATTTTGTGTAAAATTGTGTATTTATATGTAATTTCATTTTGTGTAATTTTGTGTCAAAGCAATTTCATTTGATGTAAATGTGAAAGTCAACTTTTTACCCTGCTAAAGCAGGAGACCTTTACTCTTAAAATGATTTTGTAGGTTCTATAATAAATAAATGAATAAATCAATTAATATAAAAATAAATTATTATAAAAATAAATGAATATAAAATAAATGAATATAAAACAAATGAATATAAAAACAAATTAGTATAAAAACAAATGAGTATAAAAACAAAAGAGTATAAAAACAAAAGAGTATAAAAACAAAAGAATATAAAAACAAAAGAGTATAAAAACAAAAGAGAATAAAAACAAAAGAGTATAAAAACAAATGAGTATAAAAACAAATGAATATAAAAACAAATGAATATAAAAACAAATGAATATAAAAATAAAAAATTTCAAAAATAAATCTTCGTTGAACATCTTTCCTTATCGCAATGTGGTCATGCGCAGGCGTCGGAGCGTGAGGTGCTGTGGGTGCTGCGGCTGACTGTGGTCGTCATCTCCGTCGTCTCCACCTGCATCGCCCTCACCGTCGACAGCATCTACTACCTCTCGTGAGTTTCATTTCCTTGGATTTCATTCATTAGTGTTTCCGGGCGCGCCGAATCTGAGGTCATTACTTACGTAAGTGTACTGCATGCTTTTTATCGCGGGTGATGACAGCTATGTTCCCCCGCTGAATGGCGAGATCCTGTGCTAACCTACACATCACCTTGCCACCATCTCCCATCATCCTCATACACAGTTTTTAACTGTTTTTGACGTAAATAAATAAATATTTCCCACCAGCAGGGCATCGCCCCAGTAAGACAAGTGTGATGGTGTAGTGCATATGCGTGTGTGTGAGGAGTGAGGCTAGGATAAGGAAGAGAAAGGAAAGATCTCGGCGGTCCATGGCCCTTTGTTAGGGTACTGCTTACGATACTCGGTAGTTTCCCGTGATTCCTCACATCTACTTGTATGCACATCAGGCGAATGTCGGAGCAGTACCATGGACGGATCACGGGTCAGGCATGTTTTTCCTCCTCCATCGTTCTGTTCTCACCACCGGGAGAGGTGGCTCAGAGCATCAACTGATGTCACTGCAGTACCTCTGACCGGGAGGTCCTGAGTTTGAGTCCCGACGGCGGCAGGATTTTCGACACTAGCTTGTCAGCTAGGTCGCATTCTGTCGCTGTCTGGAGGAGAATTCTCGCGTCCGGCTGCTCTGATCGGTAGTTTTCCGTGGTTTCTCCGATCAACACCAGGCGAATGCCGAAGCAGTACCCTAACAAACGGGCCACGGACCGCGCGCGATTTTTCCTTCCTCTTCCTTGTCCTATCCTCTCCTCTTACACACACACACACACTTACACTAACATGCACTGCACTACCACAAATGATGCTGGGAGACCGATCGGGAGCTTGTGCCGGCTGGGGCGGTGCCCCGCTGATGGGAGATACCTGGTTGAGGGGAAAACCCCGCTAGTCAACGGTAGGTCGGCGCCAGATCTCGCCATCCAGCGGGAAAAAGATCGTCGCCACCTCCCGAGAAAAAATACTCACTACACTTACGGGACTAATGACCTATGTAGTTGGCGCCCGGAAACACGAATCAATTATTCTGATCTCTCGGTTTACACACTCACACTTGTATGCACTACAATACAACAGATGTTGGGACACCAATTGGGATCCGTCTGTCAATCAATCAATTAACTTGAAAGGCCTCTTTCGCCGCCGCTGCTGTGGCCGTTTCTTACTCTACGTTTATTCACAAACTAACTTTCACATAAACAGATAATTTGTGGATATCGAATATTCTTTAAACTGATTATTGTTCTAACCGACTGAGAATTTTGGACCGAGACATTTTTGTGAATGTAACTTGCATTTGGTGCATATTTACTTGACGTACAGTCATTATTCCAAGTTAAATTCCAGGCATCTTAGTGCACGCAGAATGCTAGTAAAATGAGTATCTCAAATGATAAAATAACACCGGCACACACACACACACGCACACACACACACACACACACCAAAAAAAAAAAAAAAAAAAAGAAATCAAACCCAAAGACTTGACAGCTGTTTCTCTATGTATTTCGACGCGCTGAATCCAAATCTGAAGCCAGAATTGCGTCACTACCCTCCAGTTTCTTTTTCAAATCGAGAAAAAACACAGTGAAATTGTATTTTTGTTATCGGGGATTGTCGTCAGACCCAAAGGCTTGACACATGTTTCTCTATGTATTTCAGAACGCTGAATCCGAATCTGAAGCCCCAATTGCGCCATCACCCTCCATTTATTTTAAATCGCCAAAAAAAAAACATCGTGATGTTGCATTTTTTTTTTGTTTTTGGGAGTTGTGCTCAAAGACTCAAAGACTTGACACCTGTTTCTCTATGTATTTTGACGCGCTGAATACAAATCTGAAGCAATAATTGCGTCACTACCCTCCAGTTTCTTTTTCAAATCGAGAAAAAACACAGTGAAATTGTATTTTTGTTGTCGGGGATTGTCGTCAGGACCAAAGACTTGACACATGTTTCGCTATGTACTCGTATGTTGACATGCTGAATCCCAATCTGAAGCCAGAATTCCGCCACCACTCTCCATTTTTTTTAAGTCGCAAAGAGCTTCAGGGAAATTTACAATGTACAGTTTCACGGTGGTTTTTCGCGATTTAAATAAAGCTGGAGGGTGATAGCACAATTCAGGCTTCAGATTCGGATTCAGCGCGTCAAAATCTAAAGAGAAACATTTGCTACGTCTTTGAGTCTGACTACATTTTTTTTGGTGTGCCTGTGTAATCAATAATGCAAACGTAATGCAAATGCAATAATGCAAACATTGGTGTGTTTGTGCGCAGGGTGCTGTGCTCCGACATCGTGTACGTGATCCTGTTCCCGCAGCTGCTGCTAGTCACCCACTGGGAGGGCGCCAACACATACGGCTGCCTCTTCTCCTTCTGCGTGGGCATCGTCCTACGGTTACTCGGTGAGCCTGCGAGCTAAGATCTCATTCACAATGCAGTAAACGTAATATAATGCTACAAACTTAGCCGTAAAAGTTACTCATAAAAATAAGCATTCACAATGAACGTATAGCTGGAACGTAAGTTACTCATAAAAATAAGCATTCATAATGACGAACGTAAGCTGGAGCGTAAGTTACTCATAAAAGCAAGCATTCACAATGACGAACGTAAGCTGGAACGTAAGTGTCGCTTGAACCAATCAGAATTCAACGTACTGAAACTTGATCAATTCGTTTTTAGCATGGTGGAAAGATATTTCTCTACAACTACCCCAGAATGTACACATTTCTGCACGTTATCGGATGCAGTAATGATGATGATTCCACAATCAGTACGAGAATATTATTCTCGCACAGCTGTCGACCAATCATAATCGCATTTCCTTCATCTTATGAACAAGGATTCTCTTGTACCAAATTCACGAGTAATTCGTCGAACATTATTAGTTTATTCGCCATGTCATGTTAAAGTCTCAATAAAAATTACATTTGAGGATCACAGCTTTCTTCAGGGTTCACGAAGCTCGTAGTTCTTTAGCGCCTCCTCTAGAACCATAAGTGACGGTCTGTCAATAATGTGGTTGCAGGCGGTGAGCCAGGTTTGGGCGTGCCAGCGGCGATCAAATACCCGTGGTATGACGAAGAAGCAGATATGCAGAAATTCCCGTTCCGCACGCTGACGATGTTGTGTTCGCTAGTAGCGCATCTGCTGTGCAGCTGGGGCACGCAGCAGCTGTTCCAGCGGAGGCTGCTGCCCGAGAGCTGGGACTTCCTGCAGGTAGCATTTTATTCTTTCAGTGCTCATTCTTTCCCTCTTTTTTCAGTCACTTAATCGCAAATCGGGAGAGATGGCTCAGGGCATCAACTGATGTCACTGCAGCCCCTCTGACAGGGAGTTTCTAGGTTTGAGTCCCGGCGGTGGCAGGATTTTCGACACTAGCTAGATAGCTCGGTCGAATTCAGACGCTGACTAGAGGAGAATTCCAGCGGCCAGCAGCTCTCATTGGTGGTTTTCCGTGGTTTCTCCGATTAATACCAGGAGCGAATGCCGGAGCAGTACCCTAGCAAACTGGCCACGGGCCGCACCCAATTTTTCCTACTTCTTCCATGTCCTATCCACTCCCTTTGCACATGAACTAATATGCACTACACTAGCACACATGCCAGGAGACCGGTCGGGACCTTAGATCTTGTCCCATTTTGGGGCGGTACCCCGCTGGTGGGAGATACCTGGTTAGGTGAAACCGAAAACCCCGCTAGCCGACGGTAGGTCGGCGCCTGATCATGCCATCCAGCGGGGGAAGATCCCCGCTACCTCCCAAGCAAACATTCACTACACTTACGGAAATAATGGCCCTATTACTTGACGCGCCCGGAATCACAATAAATCAATCTTAATCTCAATCATTTATTCTCACCCACCGCCACCTTCCGCCACCTTACTGAACTAATGACCTTAGCAGTTGGAATCTCGAATGAATGAATGAACTGTTGATTGATCTTGGTTGTCGGGGTGACACTGCGTCGAAGGCTGTGTTGCCGACGTTTCGACCATCTTATCGTGGTCTTCCTCAGGGCTGGTCTGCCAGGGAGGAAGACCACGACAAGATGGTCGAAACGTCGGCAACACAGCCTTCGACGCGGCGTCTCCCGGACAGCCAAGATCATTCACATGACTCCGGCCTATGACTTCATGAATGAACTGTTGTTCCTTAGGTGTTCTCAGCGCCGCAGAAGGGGGCGGGGCAGACTCCGCTGCCCACGCTGGCGCTGTCCGCCGAGAAGCAGCTCGCCGCCGCCGCCGCCGCCGTCAGCCCCGCGGGCGACCGCCTGCCGCTGGCGGAGGACGGCGGCGCGCACAGCCCCCCGGGCGGCCTCGACAACCCCGCGGGCCCCGCCGCCCTCGACGCCGACGCCGACGCCCTCGACCACGCCCGCGCCGGCGCGCCCCGCGACAGCAGGTTCTGACGCCCCGCGCTCGCAGTAAGTCAGAGAGTATACAAGAAGTAGTATATAGTATTAAGTATATAGTAGAGAATATATAGTAGTAAGTACCCGCGGCCTCGCTCACCACCTGGCAAACGGACGAAGTGCCCCAGGGCAACGACTGTTGCCGCTAGGACTATACTTCGGTTTTTGTTTCTTGGCGCGTGGGGGAGGGGGTGTCATCAAAATGGAATATCTCACGGTATTTCGCGTCGTTCTCAATTAGTCGCATGAGTCGCCGGAGTCGCATGATCGCCGGCACTGCTCGATACAGTTGCGATCATTGCGAATCCTAGCGGCATAACCGAGAACGACGCGAAATACCGTGAGATATAATCCATTTTGATGACAGTCCCACCCCACGCGCCAAAAAAGTATAGGGTTGTCAACCGTCCTCCAGTGGCGAATCGAGATATACTCTTTGGGCGAATGCAAAAGACCTAGAGTTTTCGTTTGTTACCTTCCTTTATTTGACCAAAATTGATTTAAATATTTATTTGTTAGAATTATGTAATTATTTAAACAATATTGTATAGTACCATATATAGGCTACAAGAACAATAACTATAAAATAACAAATATGTTATTTTAAAACAACATAACATAATATATAAATAACAAATATGTTAAACAATAATGTAAAAAAATCTATGATGCCTCCCCCCAAATGATTGGCTGGATCCGCCCTTGCCGTCCTCCATTTGGGAGGACAGTACTCTTTTACTTCAGCTGTCCTCCCGTTCTCCTTTGTATTTTAAATGTCCTCCATTTATTTTATCACATGACTCACATCTGCTATGTTCTAAAGTTTATTTAAATAAGAATAGAAAACATGAATATCCTTTTTTCGAACGCTGACACACGCATGCATGATAGTGTCTGGTATGTCTGGCGTGTAAAATAAAAAAGAAATGCTCAGACCATCTTCATCTACAGTTTGTTTGTTTGTTTATTAAAAAAAACAGTAAAAACTGTATATGACGTGTGGGGAAAGAGATTTATCTGCGCACATTTCCTTGAGGGCCAGAATTTAAAAACGTGTGAACGCATCTGATCACTTGAATTGCAAATGGAGAGAAGAAAAAATAGAGCTGATATTAGACTAGATATTAGACGAGAGTTATTTCATACGCGAGTAGAAGTCTAACTGATTGTGAAAAACGTTATTCTCAAACAGAAAGGGAGGCATTAGCTCTGGTATATGCCTGTGAAAGGTTTCATTTAATAATATATGGCTTAGAGTTTGAGCTCA
The DNA here is from genome assembly GCA_031308135.1 of Acheta domesticus. Lineage (NCBI taxonomy): Eukaryota > Metazoa > Arthropoda > Insecta > Orthoptera > Gryllidae > Acheta > Acheta domesticus. Next base: position 251,982,458 of record JAHLJT010009436.1, on the reverse strand, counting down.
TAACAGATCATCGCGCGTTGCAGTTTATTTTTTCGCCGCGTTCGAAACCTAGCGCGAGAATTGAGAGATGGATTTTAAGGTTACAGGGTTACAAGTACAAAGCGGTATACAAAAGTGGGAAGTCTAATATTGCAGATTCATTGTCAAGATTACCTGAAGGTAAATTACAGGCAGGAGAGAATTCGTCAAATAAAGATGAGCTTTATATCAACTGGGTGTCCAGGGAATCAGTTCCTCGTTCAATTAGCCCTGAGGAGTTGGATGAATGTTCAAGAACTGATCCTGTTTTGATAGAAGTTCGTAAGGCGCTATTTTCTGGGAATTGGGGCATGTTGCCTAGCTGATGAAGATTCTGAAAGAAGAGTTGTGCGTTCTCAATAATTTAGTACTGAGAGGCACTCGAATTGTTATTCCTGATGTTCTTCGTCACAAAGTTCTGGAATTGGCATATGAGGGCCATCCAGGAATAGTAGCTATGAAGAATCGTCTTCGTTCTAAGATTTGGTGGGATGGAGTTGATAAGGATGCTGAGAAATTTGTCAAGACATGCAAAGATTGTCAATTGCTTCAAAAATCCAATCAAACCACACCTGTTTCCAGGAATCCACTTCCTGATAGGCCTTGGTACATCCTAGCCATGGATTTGATGGATCCATTACCATCAGGGGATCACATTTTGGTGGTAGTTGACTATTATTCACGATATTATGAAGTAGCGACGATGCGAAATATTAATTCGGAAAATGTAATACAAGCACTACGAGATATGTTCGCTCGTCATGGTATCCCTAGAGTGGTGGTATGCGACAACGGAAGACAGATGAGTAGCGTGGAAATTGAAGATAATGCAAAAGAACAGGGGTTTAAGATAGAACATTCTGCTCCACTGTGGCCGGCAGGTGAAGTGGAACGACAGAACAGGAGTATACTTAAGAGACTGAAGATTGCACAAATCGAGAAACGAAATTGGCGTAAAAAATTGTTGGATTATCTGCTAATGTATAGGTCCACTCCATACTCTACAACTGGCGTATCACCGGTAGAAATGATATTTGGGAGACGTCTTAGGACAAAGCTTCCTGAAGTTGCGACAGAGAAGATTTTGGATGAAGAGGTGAGAGAGCGAGATGCTTGGAGGAAGGAAAAAGGAAAGGAGTACTACGATAAGAAAAACAATGCCAAAGAATCTGAGATTAAACCAGGAGATAGGGTAATTATTAAGCAACATAAGACTAACAAACTCGACTCTGAGTACAGTCAAGTGAAATACAGAGTTACAGATAAACATAGGGACAGAATTACCATATGCTCACCTGCAGGAAACGTTTATCAAAGGAATGTCAATCATGCGAAGAAGGTCTTTGAAGAAGGAGAAGAACCTGCAACTGTGAAGATTGAGAGAAACAATGACTTTTCTGAAAATATAGATGCACCAGCACCTGAGGTGCCGAAAGAATCAAATAGTGAAGAGCAGATATGTGAAGGTAATAGAAGGTCGGTTTGTGAGAGAAAACCGCCTAAATATTTGGAGGAGTACATTGTAACATGGGGATCAAAGTGTAAATGATATTTTGTAATGGATATTTGATTTTCACTATTTTTGTAACTTCACAAGTGATATGTGAGTTTTCATGTTTTGTAATTTTGTAATGGAAAGTTGGTTTTCAATATTTTGTAATTTGGGGAATTGATATTTGAGTGTTTTTATATTGTGTAATTTTGGTATGTTTGTAAGTGTAAATCAATCAATCTTACATTTAACTGTTTAGAGGTTTTGTAAACTTTTATTGAAGAAGGGAAAGAATGTAGTATCTGATGTTGCGAACAGATGGCGCATGCAGCGCCTAGGTGCGAAGCGCGGGTATATGACGGAGAGCAGTTGAGGTATACTGCGATTTTTCTAAGAGCGACTCTCAAGGAAACTCAAATCCCATCTTCGGAATGGAATGTCACGGCATTTCGCGTCTTTCTCAGTCGCTCCGCTAGATTTCGCACGAACGCGACCGTATGAAGCAGTGCTTGCGATCATGCGACTTCTACCGGCAAGACCGAGAAAAGATGCGAAATGCCGTGACATATTCCATCGCGAAGATGGGATTTGAGTTTCCTTGAGAGTCGCTCTTAGAAAAATCGCAGTATAGTTATGTATGAGACCCCGAGCAGGTATCACGTTGGTGGCTGTATTTGTGTATAGTTAACACCGGTGTTATCATTATATCACCCTTGGAACACTACAGCGACTAATGACTTTAGCAGTTGACACGCCAGGAATCACCAATCAATAAATCATTTGAGAACTTTCTTTAAATATCTACCCAATAAATTCAAAAGATCAAAAAAGAATGTGTAATATATTAATATAATATAATAATATAATGTGTGATATTTCTAAAATGTGCATAAATAAATATAAATATATTAAAAGTTATGAATATACAAGAGCTAACATATCATACGAGGAATGACATTTGTTTTATATCTGAACTTCGGTTTTTCTTTCTTGGCGCACGGGGGGGGGGGTGTCAATAAAATGGAATACCTCACGGTATTTCGCATCGTTCTCGGTTGTGCTGCTATACTGCGATTTTTGTAGGAAGAGCTCTCAAGGCCACTCAAATCCCATCTTCGCGATGGAATATGTCACGGTATTTCGCGTCTTTTCTCGGTCTTGCCGGTAGAAGTCGCATGATCGCAAGCACTGCTTCATACGGTCGCGATCGTGCGAAATCTAGCGGAACGACTGTGAATGATACGAAATGCCGTGACATATTCCATCGCGAAGATGGGATTTGAGTTATCTTGAGAGCTCTTCCTACAAAAATCGCAGTATAGGAGTCCACGATCGTGACTGTATCGAGCAGTGCTGACGATCATACGATCAGCATACGATTCCTGGCGGCACAATAGAGAACGACGTGAAATACGTGAGATATTCCGTTTTATTAACACCCCCGTGCGCCAAGAAAGAAAAACCGAAGTGTATGTTTAACGTATTGAGGTTTTAATCTGACTATTTCACTCATATCTGTCCGCGTCGTAAGTAGCCAATGGTAAGCCTGGATATATTCAAATTAAACCAATCCCAGATGTTTATCGCCATCAGCTTGTTTACCTTTTTTTATCGCTGTAAAACCTTTGTTTACCTTTTTAAGATAACGATAGCAATTGTTTCACCTCCAAAATAGCTCTTGTGCATCAATATAATATTAAAATGTGTGGTTTTGGTAATGTTTAAAACTCTGAAATATAATCTATTATTAAAGATTCAGTGCCGAAAAACAGCGAAAGGAACAGAAAAAGTGTGTGGAAGAAATTTCAAGAATTTTGTCAAGATAGAAAATACAAATGGACAGCACAAACTACAAATGAAGAAATTACACATGTTTTAGGCAATTAATATTCGAAGATAAGATTGTAAAGAGTACAAAGAATATGCCATCAAAACTACGTGGAACGTTACAACCAAAATTATTCAGGAAAATATTTTAATGAGTACACACATGTGTTCAATCCATTCGAAAATGACAAATTCCGCTGCTAATTCATCTTGTACATCTTCCATTTCAAATACTTCTATGGAAGACCAAGACTTGGAAACCAACTTCCTACAACTTTAATGATTGTGCTTTTAATAAATGTTCTTGTCAGTAACCTTGTTATAATTGTTTTCCGAAACTTTTATTACCATAAAATTGAAACATATTTGAAATCATTTTCTGCATTAAACTGTTATTCAAATGTTACTTGATTATAAGTTATTCCAGGAGGCAGTGATAAGTCGGAACTGAATGAAAGTTTTTCATTTTTCGATTGTAATTTTGAGTAATATTTCCCTTTTTCGTAATTCCTGTGATTTAAATTATCCTTTCAAATCATGTAATGTGTTTATTCGTGAAATAGTCACACTAAATATCACTCGAAGTGCTGTGCTAGCCGGTAAATTCACTCCTCGCTACGCGAGTCGTGAATTTACCGGCTAGCACAGCACTTCTCGTGATATTACTTATGAAAATAATTTCTACTTTCAGTTTTTTAGTTTTGCCTCGGCTGATTCGTTGGTATCTGCTGGGGAAATCAGCAGTGATCTTCCATTCAGCAACGGACGTCGGACGAACGTGTGTTTCGCCTTCTCCGGTTAGCCAGAACATAATTCATTAGAAATCACATTTACAATCATATGTGGTTTTTATTTACATGCAAGACTGACAATACTATTTGTAGACCATCTAATGAGTATCGAATTTGTTGGGCATGTTTATATATGTTGCAACAATTTTTTTTAAATTTGTACGAGCACAAAGTACATAACATAATTACAATGCGATGTAAGAACGGAAGCCTAATGATATACAATGTTTATGTGGATTGAAGCGTAATTTACAGTACCTGGACGAAGTAGGTTATTAATAGAATTAATGAATATTTATTGTACAGTCTGTAAATGTTTCTGTTCAATCACCGATTACTCATTGCGCTTTCACAACCACTACCTTAACTCATTCATGACATATCCATGTTGTTCCCAGTGCCTCGTTTGGCAGATTGTGAATTGTCACTTTATACTCACCTTAGAAAATTATTTTCAAACCAAAGGGACCAAAGTACTAATTTCATAGTGCTTTGTGATGACGGCTGTTCTAAAAACGTAATTTCAGTTACCAATCATTAGAGAATCGCCTTCAAACTTATTCGACGAAACCACTTTCCTGTCATATTTAAACCTATTAGAGAATAATTTTATATTTCATTATTCAACCACCTTGTTAATGACCACAAAAACTGCTAGATATACTTCAGAGAAGACAATCATAAAGAAACACATTTTCTAATTTTTACATTTTCGCTCAAAACTAGCACTCTTGGCACATTCAGAAATTAAAATAATTTTTATGATTAATTTTTAATTGAGATACTTATAATTTGTCATACTACTTTCATTATGTATCCTCTCCTTTATCGCCATGTAACAAGTGTCGCTCAGTTTTTCAATGTGTAGTGCCTTTAAGAAGTATGAATATTTTAAAATTATTGAGTGAATACTTTGTTACATATTCCTTAGTTCTTGTTGAATTCTTTTCTAATTAATTGTGTAAGCAGGATGGTATTAATTATAGAAGAAATATAGTGGGGAGACATTCTGTTTGGATAAAAATTCAAATTTCAAATGACTGCAAACTGTGATAGAACATGTATCAGAAATATTTTGCAATATTTCAGTTGGTAAATATTTTTTTCGCTATGGATGAATATATTTTCTCAGAATATTGTGATGATAATTCTAAAATTTTATAATTTTGATTTTATCATTGGTAAACTGACAAATATTTAGAATGAACTTCAAAAATCTAAAACTATCATTCTGACATAGTATTTTGTGTGGTGGATGACAATTATTATTATCTGTCTTTCAGCTTCATCTTTAGTGTCCTATTTCTATAAATAAATGTCTTATATTAAAAGTATTATATCATTAATTTGTGAATTTTAAAATATTGTAAATAAAATGTAATGACGTCATGTGCTTTGTATTTCATTAATATATTGATATTATACTTTGATGGCTCTTAGAAAATTGTGTACAATGGTAAGCATTGTAGACATTAGTTATGTGCCTTGACACTTCTTTCGGTGTCAGAAAGTGACATAGAAGAATTTTTGATGAATAAGAGGTATAAATCATTTAAATGTATCTGATTTCCTATTACATTAATTGGGAAAAAATTGTGTTTGTTTCCTTAATTATAAATTTTTCAAATGAGGATATAGAATACATAATTCCAAGAAAACACACTGAAATTGAAATAATTTTACATTGTTAGCAATGAACAAATTCCAAAATTGTGTTAGGAAAAGGTCTTCAAAACATCAAACTATTTTATGTTCTATTTCATATATTAAATGGTGAATGTCTTCCTGTGTTTAAATTATTTATGGCTTTATTTACAACATTCGAACAATAATGAAAACTGTATTGTATGAGAGTTTTTCTTCAAAATATAGATATTTAAAATTATTATTACATCTCTGAGGCATTTGCATATCTTGAGGTTGCATGGGAATTACAGATGGGAATACACTTGGAATTGTACGTGCTGAATGCCTGATGTGATAAAAATGTTGGAAATTATTGTACATATAATATTTTAGAAAGTGAAATGAGCTTCTACATGTACAGGATACTGTGAAATATGATGATATTCTTGTAAATACTTATAAATAAAATGAGTTAATTTATTAATGGGTTTTCTGTAGTTAATCTTTCTACCTCTTCATTTCTTTATTTGCATATGCCATTGACCCTTATATAGCTAAATGATAATACAAAGTTAAAGGTAATGTACAGAGACACTTTTTTAAAGGTACCTTTTTTTTTTTTTTTTAAGTTGGTTGTGTAAAATTGAATAATCAATGGCCTATTTCATAACAGTATTCCACTCTAAAATTCTGTTTTAACTTCTCTTTTTCTCAATTTTAGTAACACTTTCCTTTTATCGTAATGTATTGCTTCAAATTCCTTTTTGGACATATTTTGAGAAAAGTTTGCAATTTGAAAAACATTTCAAAAATTAAGTCTGACAAGATCTCTCACTTTCTTACCATGTGTAACAAGAGTTTTTCAAAGAGCTACAGGGGAAGAGGGGGGTAATGAGTGTCACTTTTTTTGTTTTTTCAATATAAATCAGTATGAATTGTTCCTATGAACAAGTATATGCTTTTATATCACAAATTAGTTATAAAGCTTGTGTTTTCACCACAAAAATGATCAAAAGTTCACTAAAACTCTCTTAAATATCAAATTTGCAAAAATTTGCATTTGACCCCTATTACCTTCACATGTGGGTAAAGGGAGTCACTAAATAAACGTGAAGCAAAATGAACACGTTAGTACTTCAAACAGTATTTATTTTGTGTACAATAATTGTAGGCATCTAAAGTAACATGTCTCCCAAAGTTTTCCAAGATCTGCAGCACTGGGTCCAGGGCAGTGGGTCAAGTAAGGCTTTTAGTGTTTGCACCATTCGATGAATTCTTCATCCATCTGGCCATTCTTGCTACATGTGTAAATAGTGCGAAGGGACCAGTTAAACTAATTCAGATCGATAAAGTATTTTGTTTGGGACTATGGCAGTCTTGCTGTGATAGTGATAATCACTGATCACCTTTACCCCATAAGCTCATTTTTATCATGAGTCATTCCATGTCAAATCAGCCAAAATTTCTTGATCATCTTCCGATTGGACTGAAACTTTTTTAATCATTTTAGAATGATGAAACAACATTGAATATTGTCTTTTTGGTATTAAATTTTACTTCGTTTTGAAAATTTTGAAATGTGATGTTCTGCATGAGGTTCAGAGGGTATTATCTAAAAAAAAAACTAGTAAAATATCTTCAAATTTGATTTTACTTTGCAACTTGCTTTATATTTTAATCAGTACATTCCACTCTAAAGGTTTGATATGATAAACCTAATTATAATGGCATTAATAAGACCATATTAAGGTCAAAGTAAATAATGACGAATTTTTTTCAAAATTCATCATCATCATGAACTATTTAGGTATAGGCCCAATGGTCTGTTCCTATTCTGACAGAAGTCCCCTAATCACTGCCAAGTGTTCCTGGTCTTCCCACCTCTTCTTTGGCCGGCCTCTTTCTCTTATGCCTCTCAGTCTGTACTTTAGCATCTGTTTTGGTATCTTTGTTATTTTCATTCTTTTTACATGGTCTTACCATTTCTTCTGATGGTTTACCAAGCCTTCAATTATGTTTTTGGTTTTTAGTTTCTTCCTTAATTCTTTATTTCTTATTTTGTCTTTCTTTGTCACTTTTAGTATTGATCTCAGGTACCTCATTTGAGCTGCTTCAATTCTTTGTCTCTTTTTTTTCAGTATTCAAGTTTCACTCCCATAGAGAAGTGTAGGTTTGGAAATGATGTTGTGGAGTCTAATTTTTGTTTCTGTAGTTATGTGTTGGAAGTGTCTTTTTATACAGCCATTGATTTTGTTGTAGTTTGCCAACTTTGATTCAAAATCCTCTTCCTATATTGAAATTTTGTTACCTAGGTAGGTAAAACTTGACACTTGTTCTATTATTTTGTTTTCAATCGCTATTTTTGTACTTATATGATCCTTGCCTTCAAAGCCCATTGCTTTAGTTTTCGTTGTTGATATTCTGAGACCATATTTCGCTACAATGTTTTTGAGTCTATATGTTACCACAGGCGCGGCTCGTCATTAAAGGCTGTAAGGCGGAGCCTCTCCTAGAGAAACCGCCGTCCAAAAGAAATTTAAAAATATGTTTACAAATGTATTTATTTATTAATAATGGAATTCTGGGTTGTATTATGTTACAATCATATCCAATTTTTTCTTTATCGGTTCGTTAACGGCCGTCCGTAACACATTTAAAGCTGTTGACAGGGAAGGGAGAAGCGTTAGGCTCCCACTTTATTCTCCCATAAGGCGTGTACAAAACGAGGAGGCGTGACGTCATGCATTCACTGCAGACGCTTACCAGCGGACGAAGGCTGTGGCGAAACAGCCTTTGGTGGAATCTAGGGTCTGAAGAACGGCGGGCTCACCAGATAGCATTACTGTGCAGCTCCGCGAGTAGCATTGCCCTTCAACTAGTTTTCTCAGTATGCGGTAGGAGCGCTATACTTGGGATTTTCTTTCTTGGCGCATGAGGTCTTGTCTTCTGGGACCCAGCAAAATCGTTGTGAAACAGAACTTACGAGTACTTGTGATTACTAGTTCTAGTAACTTGTAACCTTTGTGAAACGGGTCCCAGGATGGAATATCTCACAGTATTTCGCGTCGTTTTCAATCGTCTGTATCAAACTAATTATTAATAGAAATACAATGCAGGCAATGCAATGCACTGTAATGTAATGCAATGCATTTGCAGCCTTCCCCATTTATAAAACCACGAGCCGCGACTGTGTTACCATTTGCAGTTCATCCTCTAGTGTCATTACAATTGCTTGGTCATCTGCATAAAGTATGGTCGTGATTTCTTGACCTCGCCCCAAAGCAATGCCTCCTTCCACTTCCTTCTTCCACATCTTCATAATATAGCTATATTATGAACTAGTTCATGTTTATTCAAAATTCATTTTCTCAAATACTCCATCTCAGATTTTTTTTTGTTGTCAAATTGAAGCAGAGACATTGAAGTTTATAATAGTTAAAGAATCTTCTCCCCATAGCTTCTCCCCATCACTTCTCCCCATAGCTCGTCATACGCAGTTTTTAACTGTTTTTGACGTAAATAAATAAGTAAATAAAATCTTGATGGTAAATGGGAATTTACCAAAGTTATTACCAGTTAAAGTTACTTTTTCATTTTTGCTTTTTATGAGCTTAGGAGTATTGTACATATAAATGCTTATCGTATGTAAATCTTGCTTTTGTTATTTAGTGATTAATTTTCATATATTTTAAATGTATCTATTTATTTATTTTTATTTATTTATTTATTTATTTATTTACGTCAATAACAGTTAAAAACTGCGTATGACGAGCTATGGGGAGAAGTGAATTTTGTGCACGTTTTCATAATTCTGTGGTCTCTATCCTAAACCATATTCTAGTCGAATTTTGAATACAGAAAAGAGAGTTTTTTTCGAGTTTTGTTGACAAAATATTCGCTCCTATATAATAAAATATATTTTCAAAGGTAAATTAGCTATAAATTTCTGCCCTGAACCCTCATGTTCTTCATGAAAGAAAAATACTTTTTGCCGCGATAATATGAAAAACGATAATTTGAATAACTATATTTCCCACTGAAATTCAGAAGACGTGCACAAATAATGAAGTTACATTTATGTCCAGAAGCAAAACAAGGGACCATCTCAGCATTTGCTCAAGGATCAGGGAAACTGGACGAAAAACCTGATCGAGATGGGGGCCATCAACCCAGAAACTGTGGTACAATACTTGTTACACTTGTCTGAAGCATATTTTCGAAGGCAGAAACTTGGCACATGAATTACATATATTAGACTAGAAAATAAATAAATGTTTTTCCTCTCTCGCACCATTACAAATGGTAGAAGAAAATGGTAGTCACAGAATCCATTTTCAAATGCCTTTTGTAATGTGACATTCCCCTTCACAAAATTAATGAGCCAGCAAATAACAATTTCTGAGAAAAATACACAGAGAGGTCACTTCTAGATGAAAGTACTCTGAGAAAAAATTACATAAAAACAATTTATGAAGTCACTATTGGAAGAGTGAAAGATAGTTGGAGACAATCCTGTTTGTTTTATTCTGATTGAAACCACAGACTACACTTAGAGGGCAGTTCTAAACATTCATTTTTACTGGATATCCATCAAATTTAGTGTTGTTTGTAAAATATCAATTAGAAAAAGAAATATCAACTAGAAAAACAACAGACTGCACTTAGAGAGTCTAATAGAAGGTCTAGAGGGATAATGTGTCCATTTTGTAGTGTAACAAGTAACTCGTAGGTGGCAAAGTCTCCCAAATACGTTGTTTACAATAAAGAATTAGTGATGCTAAAACAGCATATACTTTCCTGCTTTATTGAAAACAGCTACGTAGTATTGAAATATTTCACTTTCTGCGCTACTAACATCTTAGCTATTATTTGAAAATGTCCAATTCAAGCAAGAAACGAGAAACTCACTGTTTCCATCGAAGTGTTGTCAAAATTATGTGAATTTGCTTGGCTAATAATATACGCAATTGACATCAAAATAATTACGAAAATTCTGGCTGCTCACTCCTGAGTTGCCTTTCATCTTAAGATAACAATTTCAACATCGTTTTATTGTTTTTCTTTTATTCAACACGCAGTAAATTTCTTTAAGGGTCAGATGATATTGAACGGTATATAACCAGACCCTGAAACTTCATGCACTAAAAAATATAAAAATATGCATGCAACCTTGCACTTAAAATTGGCAATATATGCACTAAAATAGCCAATATGTGAGCTTAAAACTAAGAATATGCATTAACAAAAAGAGTTAGCAACCATTATCATTTTTTTACAGATAACCATAGTTAGTTTCAATAACCAATAGTTATTTTCATATTAAGTGTGGAAAGTTTCCATTTGCTTGAAACGGAAACTTCTCACATGAAATATGAACAACATTTTTTTCTACAACTGCATAAAAATATAATACAAACGTTTCTCAAACTTGTATTGGAGAAAGAAGCCTGATACCCCGGAATATATAGAAATGAATTTCATAGGGCCATGATTAGAGAAGAGTACTCTAAAACAATGCAAAAAATACTGTACTCATTACAAATGGTAGAGCATTTAGTCCGAAAACTAAATATTTTCATGCAAATACCAACATAAATTTGACAATTATACTAACTCCTTTTCATACAGTTATATCATGTCACAGCAATGACATGTAATTCACAGAAATTCGCGAGCGCGAAGCGGAATTCCATTGTTGCATTCTCTGCATTGTTGATATTCCCTGTGAGCTAGCAATTGTTTTCTTTTTATTTCATATATTTCAAATAGATTTTAAATAAATTATAAATGTAATAAAGGTTTTAAATTGTATTGTATTGTAAAATGTTTTAAATGTATAAATGTATTAAATAAATTATAAATTTGTAAACGTAAAACAAGAGCTCCAACGTGAGAAATAAACAAAGAAATAATATACAAATTCTAATTTACGAAGCATCCAACTGTCTGAAGCGCAGTAAATTTGCAGCGGGCTATTACGATTGTCACAAAATTACAATAGAACTAACCGTATTTTCAAAAAGTTAAGCCTATCCTTATTTGAAGATGTATTTTTGATAATTACATTTCATTGAGAAAAAAAATGTATTTTCACAATTGTCGTTGTAAGAAGTCGAAAACGAAGCGCAGTCAATTTCGAGCAGGCATTATGTTTGTCACGAAATTATAGAAAAACACTCATATTTTCAAAAAATTCAACAGGATGTTATTTGAAAATCAGTTTTTTATGAGCATATTTCATTAAGAAAAACAATTGTATCCTTGCAATTGTAGTTGTAGGAAGAGGCCGAATATGCAACATTCTCTTAAGCTTCCTTTTTGCTGTCGAAGGTCTCAATTTAATAATAAAAAATGTTGCGCGGTTTTTTAAGAAAAACTGGTTTAAAGAAAATAAAATGCCTAAAAAAAGGTGAAAAACAGTTTGTAGCACCCATTCTAAATACCGCTTCTTTCCTGCAAAACATATTTGTACGTTGCTAAAATAACACAATTTTTTTCACAAAAGCATTGAAATCGACTTATTTGATAGTCTAATTGATTAATAGATAGAGAAATAGATTTGAATGTTTTAAATTATTGTTGGTTGCAGTATTCTTGAAAGGATAGGATTGTTCGGTGAATGGCATTCTTCATTATGTGAGATAAATATTTCTTTTTCATATTCTGAAAGATGTAAGAAACATTCAAAACATTTTATTATTGTTATTAATGATATATTTGCAACATAATATAAACTGAATCCTTGGTACTACGAGATACATAGACACCCGACAACAGACTTCGAATGGACATCAAGGTGTATGTACGTGTTCATGCATCATAAAATACATTGTATACATTTACAATACACTGTTACAATAGTAGTTCCACTGTCACGTCTCAGCTCGTGTTTCTGAACAGGAGCAGTATGAACAGAGATCAGCGCAATTCGATCTGTTGGTCCCAAACTTGCGGAAGGATCGGGAAAGATTTGTTTGGTTTGGCAGGAGGAGGAGCAGTAGTTTTATTAGGTGTATTAGAAGAAAGAATACTAGGTAGTGTAATACTATTCGTAGGAAGAAGAATTAGCCTACACAAACTGGGATCTAATATCATTTTCTCCATCTAATTCACAGTTAGCGCAATAAACACTGCTACCGGAGCATGCACCAATTTGGAACTCATAATAACCTTCATCGCATTTAAGCCAATAGGCTTTGATATTGAAGCCCGTATCGACGCATACATAAAATAAAGATGGATTAGTGCGAAGCGAGAAAGAATCGCCCTTGTTTTTGCACTGGTCGTACCGAGGGGCAACTCGTAACTTGGCATCGCATAATCCACTACATGCGTTGAAATACCCCTCATTTTTGCCACACGATTGTTTTAAAGCATACTCTCCGTATGAAGGGCAATGATAATAAACATACGGATTGCTGAGATCTGGAATATTACCAGGAAAAGTGCACGGGAACGTAGCAGGGCACGTCGATTCAGAAGAAGCCACGCACTGCGCACCGTTTGTGTAGTCACAGAGACGGCCACTGGCACACATTTCACAGTGGCCGTGATCGAGTTCGACAGACATATTTCTATTCCGGTGCAGTCTCCAGAACATTTCGCCTCCCCGGGTTCCGAGCACGGGTCCCCCGCGGCGCGTGGGTGGGCGCCGGCGACGCATCGTCCGTCCGCGCAGACGCCGCCGGAGGCCGCGCAGTCGCTGACGCGGCGCCACACGCGGCTGCGCTCCAGGCAGACGGCCCGGTGGCGGCCCTCCTCGCAGCGCAGCGCGCCCGGCCGCGCGCACCGCTCCGCCGCCCCGCCCAGCGCCACCTGCGACACGACACGGCCCCGCCCGTCTGCCCGGCCCGCTTCCGCCAACCCGACACCCTTTCGTCACCCGGGCCCCTTCCGTCAAACAGACATCCTTCCCTCAGCCCGACCCCTTCCGTCAGCCCGGCCCCCGTCCATCAGCCTCGCTCCATTCCGTCAGCCCGTTCCCTTCCGTCAGGCCGGCCCCCTTCCGTCAGCCTGGCCCTTTTCCATCGGCCCGACACCCTTCTGTCAGCCCGACGCCTTCCGTCAGCCTGGCTTCCGTCCTTCAGACTGGCCCTCCTTCCGTCACCCTGGCCCCTTTTCGTGAGCCTGACACCCTTCCGTCAGCCCGGCCCCATCCGTCAGCCTTCCCCCGTCCGTTATTCCGGCCCCCTTCCGTCAGCCCCGCCCCCTACTGTCAGCCCGGCCCCTCCCGTCAGTCTGGCTCCCTTCCGTCAGCCCGGCCGCCTTAAATCTCCTTCCGTCAGCCCGGCCCCATCCGTCAATCCTTCTCTTTTTCGTCAGCCTTGCTTTCGTCCGTTAATCCTGCCTCTTCCATCAGCCCGACCCCTTTCGTCAGTTTGGCCTTCTTCCGTTACCTGGCTTCCTTTCGTCAGTATGGGTCCCTTCCGTTTTTCCTGTATCATTTCGTTATCGCAGGTCTCGCACACGAAAACGCACCGTTAATGAAGCAGGGGGAATCCTGCAAGTTAAATTCAAACTGACAAGCTGAAGAAAAATTGAGTCACTAGTCGCATAGGGCGTGCTTTGAACTCATCTCTCTACCCCAAACCGTAAACAAATGGTGATGCGTGATGACTTGATTCTTATAAAAGAAGTATTTATTTTTTCAATCGCACCAGTTTATAACATCAGTCCCGTAAGTGTGGTGCGTGTTGAATCTGTTTCATCTTTCGTAAATGCACTATAAAGTGATCAATATCAAATAATTAATTTCCGAGTAACTAAGTAAATATAGATTTATAGGTATAATTAATCACTAACACTTTAACAATTAATCACTAACACTTTAATCAAGTAAAACTCTTGAAATTACAAACAATCTATACGAAAATTTTGTTTGAATTCATTTGAAAATATTTGCAAATATTTTAATCAATCACTTGTTTCGACAACTTATTTAAATTATTGCACAACAGTATTTTAATTCGTTTTATTTTTTCATGTGATGCATCGCGTGTGTAGTGTATTTACGGTTAAAATGTTACTGAGTATAATGATCGCTAATGATTTTAGCCGTTCATAAAGCGACCTAAAATAAATGAATTTTAAAATGTAAAGTATCAAAGTCGACACAAATTAATCGTCGGGAAATAAACTATGAAATAAAACCCTACCAATAACATATATAACCATGTCCTTAATCCCTATGTGGATCAATTCCAAACGTAAATGTACTAGACAATTTCACGTTAAGAAATATGGTATGTATTTCATCACTCAAAACATAAAGGTTATCTATATATAAATAAGAATTTGTCTGTGTTAAACTACTCTTTGACTCAAACCATGTGATCATAAAATTGAAAATGTGCAAAACACACTTTGAGAATTTTGGGAAAATGTATGAAAAACAATTTCCGAGATTGTATAATGTCATATCGGACATTATGTCACGTCAGATTGTATCATATGTAAGTACGCATAAAGATCTTATATTTGTTGTGAAAAATATTTGTATCAATTTGAAGATAAGTGTCTTAAAGAGATACTACGGCGTGTCTGAGGTTAAGAATGAAGCACTGTCTCTAATGACAACAGCGATGCTAAACGCAGCGCCGCTGTACTGTATGAATCGAAAGTTCCGCTCTCGATGGTGATGACTAAGCTGCGAATTTTTGCCTGTTTTCCTGTTTTTATCCTTCAATTAAAAATGCAGTATTTTAGGTTACTCATTCATTTTGAATCATTAGGTGTATTAAAATGTAATACTACTAATACCTCAAAATGAATAACTAACCTAAAATACTGCATTTTTAATTGAAGGATAAAAACAGGAAAACAGGCAAAAATTCGCAGCTTAGTGATGACGATTCACGCAATGGGATGGAGTGCTTGTGCAACTCGATTTATCCACTTTTTCGTTATCAGGGCACGACAACGAATTTTTTTCTGCCGAAAATCCTCGGTTTTTTCGCACAGCTTTGCATAACTTTCCCTATAATATGTGTATTACTCCGTATATACATTTGTATACGGGAAAGTAGAAAGAGCAATGAAAAATCACCTTAACGTTCGCCTAAATGTATGGCATTTTTAATATTAACTTTTATTTTAATGTTACTAATTTCGTATCTTGAAAACGATATTACTAAATATGGTTTCACAATAACTTGTTCCAAAGGTACTTACCAGACTCATCTGTAGAAGCAGTACTAGGAACAGCATCGTTCCCTCCGTGAGAGAGTGAAATAGATAATTGATGATGTAGAGTGTATTTAAAGGCGTTTTCCATTTTATCAACTTACAATTATCAATGGTATCTTAAAACGTTTGACCATGAGACATAAGAGGGAAAATAACAACTTTCGGAACTTGTTGCTTGAAAGAACACTGACAATTTATTGCAGGCTCTGAATTTGAAATAGAAAATACATTTACGTAGCCTTTGGGGGAAAAACTGAAATAACTTCATATCTTGGGAAAAGTATCTGTTGTACTATATATACACTATACGAACCTATTGCAGTATTAGGGAAGAGGTTTTTGTAAATTATTATTATTATTATTATTATTATTATTATTATTATTATTATTATTATTATTATTATTATTTATTGAAGTGTTTCGCGCGAGCATTATATTTGTTGTTCTTAGGTGCTCGTGCTAAGTTTTTGGAAAACCATTTTTGTGATTTTGTTCAGCAGCAGTTTTCACGCTGCAGGTCATTTGATGTACCTAAAGAAGAAATAACCATGAATAAGAAAGAGTACAGAATATAACAATAATAAATAAATTCCAAAATTGATTATATTTTAAAAGGAGTAACAATTAAAGCTGTCGGGTCAAAAGTACGGGTACGAAGTTTCGAAATCCGCACTGCTATAACAGTTCATCCTCTTATCCTGCCTCGCCATTTTGGTTTGAAACTTATCTACTAGTATCCGTTTAATTGCAAGTAAACTACAAATAATTTATTTTATACATTTTGTGGTGTATTTTAGGTAAAATAAAAGCACGTCAGAGAGTTGTTCCTTACGCTATGAAGTCTAAAATTACAAACATCACCTTCCAAATCACATTTGTGTTGGTTATGGCTCAGAGTGAGATCTGAACTGATTTCTTTCAAACGAGGTAATTGTCCACCGGCAGATGACTCTCAAGTCTGAAGCTGGTGTTATGTTTAAGAAATATCGACTTCGTCATTATATAAACCATCTTCCCAATTCCCTACATATACTTCTATTTGCAATTCATTTCATATCTTGAAACAGGCGTGTATTTATTTCCCAATAGAGCCAGAAAAGCCTTCAGCCACTCTTGTGGCTGATCCGCATGAGACTGACATTTTCGATAACGAAACAGCCTAATCTTGAAGTGTAATGGCTCATTTACGCAACAAATAATTATAAAAAATATTACTGAATAATCGTCTCAGTACTAATTATTTGTAGTATAATTGATTACCTTGTCTGCCCACTTAAAACTCTGCCATCTTTGATATTTAAACTAACTGAAGCAACGAAAACTTACCTTAATACTGGAAAATGAAAATAACTTCGTTGTAATTATGGTAAAACTGAAAAAGAAGATTTTAATAGTATTAATATTAGTTAATATTTTAATAGTATAATAATTAATTGAATAAAAATCAAATAATAATTTTGATTTCTCTAAAATGTCTTTCAACAATCTTATAAACAATTCTTTGGAGTTTTTCTTATTTAACTCAAAAACAGATAAAATCTGCATGTGATATTCGAGATAAAAAAAAAGGTCAATGCGTTTTTTGAGTTCGGGAATCTGTAGTCTAGCAATGAGAACTTCGAAATTTGAATTATTAAAATTACTTCCAGTATTATACAATTTTATTTTTCAAACACTCTCATGATTGAATTTTATGATCTGTTTGTACATTATATTCTTTCCCCACTTTTCTCGACAAATTGAATTCAAAAGCCCGCCATTGATGTTCATGTCCGTCATGTTGACGGGGTTTAGGTGATTCCTTTCCGATTGATTCTACCATAGAGATACCAGAGAAGCTATCATTTTGACTATGGTTTCTGTGCTTTTTCGGGAATGCAACACCTTGTTACTTCATCGTTCTTCGCACGTTTCACAATGCAAGGTTTTGCATCGTGGTAGCTTCCGTATGAAGCTAACGACCACGCCATCTGGTTGCGACGTGTTCAAGATTATGGTTAGTGTATACGCTGCTAGATAGAGCAGGAGTTATATGGAAACCTGTACTCTTCCCTTGCAGTCAATTCATGTTGTTCAAGCAGTGATTAATAAATAAATAAAAATAACAATAAATAATAAATGAACATAAATAAAAATAATAAATATACATAAAAATAATAAATATAAATACAAATAATAAATAGAAATAGAAATAATCAATGTAAATAATATTTTAAATAAATTCAAAATACATAAATAAATAAGGAAAGAAACAGAATGAACGAATATCATAATGAGCAGTTTTGGCAAAACCGGCTAATTTTTCCTTCAAAACGTAATTCATGTGAAAAGGGTATTTTCACCTCCACGAAATTCTCAACGCCTCATTCCAGATAAAGTGTTAGGGGAACAAAAAATTGACAAACGTAAAAATTACATTTTTTGCTAACTATACACAATATATACATTACGAACAGAAACTTAAACCATCTGTTAATGTTAATAGAGAAGATTCTAATTAGCATCATATACTACAACATTTTCGGTTAGTTCACTTTTCGAAATTTGTTCATTGATAGGCGTTTAGATGGATGTTTTTAAAGTTCAAGAAATTTCCAAACCGTGTTGCTAGGGAAAAATAGTGGTGCTACAGAATGGCACCTTCCGTGTTAGTTTTCTATTTCCTTTGCTCTCGGCTAGCAATTAGAACTTGACACATCCTCTTGCCAGCTGCCGTATATCGCCACCCAAATTACTTTTTAAAAACATTTCCTTAATTCTTCGGTTTCTTAATAGTAGAACGGAAATATTATTTTAAGATAATTAAAGAACAGTGAAATTTCGTCCTAAATGGCAATTTTCTTTGAAACATTTTGAGCCGTTTTTAAAAGAATGGCGTTTCATCGCTTCTGTAAATGCGAAATTTGAAGTTCTTTTTCACAGGAATCTTTTGTGTTTTCGAAAAACTTTATTTGAAGTCATTTGAAGCAGATTTAACTCACAAATACAATAATGATAACAAATTGTAGAAAACGTGCATATTAATGGTGTGAGAAATCTTTCAAAAAAAATACATTAGTGTTATTTTTGAAAAAATAAAAATACCCCAAATTGAACGTTACGTCATATTAAAGAGTGCTATTAGCACTATCCGTTCGAAAAACTTGAAGAAAAAATATGGAGCAATTTGTGAGAAAATTGCGTTTGAGAGTTTCTGAAAAGGCGGAATTTTGAGCTAGTTTTCACAGACAACGGCTGAATTTCCGACAAACTTTACTTAACATTATTTGAAGCACATTTACCCCTAAATACAATAATGTAAAAAAAATCGCCGCTAATGTAAATATTAACGACGTGAGATACAAGTCACAAAATATATTCTTGTAATTTTTGATACAACAGAATAATGGAGCAATATGAAATTTATATCATCTCACAGAGTATTCACAGAGTACATTTACTACTATCTCTTTCAAAAAATTAAAGAAAAAAATTGGATCCCTTTTTGAGAAAATCTTGTTTTTGTAATTTTATAAAATTGCACATATTGCACGCAATATTTCTCGAAAATTACTAAAATTTTCAAAAAATGTACATGACCTTAATAAAAGACCTTACTTTGGAGAACAAATTTTATTTGCAGGAATAATCTCAACTAGTGAGAACCCGTGCGATTAAATCGCACGGTTAGTCAAATAACCAAACTGTTTTCTGCTTAAATTCTTTTTTTCTATTCCAGCATTATAAACGACCTAACCTCACTAAGATCACTAACCTCTCATATATCAAGATTTCTATTCAATGTAGAAAATCACGTTCACGTGCTTACACAACCTACACTAAATTGAAACAAACAAAAAAGCTTGAGATTGCATTTCCCGCCACCGTCCGAGTGTAATTTTCTTCCGATAGATCGCGCGGCAATCAGATATTACAGATCCCGAATTACTACTTTTTTTAATATTTAGGTATTTTTAACGCCCTTTTTCAATACGAATGTCCCATGTGCAGATGAAAAGAAACACGATTTTTCAATCCATTGCCTCTTTATACAGATCGGTTTCGTATGTCGCCCAATTTATTGAAAAGACCAAACAGCCCTTTGAGAAATAATATATAAGATCTTCAATTTTGTAGTTGTAGGAAGAGGCCGAAAAAAATTAAACTTAAGCAATTTTCGAAAATTTATTGTTAACCGCGAAAATCGGTCCTATGCCACCTTAATAAGTGTATATTACTCTATAATTACAATAAATTTAAAGAAAAAAGTTGTAGCCGTTTTTGAGAAAAAATGGGAATGTCTGGGGACTTCATATAAAGTACCCCAAAAATGAATGAACGATTTTCAAAATCTCAGAGCTTTGACTCACTTCAGATGGACAGGGGTTTCTTCAATTTGGAAACATTCGTATGCATAGTTTAAGGGCTAGTGTTGTTCACGTACACCGGACAGACTGACGGACGGACGTTTTGCTTTCAATTAGTTTTTCAGTATCAAGGAGTTACAAAACAGGGATTCAGGCTACACCACGTGCTAGGGTATTCTTAATTTAGCAACTGGATTTATCCACTTTTACTTTATCACTGCCCGGCAATTAATTTTTTTCCGCCGAAAATTGGCCACTTTTTCGCGCAGCATTACATAACTTCCCCTATATTACGTATATTACTCCGGATATACGTACATACGTATACGGGAAAGTAAAAAAAGGCTGTTGAATGTCATTCATATAAATAAATTCAGCGTCGCTTATCATATTATTGGCCCTATAACCACGGAATGGCCAATTTCACTTGTAAACGTGGTTATAGAAGATTCTAAAAATAGAAGATGTGTGTCAAGGAATTTGGTAAAGAGATATTTACGTACGATAGATCAATGGCAGCAGGTTGGCCAACAGTCTAACGAGTGCACCTCCATTGAGTGACGGAAATGTAATTTCTAAAATTCAAAAAACTAATATATAATAAAATAATATATAATAAAATGTAAGCGATTCTAGTAAATTAATTAAAACTAAATTAAATAAAAGTTTATTTGGACACATTTCTTACATAATTTTATGCGTAGGGTCAGTATCAGGTATATACATCTTCCGCGCACGGGGTTCAAGCATTGATTTCCACTGAACTCTTACGTTTTTGTAGTAGTTCTGCATTGAAACAATTGACAGTAATATAATTTACACAAAACAGAAAAGAATTTGGTTTCAAAAATACGGTGATTGACTGCAGCACATTGCAGCAAGCATTACTGTTTTGACACTTATTACACAAATAAGATAATTTGTTTCAAAAATTTCACTGACCAGATATATTTTGTAATAATGAAAGATCCTGACAATAACTGCAGGCGGAAATATGTATCGACCGTGAGAGACGGAAAGGAACTTCCTTCCAGAACGGCCAACTTTACACAGCGAATTAAAATGTACATTTTGAAACAATAAACCTAATACCAAATGAAAACATTCTTGAAACATCATAAATAATGCATTAAATACCGTCAATAATTGACTAAACTTGTATACTTTCAACAATGCGAAATTCAATTAAGGTCCGATTAAATTGAGAAGGTGATTGACAGTTCTGTGTGACGTCAGGACGCCTCTCCCGTTTCCATGGCAGCTGCCAACCAGAGAGACGAAACGTGACGTCTCAGGTCGCTCAGTTGCCACTGCCGAACACGGGGAACATTTGAGCATCGCACAGCGACTTCTCTGCCGCCGCGCCGCCCGCGTTTCTGCCCGTGCTGCGCGCGCAATGTGTACTGTGTTGTGATGAGTTGCGTTGAGGTTAGGATTTTGTCGTATTTTTTACACTTTTACACGTATTTTTTGAAGTGTTTGTTTTCGTGTCCCGGTAACACGTGCTCAGTGGTTTGCGACCTGGCAACGTCGCTCCCCTCCACTCACAAATGTCAATCACCTTCTTAATTTAATCGGACCTTAAATTACAGCTAGTGTTAGACGAAGACAGAAAGTTGGGATTCCCCCCAGGACGCCGCGAAGAGCTTGGCAAGACTCCCCCACCTATTGGTTGCGTCCTTAGTTGCGTTATTAAAGCGTGTTGAAGCATTGGACCAAAGAGTAAATGCAGTAAACGCAGTAGTGGAGGCAAGAGCCAAGAGCCTCCCAATACATGGGAGGGCACCAGACGCCGGAGAGAGCGTCAGTTGGGCGCTCTTTGAATTCAAAATGATTTCACATAGATCCATATTTCTGCACTATCTTGAATACTGAATGTCATTAAAACAAGAATGTTTATTCCTAATATATTATGAAATATTTTTCGATTATCTGGGAATTGAACAACCCTGCAACCTATACTGCGATTTTTGTAGGAAGAGCTCTCAAGATAACTCAAATCCCATCTTCGCGATGGAATATGTCACGGCATTTCGTATCATTCACAGTCGTTCCGCTAGATTTCGCACGATCGCGACCGTATGAAGCAGTGCTTGCGATCATGCGACTTCTACCGGCAAGACCTAGAAAAGACGCGAAATGCCGTGACATATTCCATCGCGAAGATGGGATTTGAGTTATCTTCAGAGCTCTTCCTACAAAAATCGCAGTATAAGCACTAGCAGTCACTGCGATAGCTGAAATATTAGAAATAGAGCTTATGGAATTTGCAGTATAAGTAGTTTAATTTTACATTACTAATAAGTACAATTGACGTATTTGGGTTTAATAAGTGGGAAAAGTGAATATGCGATTACAGCTGAGCGAGACATGGGGGTGGGGGTGTAGGGTGGGGTGGGTGGTACCACTGGACATTGCTAAGCCACTGTTCACCAATATCCTCTTTTATCCCATGGACTGACATCTGTAAAACAATCAAAATAATCTATATTACTAATTTCTAATTTGCAACGAAATTGAAAGAGAGCTAGAAAAATCAGAAAACATTGAAACAGTTGCGTTTTTGACTGAAAAATGCAAATATTCCGCCAATTCTCATACTATGCGAGCGACTGAATTTTCATATTTAGTGCGGCAATGCTTACGACACAGGTGATTTCGTATGACAGTAAGGCTGCATGGAAGATGCCGCATGGCCATTACATATTTGCTTATCACATGTTGCGTTATGGAATACTAACGTTTTTGATATTCTTCGTATGTAAAGAACTGTTGAACTGAATAAGTAACTATATTCTGTTATATAATTGTCACCATTCCCGTCACCTTGTTGGAAGCTGTACGCTCGGAGAATATGTTCCGCAGTCATATAGAATCAACACCCAGGGGGTGCTGATAAACTCCAAATTGTGACCATGTTACCAAGTAACATGAACAAACATTGAACATTGAACAAATTTAATTATATTCTGTTATTGCTGAATTTGTGAAGATGGTTTTTATTGATATATTCAATTTATTACAGAGTGTTATTCGAGAGTGTTTTATTAGTTATTCTTGAGCAGTGTTCGTTCTTCATTTTGGAAATACATTTTGTGTAGTTTTGTTCAGCAGTGTTTGCTGCTCAAGGCCTCTAGATAAAACTTGTTGCATTTCCTCCGAATCATTACAATATCCAAATTGTGCATCTCTCAAAATTCAGACGAGGAAAAGTTAAGGAATATCACTCATCCTTTGGGTTTAATGAATGTATAAGCGGAAGATGAAGGAGATTTTTACGATTACAATGTGACGGTAACACCATTGTATTCGCTGCTCTATTGTATCTATTGTATTGAAGTGTACTCAATAGGGAGCGTATTTGTATGATTTTGCATATCTTTGTCCGTTGGTTTAGGACATAGCTAAGAGTAATTTCTTGACATTTGGTTATAATTGGATGCTTTGTAGATTAATTTGTTAGTGCATATTTGTGCATATTTGACAGATTTTTCCTGTTGGGGCATATTCATGTAATTATGGGAGCATATTTTGCACATTTCGTTAAATTAGAGAAAATGTTTCGTGTTTTCGTAGAATCTATTTGTGAGCGTTCATTTTATTAGAAAAGCTTGTGAGATTTTTTTATTTTTTTATTTTCTATAGTTAATACAACACTTGTGCAAATATAGCATATTTCTTGATATATTTTTTAAACCAGGCAGAAAAAGTGAAAGACCTGCAATGTAGGTTCTTCACTAAGGTGCATATTTACTTGAATTATTTTTATCGTGAAATAAGTTAGGTTATATCATGATTGCACAATTTTTTTCCAAGCATGCTTCTCCTGTATTTTATCAAGAAAGATTTATTCAGAAAATGAAATATTGTTAATTGTAATTGAATATTAAAGTGCATATTTCAAAATTATTAGGTCATAAATGTATATTAAAGTGCATATTTCACCATTTTTAGGTCATAAATGCATATTTCAAAAATCATATTTCAAGATTTTTTAGGGCATAAAAATACGCTCCCTGCTACTCAATAACGTATTCTTCTGTAGTTGTATCACATTCACAGCGTTCCTGGAAGGCAGTGTGACTCAGGCAAGTTGAATGCACTCTAATGAACTTTCTTAATGCGTGGATGAGATGAGCATAGAGTGCGTGTGTTCTTACTATGTGTGCCTATTCACTTCTGTATTCTCGTTGCTTTATTTGACTTTTCTCTTCACTTACTTTCACATAATGTGCACATGCGTGCAGAAATTCTCCTGCTGCTCTGCACTCAGTGGCGTACGGTGGGTTTTTGGCAATGGGTCGCCTCCAGCGTCGGGTTAGGAAATAGAGAAATTTCTCTCTTCTCACACTCAATAAAATTACTAGGAGAGGTGGCTTAGGGCAACAACTGATGTCACTGCAGTGCCTCTGGACGGGAGGTCCTAGGTTCGAGTCTCGATGGTGGCAGGATTTTCGACACCAGCTAGATAGCTGGGTCGAGTTCAGTCGCTGTCTGGAGGAGAATTCTAGCGGCCGGCTGTTCTGATCTGTTTTCAGTGGTTTATCCGATTAATACCAGGCGAATACCGGAGCAGTGCGCTAACAATCGGGTCACGGACCGCGCGATCTTTCCTTCCCGTTCCTTGCCCTTTCCTTACGCCTTACACACACATACATACTTATATGTACTACACTACTACACGTGCCGGAAGACCTGTCGAGATCTTAAAGCTTGTTCCGGTTGCGGCGGTGCTCCGCATGTGGGAGATACCTGGTTGGGGTAAACCGCCGTAAGCCAACGATAGGTCGGCGCCAGATCTCGTCGTCCAGCGAGGGAACTTTGGCGCTGAACACATGCAATACATTTATGGGACTAATGACCTTAGCAGTTGACGCGCCCGGAATCACTAATAATAATAATAATATTAATAATAATAATAATAATAATAATAATAATAAAATGACACCAGCAGGCTAATGGTAGTTGAGAAGCTAAAAGAGAAAATTCAAGCATGGGCTCAAAGAATTAGACGTTACAAACGTAGAATAGATTTCCGTGTACAGAACCGGTTGTTTGAAACAGACGCGAAGAGATTCTATCGCAATCTGACTCAAAAACCGAATGGCAAAGCTGTTACTCCTTCAAAAGATGACGTCGAAGCGTTTTGGGCAGGAATCTGGGAGGAGAGCAGATCCTACAACAAAGACGCATCTTGGCTTCAATCTGAAGTTGATGCTGCCGATGAACTTGTAGAAACAGTAGAAGATGTTCACCAATTCTCGGAAGAGGACCTCTTCCAAGCAATTAGGAAACTGGAAGACCCCCGGGA
Source organism: Acheta domesticus (assembly GCA_031308135.1). NCBI lineage: Eukaryota > Metazoa > Arthropoda > Insecta > Orthoptera > Gryllidae > Acheta > Acheta domesticus. The sequence continues at coordinate 251,956,862 of JAHLJT010009436.1, read as the reverse complement.
TTGATAAGATCGAGATTTATTGGATTAAGAAATTAACAGCAATATATTCTCATCTAGCAAAGGCTGTTAATAACATTTTTGAAAACCCAAAGGAAATCCCGGAATGGCTCACACGCGGCATCACGTATTTGCTACCCAAAGCGGGAGACAGCTCTTTGGCGAAGAACTACAGGCCAATTACTTGTCTGCCAGTACTGTACAAAGTTATAACTTCAGCCATAGCTGACAAAATGTACAGACATCTAGAGAAGAATCATTTAATGCCAGCTGAACAGAAAGGATGCCGTAAAGGCTCTTATGGCTGTAAGGAAATCTTGCTACTGAATAAAGTCATCTTGAATGATGTAAAGAAACGCAAACGTAATTTGAGCATGGCTTGGATTGACTACCAAAAGGCCTTTGATAGTGTACCACACGATTGGATTTTGAAGACCCTGGAGATCTATCGATTTCATCCTATACTGCGATTTTTGTAGGAAGAGCTCTCAAGATAACTCAAATCCCATCTTCGCGATGGAATATGTGACGGCATTTCGTATCATTCACAGTCGTTCCGCTAGATTTCGCACGATCGCGACCGTATGAAGCAGTGCTTGCGATCATGCGACTTCTACCGGCAAGACCGAGAAAAGACGCGAAATGCCGTGACATATTCCATCGCGAAGATGGGATTTGAGTTATCTTCAGAGCTCTTCCTACAAAAATCGCAGTATAGACTTATTGAATTTTGCAAGCCTAGTATGAAGTCGTGGAGTACCAGGTTACTAATACACAGCGGAAAGGAAGCAGTAGAAACCAGAAGTATTCAGATTAACAGGGGTATTTTTCAAGGAGATTCACTATCCCTTCTGCTGTTTTGCATTAGTTTGATCCCACTATCGAGACAGTTGTCGCAAGCTGACTTTGGTTTTAAGCTCCATGGTGATGAAAGGCCAGTATCACATTTGTTTTACATGGATGATCTGAAAGTGTTTGCTAAGAATGAAGCGATTCTCTCCCAAATGCTGTCAGTCGTGAATGACTTTAGCAATGACATCTGCATGACGTTTGGTCTTGACAAGTGTGCAAAAATCAATTTAAAAAGAGGGAAACTCACAACGTCTGAGAATATTGAAATTGATACGCACACTGTGATTCAAGATCTTGAGCCAGGTAAAACTTACAAATATCTGGGCATTGAAGAATATGAAACCATCTCGAATGACAGAATGAAAGAGAGAATTCGTAGGGAGTACTATAGGAGAGTGAGACTTGTCCTGCAGTCCGCTCTGAATTCCAGAAATAAAATATCTGCAATAGGTAATTTGGCGGTACCTGTAGCCGAATACAGTTTTGGGCTAGTGGACTGGACTGAGCAAGAAATTCACACCATGGATCGAAAAACCAGAAAACTGCTAACAATGCATCATGTTTCCCACCCTCGAGCTGATATACATAGACTTTATGTGTCACGTAAGGAAGGAGGAAGAGGCTTCAGACAAATTGAGGCCTCCTGGCACAACGCAATAGTCGGGATGGGAAAGTATGTAGTCAGCCTTCAAGATGACCCTCTAATGAGGCAGGTCATGAAATCTGACCGAAGAATGGGAAACAGAGGCATTGTTAGTGTAGCAAGAAGCATTGCGAAGAAAACTATGCAAGACACGTCGAATAACACAGACACCGAACTTCTGATACTGCTAAACATGAAGTGTGAGACACAAAAAATGTTAAAGAAATCGTGCAGAGACAAACCACTCCACGGACAATACCTAAAAAGAATGGACAAGGTGCAGATCAATAAAGATCAATAATTTATGTGGCTTAAAAGGGGAAGAATGAAGCCAGAATCGGAAGCACTTATAATAGCTGCCCAAGATCAGGCCTTGAGAACACGACATTATGATAAAGCGGTTATCAAAATTTCCCAAGATGATAAATGCCGCATTTGCCTGGAGCAAGGAGAAACCATTGATCATATTGTATCAGCTTGTCCAATCCTAGCAAGGACCGAATACCTGAAAAGACATGACAGGGTGTGTAGCTACCTCCACTGGCAGATCTGTACCGCCCTCGACGTTCCAAGCACATGCGCCAAGTGGTACGAACACTCACCAAAACCGGTGACGTCTGTTGGATTGTGTACGATATTGTACGACCAACAAATTCAAACTGATCGCACGATAGCGACAAACAAACCGGATATAGTTATCCGGGATTTCGCGAAAAAATCGTGTTTACTTATCGATGTTGCTGTACCTTGCGATCAAAACGTCGTTACCAAGGAGGCAGAGAAACGTCTTAAATACAAGAGTTTGTAAATCGAGATCAGCCGAATGTGGGGCGTAAAAGCACAGGTCGTCCCGATAGTTATCGGAGCTCTGGGATTTGTTCCGCAAAATTTGAGTAAGAACTTGTCTAAACTCCCCGGTAATTCAAAGGACTGGGAAGTGCAAGAAATTGCTTTATTTGGAACAGCCCACATTTTCCGTAAAGTATTGTAGAGGCACTGATAGTCACCGGATCTGCTCCTTAGGTAGCTGGTTGCAACCTGGAGTAGATTTTATATTCAGCCGACTCATAAGATCTTTAGTCGTGATGTAATGGAATAATAATAATAATAATAATAATAATAATAATAATAATAATTTCTAATAATGAAGCGATTCTCTCCCAAATGCTGTTTGTCGTGAATAACTTTAGCAATGACATCTGCATGAAGTTTGGTCTTGACAAGTGTGCAAAAATCAATTTAAAAAGAGGGAAACTCACGTCTGAGAACATTGAAATTGATACGCACACTGTGATTCAAGATCTTGAACCAGGTATACCTTTCAAATATCTGGGAATTGAAGAATGTGAGATCATCTCGAACGACACAATGAAAGAGAGAATTTGCAGGGAGTATTACAGAAGAGTGGGACTGGTTCCGCAGTCCGCTCTGAATTCCAAGAATAAAATATCAGCAATTGGTAGTTTGGCAGTGCCTGTAGCCGAATACAGTTTCGGACTAGTGGACTGGACTGAGCAAGAAAGTCGCATCATGGATCGAAAAACCAGAAAACTGCTAACAATGCATCATGTTTCCCACCCTCGAGCTGATGTACGTAGACTTCACGTGTCACGAAAGGGAGGAGGAAGAGACTGCAGACAAATTGAGGTCTCTTGGCACAACGCAATAGTCGGGATGGGAAAGTATGTAGTCAGCCATGAAGATGACCCTCAAATGAGGCAGGTCATGGAACACGACAGAAGAATGGGAAACAGAGGCATTGTTAGTGTAGCTAGAAGCATTGCAAAGAAAACTGTACAAGACACGCCGAGTAACACTGACACTGAACTTCTGATGCTACTAAACATGAAATGTGAGACTCAAAAAATGTTAAAAAAGTCGTGGAGAGACAAGCCACTCCACGGACAATATTTGAAACGAATGGACAGAGCACAGATCAATAAAGATCAATCATTTATGTGACTTAAAAGGGAAAGAATAAAGCCAGAATCGGAAGCAGTTCTAGTAGCTGCTCAAGTTCTGGCGTTGAGAACACGAAATTATGATAAAGCATTTCTTATAACATCCCAAGATGATAAATGCCGCATTTGCCAGGAACACGTAGAAACCATTGATCATATTGTCTCAGCTTGTCCAATCCTAGCAAAGACCGAATACTTGAAAAAACACGACAGGGTGTGTAGCTACCTCCACGGACAGATCTGTACCGCCCTCGAAGTTCCAAACGCATGCCCCAAGTGGTACGAACACTCACCAAAACCGGTGACGTCTGTTGGATTGTGTACGATATTGTACGACCAACAAATTCAAACTGATCGCACGATAGCGGCAAACAAACCGGATATAGTTATCCGGGATTTCGCGAAAAAATCGTGTTTACTTATCGATGTTGCTGTACCTTGCGATCAAAACGTCGTTACCAAGGAGGCAGAGAAACGTCTTAAATACAAGAGTTTGTAAATCGAGATCAGCCGAATGTGGGGCGTAAAAGCACAGGTCGTCCCGATAGTTATCGGAGCTCTGGGATTTGTTCCGCAAAATTTGAGTAAGAACTTGTCTAAACTCCCAGGTAATTCACAAGACTGGGAAGTGCAAGAAATCGCTTTATTTGGAACAGCCCACATTTTGCGCAAATTATTGTAGAAGAACCGACAGTCCCTAGATCTGCTCCTTAGGTAACTGGTTGCAACCTGGAGTGGATTTTGTATTCAGCCAACTCATAACATCTTTAGTCATGATGTAGTGGAATAATAATAATAATAATAGTAATAATAATAATAGTATAGATAAATTCATGTATTGCTGCAGCAAAAAAGGATGCCTTTTCCGCAGTAAACTTGTATTGATGGTCCCTGACAAAGAAAAAGTAGATATAGTTTTTATTTTAGTTTTAATTAGAGGAAGTCATATATTACTTCGTCTAACATGTGTAGTCACAATCCACGATTTGTGTGTCCTTGATACTTAAAAATGGTTTGGTTTGGTTGCCATATCTAAAAATGGTTTGAATGGAAAAACGTCTGTCCGCCAGTCTGCTCATTTGTCCGTCTGTCCGTTTTCCTGTCCATCTGTGAACACCAGCAGGTAAATTATAAGCAGGATTTTCACCGAAAGTCATATAGTAATTCTGACTTATATCGCAGCTCCGTAAATTTGAAACGAATATTTTCATTTTGGCGGGTACTCTACAAGAAGCTCCAACGTCATTTTTAAAATTTCTCAAAAAAGGCTCCAATTGTTCTCTTAGAGCAAAGAACACGTATTAAAATGACGTCGATCCGATTTGCGTTGAATTATATGAAAATTTTTACGGCAACTTCATTTAACTGCAATATTGAGAACACATCTTTGTCTGAATGAAATCTGTTCATCAATTGTATGTCTTTAAATAAAGTCATTAATAATTTATCAACATTTGAGCAGTTTTCTCGTTATTTTTCGTGAAATAACGGCGGGAACAGGACTTTCCTTCCTAAAAAGCGAACACTCTTGAAAAATTGTCAGGAATAATCATTTTTGAAGAAATGTTCAATCACTACATTTAACAATTTATTATTAAATTATTTTACTTCAGGCCTTATACTGTATCATATAAAGGATATAACATAAAAATAACATATATTATATCACAAAATCATATAAAAACGTGTTTTAAGTGTATTGTATTTCAACCGTTGGTGTCTCAACGAGAGGTGGAGTGAATTTTTTTAATTTTGATGACTAATGATTATAAATTAAAGAACCTAATGTAGTATGAAAACTTGGAAAGGAAGTAAAATGTGTAAGTACTGCCAAAGTTAGAATTACCAAGTTTTTTCATTTTTATTCGTACATTTGTTTCGTTGCAACTTTTTCACGCTTCTTACAGTCACATTCATAAACTCTGAGGTCTGGTGAGCCCAGATGACCGGGTATGAGTTGAAATGCTATATTTAGTTCCATAGCTAAAGGTGACTGCTAAGTTCCTACATCACACTATCACGTTTCCTTAATGTCTCTGGCTAGACTCTATAGACCTAGATTTTTGGCAGATATTTTCCACTGGTCACTCTGTACAGTGAAATCAGTATTATTTTTTCCACTTACGTTCTACTCATTGAGTGAATGCTCTCCATTTAATGTCTTTGGCAGTTGAACAGAAATGCCGAGTGAAGTCTCTCCTCGATTTTCACACTCGATGTGACATCGACATACACGGCTAATCTTGAGTTCGTTCGACGTGGCCAAGTACAGTCCCTAGCTTTCCCCCTTTGACCCTGCTCTAGTGCTCACTTACGTTACAGCGCATGCTTTTAGACATTTTCGCTGCTGCATAAGGCTATTTCTCTTTTGAGCAACTGCAGCAATGGAGTCAGCAATTCTAATACGTATACGGATAGAAGAACTGAGAAAGTGTGCTGTTACAAAACGTTATATTTAATGAAGAAATATTTATTTCGGAAATATCCTGAGATACATTATAACTCAAAACGTACAATGCATTTAAATTTTGGACAGAAGTTTGAAGTAGAAGGGAAAGTTATGTGTATTTGCCTCAGTAACCTAGATTTGGCAGGGTGGGTGTTAAAAGTAATTAAATTTAATATACTTAAATACGAAAAAATAGTTAATTGAATTTGTGATTATAGATTTATTATTTTAATATATCTAACTTTCAAATTCAATTTTGTCAGATTGCTCTTAAATTACTACATACACCGTCAGGGACATTTCGAAATTGCACTTCGTGAACATCGAGATTCCAGATGCATTTTGAGAAATGAACAAAATTATAACAACGGAAATTTCCAATCAGACATGTTTTGAGTTTCTGCTGAATATAATATTTTCAAAGAACACCTTCTTCAACCCCAAACGGCAAGGAAAGAGACGTACACAAGTCCGCAAATACAGAAAGTGTTGGTAGAGATTTGCGAACCTTATTTCCAAAAGGTACTGTAATATGGGGGTATGACTATTAATATTTAATTACTATTTACCACTTGGGCACGCCACTGAAACTCTGTCTATAAATATTTACACAGACCTGAACTATTTTCTATTAATATTTACGTATTTAATTTGCCCTGCGCTGCTCATAGATTTACTTTACGATGACATATTTATTAGGTTGATTTTATTACCAGCTTGTTTGTGGATATGGACACACAACATGCTAGATCTTATCTTCTTGTATGCAGACGTGCTGTCTGTAGAGACCAGCAATTTCTAGAAGTACTGTTAATTAATTTTTTTTTTTCAATTGATGGTAACTGACTACAAATTATCAGCCTTGTTCCAAGAAAATAAATAAAACAAGCAACATAAAATAACTTAACGTTACAGAGTTAAATTGATCAATCTATTTTTCTTTTTATTAAACATCCTTCCTGTACAGGTCAAATTAAAATTCGTGGCTTACTGAATTCTTCACGCGCATTGAAGAATTCTCGGTTGAAATGTCTAACATATCTTATTTCTCGACGTGATTTGTCACCTCATTGATGTGAATTCTATTGTCCCGCCTACAGTAATATTTCTCAATGTCAAATTCTAATAAAAATATCACCCGCGATTCTGTTAGTTCATTCCAGGTTCGTTGAATAATTATTCTAATTTTTTACGCGTCCGTGAAAATTCCCTATGTTATACCACGTGTGGGTATCTACTCGCGACTTCCTAATGTTCAAAATTAATTGCTCACTGAAAGAAACATCTACGATTCTTCCCTATTCTAATTTCATTCCCGAATTCCAATTAATATTTAAAATACTTCTAACATTCTTTAAGTTCCTGATATTAGGACTTTGAAAAATATCGAACACAGTTCCGTACTACACCCCCCCTCCTACATCCGTCGCTATGTTTGAAACAATATACAATCATAACACCCTGCGTCCCATCTTCTGGCGGTCGTAACGTACCAAGCTGATGTATCTCAGTCGGCGGCTAGCGTCATAAGAGACCGAAATTGAATTCTTTTACCTGATTACATTTCCCCCCACATATATTTTTTACTTTCCCGTATACGTACGTATACACGGAGTGATATACGTAGTATAGGGAAAGTTATGTAATGCTGCGCGAAAAAATGGCCAATTTTCGGCGGAAAAAAAATTAATTGCCGAGCCGTGAAAACGAATAAGTGGATAAAACCAGTTGCTAAATTAAGAAAAAAAATCCTTTATCTCGTGGTGTGGTCAAAATCCATGATTTGTTGCTTCTTTATACTTAAAAATCGATTGACGGCATTCCGTCCGTCTGTCCGTCTATGGTCAACGCTAGCGCCTAAACCGTTCGGTCGATTTTCTTCAAAATTGATATTCCTCAGTCGATCTGATTCTAGTCGAAGCTTTGTGATTTTGAAAAAGATTCTTTAAAATTTGGGGGTACTTTATATGAAGCCCCCCGGGGATTTTCAAAATTTTCTCAAAAACGGCTCCAAATTTTTTCTTTAAATTTCTAGTATGAATAGAGGAAAATACACTTTTTAACATGGCATAGGTCCGATTTTCACGTACAGCTCTGAATTCTCGAAAATTGTGAAAGTTTGAATTTTTTTCGGCGTCTTTCTCGAACTACAAAATTGAAGATAGAGATTTTTTCTTCAAATAAAATTTGTTCTGCATATTGAGTTCTTTAATAAAGGTCATGTAAATGTTTTTCACAATTTTGGTAGTTTTCGTGCAATATTGCGTGCAATATGTGCAATTTAAAAAAATTACAAAAACAAAATTTTCTCAAAAACGGCTCCAATTTTTTCTTTAAACTTTTGGTAGGGATAGTGGTAAATGTACTCTAGCAATGACATAAAAGCCATTTTGGTCTATCGGTTGGTTTTTTCATAAATTACAAAATGTAAATTTTTTTACTTGTCTCTCACGTCGTTAATATTTACATTATCGGCGATTTTTTTACATTATTATATTTACGAGTATATATGCTTTAAATAATGTCAAGTAAAGTTTTTCGAAAACACTACCGTTTTCTGTGAAAAGTAGCTCAAATTTCGGCATTTTCAGAAATGCTCAAGCGTCATTTTCTCGTATATGGCTGCAATTTTTTTCTTGAAACTTTTGTAAGGATAGTGCTAATTACACTCATTAGTATAGCGTGAAGTTTATTTTGAGTTTTTTTTGTTTTTTTTTCAAAAATTATATAAATGTAAATTTTTTGAAAGATCTCTCACATCTTCAATATGCACATTATCCGCAATTTGTAAAGATGATTATATTTGTGAGTGTAAGTGCTTCAAATAACTTCAAATAAAGTATTTCGAAAACTCAAAACTTTTCTGTGAAAATGAGCTTCAAATTTCGCATTTTTAGTAGTGCTAAAACGCCATTTTCTCTTAAACGGCACATAATTTTTTAAAAGAAAATTGCCATTTACGGCTAGGTTTTTGTGTTCTTTGTTTAATATTCTAAAATTAATGTTTCTGTTCTACCAATAGGAAACCGAAAAATTAAGAAAATGACAAAAAATGTACTTTTGGCGATGATAGCTGGCAAGAAAGATTATGTGGCAATTCCGAATAGCTAGCGAAGACCCAGGAAAGTAGAAAAATAATACGGGAAAGTCTGTGCCATTCAAATAAGGTCGTGTTGAATTTTTTGAAAATATGAGTTGTTTTTTCTATAATTTCCTGACAAACGAAAGTCCGCTCGGAATTGACTGCGCTTCGCTTTCGTCGTATTCTCACAACTAAAATTTTAAAAATACATTTGTTTCTGAATTACATGTATTTATCAAAACCACATCATCAAATAAGGTCATGCTTAATTTTTTCAAAATACGAGTAGCTTTTCTATAATTTTGTGACAAACATAATAGCCCGCTGTAAATTTACAGCGCTTCGGACAGCTGGGTGCGTCGTATATTAGAATGGGCAATTTTGTATATTATTTCTTTCTTCGTTTCTTACATTAGAACTTTTGTTATACACTTACACATTAATATTTTATAAATAGTTTATTTTAAAATATTTGAATTAAGTAAAAAGAATTAATAGCTCTCAGAATATCGACAATGCAGGGTCTGCAACAATGGAATTCACTTTGCGCTCGCGAATTTCTGTGAATTACGTATCATTGTTGTGACCTGAAGGAGCTGTATGAAAAGGAGTTATAATTGTCTAATTTATGTTGATATTTGCATGAAAATATTCAGTTTTCGCACCAAATGCTGTAGCATTTGTAGTGAGTAGAGAATTTGTTGCATAGTTTTAAAATACTCTTCTCTAATCATGGCCCTATGGAATGCATTTCTATATTGTCCAGGTTATCAGGCTTCTTTTTCCAATATAGGTTTACAAAACGTTTGTATTAAATTTTGTGCAGTTGTAGAATTCACACAGTTCTGACAACACTGCGATGGAAACAGTGAGTTGTAAGCTAAGATGTTAGTAGCGCACAAAGTGCAATATTTCAGTACTATATAGCCGTTTCCTCTAATACGGGAAAGTAAGTGCTGTTGTAGCACCACTAGTTTTCATTTCTCGGGGCTTTGCTTCTTCCAGTTCCGGCATGTCTCCATATTTGTTCGTCCTCTCGGAGCTTGTTTATTTACTGGACGCTTTGAAAAACTGAATTCCTTGATAGCTCCAATCTGTATGCATAAATCACATACATTGACACAATATTTTCTGAATATCCCGATGACGTTCATGTTAATAACTAGTGGTGCTGAAGGGCACGTACTTTCTCGCCATTAGTAATGGTTATGTAGTACTATTTATACCACAATTTCTCTCCATATTAACACATCTCAGTCATCATTTTTTGTCAGACTCATTTGAAATCTTAGAACATTTGATGCAAAAATTAAATAGTTTCGAGCAACAGATTTTTTTGTACAAAGCTTTGAATAATACAGCGCGAGAAAGTAAAAATATAATTCTAGCATTGAATTCATTCTATAAGATATGCAGTGTATTCAAGAAACTATAGTAATAATATATAATAGTTATTATTAAACACTACTGTTGTAATATACCTTTAACATAAAGGCTTTCTTTGGACAGAGTCAACATTATTTTCTATTCATGCAATTACTTTTAATGTAGTACGTAATTCAAAATATTTACATTCCATTAGTACATTTTGGCTTTTACATAGGATAAATTCCATTTTGTCATAAAATGTTTGTTACTCTTCGGAAGAAACGCCTCGAGTGGTTCATGGACAACTTGCTAGCTCTCTGTGAGGCGGTCCCGCGCTCGATTCCCGGCCGGGGAAGACAATGAAGCTGTAACTTTCTAATACAACTCAATTAAGTTTCAATAGCTGTGTGACGAAAGAAGGCAGGCAGGCCAAATAAGCTAGGTGGGCTGTTCCCATCATCCCCAATGATGGGAATATGTCGTACTCACCACATGTCTCCCTTACCCATAAGTATAGATAATAAAAACAAGGTTCAAGCTTGGAAACGCAGCTAGGTGGCATACGTCGGATTAATCCGACCTTATATGTTAAATACACTTTGCTGAGCATATATTCTCTTTGGAAGGAAACACTGGTAAGAGAAAAATACACCAAGAGTACACTAAACGCTACTTTCCATATTTATTTTAAGATGACATTACATAATCCATATTAAACTTTAAGTAATTTAAAATTCAATTGTTGGCTATTTTGTTGTGTTGAAATGCAAAATAGGTCTCCGTAGGACCAAAAATATATTAAATTAATTAAAAATTATCCAAATAAAAGTTATTACATACATCAATTTAATAAAAGTACCTAAACACGAGTAGACATTTCGGGGTAGTGAATTGAAGACCTTTAAAAAGTAGTGGTGCTAAAACAGCACGTACTTTCTCGCACGTATTTTCGCGCAAAATTACGCGAAAAGTACTCAAATTTTAGAACAATTGTACACGATCTTATTTCAAAATCTACCGTTAAGGAACAGATTTCATTAAGTAAAAAATCTTTATCTTTAATATTTTGGATGCGGAAAGATTCCGAAAAAAAATTGACCTTTGAAATTTTCGAAAAATTAAGGTTTTCTACGAACATGAGACTTGCACTATTCTCTTAAACGTTCTTCACGCTATCCAACAACGAAATTTAATAAATAGCGATGGAGCTATGTTTTTGAAAATTTGGAAAATGTTCCAAGGGTTTAATAAAGAGTATCCCCCAAAATTAAAATTTAGATTTCAAATTCAAGCAGCTGCGACATCAGTCAGATCAAATATCAATTTTGAAGAAAAATCGGCATAACGGTTTAGCCGCTAGCGTTATTCACAGACGAACAGATAGACGGACGGACAGACACACGTTTTGCCTTCATTCGATTTTTTTGGTATCAAGGACTCACAAATCATGAATTCAGGCTACACCACGTGTTAGAGGATTATTTTTCTAAATCTAGCAACTGGATTTATCCACTTTTTCGTCCCCAGGGCCCTGTATTAAATTTTCGTCTTTTTTTCGCACAGCATTACATAACTTTACCTCTACTCTGTAGCGAGAAGTAAAAGAAGGATAAGATTTGTAGGTAATTATGTGACCTTTAAAATTGTACATAATTATTGCACGAAAATCAATTAAAAATTTATTATGCATAAAAAAAAACTAGAGGTGCTTCAGAATGGAACAGACTTTACCGTATTAGTTTTCTATTTCCTTTGGCTAGCTGCTCGGACTTTGCTCATTTCGCCAGCTGCCATTTCCATTTTGATATTTCCTTTATTTTTCGGTTTCCTATTGGTAGAACGGAAATATTATTTTAAGAATATTAGATAACAGTAAAACCTTCTTCTGATTGGCAATTTTCTTTGAAAAATGTGGAGCCTTTTTACGAAAGTGGCGTTTAAGCGCTACTGTAAATTCAAAATTTGAACCTCTGAAAATTTGACAGAAAATGTTTGAGTTTTCGTAAAACTTTAATAAAAGTTATTTGAAGCACTTTGACTCACAAATACAATAGTATTTACAAATTACTGGAAATGTGCGTATTACCGCTGAAAGTGATCTTTCAAAAAATTACATTTTTTTAATTTTTGAAAAAAAAAACAAAAAATGAACTATACGTCGTATTAAAGAGTGTAACTAGCACTAACTGTTCGAAAAGTGTGAAGAAACATTTGGAGCCATTTATGATAAAATGACATTTGAGTGTTTCTGAAAATGCGGAATTTTGAACTAGTGTTCACAGAAAACGGAAGTGTTTGCGAGAAACTTTATATGACATTATTTGAAGCACATCTATTCATAAAAAAATAATGTGAACAAATCGCCGCTAATGTGAATACTAACGACGTGAGAGACAAATAAAAAAATTATATTTTCCCTTTTGCAACGCTGACCGCTGCGAAACGTGCAAGAAGAGAGTCACGTAAGCCAATCCCCGGTGGCCAAAATCGCTGTCAGTAGTGTCGGCAGTAATGCCGACTCCAGGGTAGTGGCCAGCTGCGCTAGGTTCTTTGGTTGCGGGCCCATGGCGCGATCAGCCCGATCGAAATGCTTCCACAGATTCTCGATTGGGTTGAAATTGGGGGCGTTTGGTGGTCGGGGGAGTACTGTAAACTCATTCTGATGCTTTTTGAAGCAAGTACACTGCGAGCTGTAGGATACTTTGCATTGTCATACTGATAGACGACGTCTTGCTGAAGAAAAAGATCTGCGTATAGGGGTGGACAGGTCCTCAAGGCTGCATACTTCTGTTGATCCATTGGGCCTTCCAGAACGAAAATATTCCCCACACCCATACGCTCCCTCCTCCAGCCTGGACCCATCCGACGATTGTTGCAACGGTTGCCTTCACACGTTCCACGCCCTGTACGCCAACGACCATTTTGCCGATGGAGCAGGAAACATGATTCATCTGAAAAGGCTACCTGCTTCCACTCAGAGGACGTCGAGTTTCAGTATTGGCGTGCAAATTCTAGTCTTCGTCACTGATGAACTGCCAGCATGGATGCATGAACCAGACGGCTCCTGCGGAGGCCCACACGCAGCAAAGAGGTGGGCGGTCAGTTGCTCTAAAGTTGCATGTCTGTTAGCCCGTACAAATCTCTGCAGCCGTCATTCTTCCCTGCCATCTACGGCCCGTGGTGCACAACTGCCACAACTGTCTCGGTGCCGGTTTTGGATGTCGCCATTTTGTCATGCACGGTACACTTTAACCACGGAACCGCGGTGGCACGCGAACACTTTACAATCATAGCCCTTTCGAATATACTTCCGCCCTTGGGCTTAAATCGAATGATCCTTTCGGATGTCCGATAAATCGTTCCGTTTCTACATTGGCACGACTATTGAACTGTTTTCCGCTGTACATCCTTCACTATTAGTTTTTCAACCTGCCTTCTGTCAGAGATTTTACGACGAACATTTGCGGTGATCACATTAAATGTGATTGGACTGTGTAATATGAAAAGAACATAAACATGAAGTAACTCGAGAGAATTTTCAGTGTGAAAAATGTATAATCATTATCATTTTTCTTCTTCTTCTTCATCTTCTTCTTCAGGTATCGGTCCTTCTGCCGCGAACCGACTCCTCTTCTGTTCGAAAGTCGTCACTTCTCTTTTTGAATATGAGGGTGCACTCCACTTAACTAGGGGTACTAAAGACAGCACATACTTTCTCGCATTATTTCTAAATTTGCAATTTTCAGAATTCAGGGAGTTCAACGAAATTGAGACCTGCGCCATTCCTTTAAGTTTCTTGTTTTATCTGTGGAAAAAAATTGAAGAAAAAATTGGAGGGGTTATTGAGAAAATGTTTTTATTTATAAATTGCATTAATTGCAAAACACAAAATAAGCCCAAAACTACTCGTTTTTTCGAAAATTTGTACCTGCCTTTTTTATAGAACGTTGCCGTTTTGTTTAGAACAGATATTCATAAAAGCAAAAATATCTATCTTCAATTTTGTATTTTTGAAAAGTTAAAATTTTGCAAATTTCGAAAATACAGAGTTTGCCGGAAATGAGACAAGAACAAGATTTTTATTGTCCTTTGACAGATATGAATTAATCAAAAACTACTCACATTTTCGAAAAATTGTACCTTGTAATTTCGTGATCTTACTGTATTCAGAAGATTGGTGGAATTGATGTTCCTTACATTCTTTCAACTCTTTGCAATCGACTTATAGACACCTACACCTGACTCATAATTTGCCTCTCCCTTAACTAAGACATTTCCTGTTTTGACTTTTGACGATTCTCCCTTTGATGTAGAAAATTTAAAATATTGGCTTAGTGGCTTAATTACTGATTACCAAAACTTTCCCAGTCATACACAAAAATATATGTGACAAACTGCATCTCTGTGTGTTTCAAAAATCTTATAACAATCTGGATTTATATGTACTACGCGCCATTCTTTCCCATTAACATTTTCTATGTTTAATAAACGTTTATGTGACTTCGCCGATAATCACTAAGTTTTTCTTTTGGAGATGTACCTGAACCGATTTGCGTTACTCTGAATTTTGAACTTAAAATTCTGAGTATAGATGAAAAATTTCTTCACAAACTTGAACCATCCCATTCAGTTTTGCACCAATAAAATATGATATTAACACGTTTCTGGCGTTTTTGTGATTAACTGAACACCTGCGTTTAAGTTATAGATTGTTCCCTTTTCTTGTCCTTGGACTCATGCAGGCGTGCTTCGACTCATCCCTTGTGGCTAGTGATCTCAATGAACCCTTCCGCTTGGACTTTCGCGAAATGTGCACCCCTTAAACCGGCTTCTGTGACTCAGGGCATCCATTGATGTCACTGCAGTGCCTCTGACCGGAGGTCATAGGTTCGAGTTCCGCAGGTGACAGGATTTTCGACACTGCCTAATTAGCTAGGTCGAATTCAACTGCTGTCTGAAGGAGAACTCTAGCTGCCGGCTGCTCTGATCGATAGTTTTCCGTGTTTTTTTCTATCGACACCAGGTAAAAGACGGAGAAGTACCCAACAAAACCAGCCAAGGTCCGCAACGAGCCGCGCGTGATCTTTCCTCCCTCTTCCTTGTCCTATTCTCACCCCTTACTCACATACACTACACCGCCACACATGCCGGGAGACCATCGGGGAGCTTAGTACTTGTTCCGGCTGGGGCGGTGCCTCGTTGGTGGGAAACACCTGGTTGGGGAAAAATACCGCTATCCGACAATAGGTCGGCGCCGGATCTCGCTAGCCAGCGGGACAAGGTCACTGCCACTGTCAGCAATAAAAGGATACACTACGCTTATGGGACTAATGATCTCGGTAGTTGACGCGCCCGGAATCACTAATGAATCAAATACACCCCAAATTGAACAATAGAACACGAGGAATAAAGTAATCACTGACATATCCAAGACCTTTCAAAGTTTTGTGACTAGTTCGCAGGGAAAAAAACGCTGAGATCTGTTCCGCTCGGTCAGACACTGATTTGGCAACATCCATCCGACATTCTCTTGTACTCTCGTGCTTCGTCAGCCGGAACTTTTGAGCCGGCGCTCGGTGGCACTGTTTCCAATGAACGACCCTTGGGCCTTGGCACGTGGTTACTCACATGCAAGGTTCTACCGCGGTGCCATTTTCCAGTGGGCGCACTGGCAACCGTAACACTTGAATAGCCTCATGCGACGTACACGCCATGTTACGTAAATTATTCAGCACTTCTTTTGTTTTCTTTGCTTCGTTCTCAAGATAATCATCGCGTTGGGGCTGTAGAGATAATTTCGCTTTGTGGTTTCTATACAAAACGGAGGCGTGCAGAAATCGAATCGGGTCCGGCGTAGTCTGGTTGACCGTATGCGTGTAACGGGTGGGCGCTCGTCCCGCTGGCTGGTTCAGGGGCAGCCCACTTTCCGAGAGTCGAGGGCAGAATGTGATAAATATAAACCGACCAATCAAAGCAGAACAATGCTATTTTTCATTTATTTACATAGATGTGAATACATAGTGCAGTTTAAATTAACTTCACATGTTATAGATGGCTTACTAGCTGACTTGTATTAGAACTTAAGACTAACACAATGGTTGAGGTAACCCGTCAGGATCTAGTTCGGACAGTTTGTTGAGGAAAACGTAAAAGAGTAACTTATTTTGTAATCTGGTTATATGCGATGGGTTATAACAGTGCACTTACAGCTCAGAAAACTCTAACGAAGAGACTAGCGAGCCCGCAAAGCGGGTTTTAGGACGAAGTGAACGTAGAACGTATCGTTCACGAGTTATGCTCGACTGTAACGTGTATTGCAACGTGACGTAAACTGCAAGCTGTTTTTGTCACAAACAAGCTGTTTTTGTTCGACGTATCTCTGCTTCACTTGTTGACCTGTTAACGAAAAAGCGCGACAAATCATGCTGCGCAACATTTTAAGAATCAAAATTGCATGAAATTATACATTAATATATAAAATGCAAACGGCGTCGGAAATTATTATATGAATCAAATTTTAGTTCAGTACAATTTTAACGAAAATGAAAATGAAAAAACCTTATCTACATATAATATGCTAATAATACACAAAAGGCCAGGAGTTACCTTTTTTACGCCGTAATATACAAAATAAAACCTACATAATAAATAAGTTCACTTCCGTCAGTCAATCTTGACCTTCAACTTAACTATTAGACCTGATATGCCAAGTAGACGTTCTCTTATTTGACCTCCTGTGAAAGTCGACTTCTAACTTTGGACATTCGGTTATATTTTGGAAATGGGGAAGAATAGGGTTCTTTCCCTGTAACGCACTGTAGTGCCTCCATTCGGAAGGTCCTAGAGTTTGAGTCGCGAAGGTGGCAGGGTTTTCGACTCTAGCAAGATAGCTGGGAAGAATTCAACTGCTGTCTGGAGGAGAATCCTAGTGGTCGGCTGATCGGTAGTTTTCTGTGGTTTCTCCAATCAACACCAGGCGAATGACGGGGCAGTACCAGAATAAACGGGTCACAGACCGCGCGATCTTTCTTGCCTCTCCCTTGTAGAGAGCTTAGAGCTTTCTCTGCGCGGTTGGCGCCCCGCTGGTGGGAGATACTTGAAAGGGGAAACCCCGAAGGCCGACGGGTAGCTCGGCGCTGGTTCTTACCATCTCCCTGGGGAAGAACATGATACAAATATGCACTACATTTACATGACTAACGGTTACAGCAGTTAATGCGCCCTTCGTAGCAATGGTGGCTTCAGTTGGTGTCACCCCCCTAAATTAAATATAAAAATATGTCTTACAGAATAGTTTATACATTATTTAATGAAAATACAAGTAAATTAGCACATGAAATTTATTAATGATATATTAAAAACTATGAAATTCAAAATAATTGAAAGACAATTTTAAAATAAATAATCTAAAAGTAAGAATAATGCATGTTTCTCATAAAGACACTTTTCCATATTTAAGGGCGGCAAACTTATGTACATTTTCATCAAAATCTGTGTTATAATCTATACAAAAACTATAAAAGTTTCTAATTGTTGTCACCTCTAAAATGGTGAAACCCGGGGCGGACCGCCCCCACTGACCCTCCCTAACTAAGCCACTGTCCTATAGCACGAGTTATCGGAAACGCTGGAAATTGGGTTTCGGGGTGCAGTTATTTTCACTTTTAAAACAACGATTTTAAAAATAATGAGCGCAGTGCGGAATGTCACTAATCCAAAAATAGTCACTTCTAGCACTTATCGGATGAGAGTTCAACAAATTCACACATATGTTTATAAATAATAAAGAGTCTCTTGCTTTAGCATTCGTTTCTTTTATGTGAACATATATAACAGTTATGTGAACGGTTCCAGATCGTGAAGTCAAAGGAAAGAAACTTCAATTTTCTGTGATCTATTGCTCAGCAAGGTCCAATGCGAAAGGTCAACAAAATAATTAGTCCAAAAGCACAAGATGTCTAAAATTAAAGTCCAATTACTTTGGTCTAATCTGAGGAGGTCCAGGTGGTATATCAGGTCTAATAGCAAAGTTGAAGGTCAAACCTGACTGAATGTCAAGGAATCTTTTTTATTATGTATGTTATTGTACTTTGTGAATTACAGGACATCCCTCCATATTGAGATTTCATTTTAGATGTAATTACATTATGAAGTAATGATAACGTGGGCAACATTCTATTAGGTATTTCTGGTAAACCAATATATAAGCGTCCTTTGGACCAAATTTCATTACAAATCTCTGACATTTGGACCAATTTTGTTAGACATGTTTTCCGAGACCTTCTAACATTACACTTCCAAAAGTGAACCCATTTGTAATTGGACCTAATACCTCCATACCTAAAGACTTCTAATCTTATACATATAATGCCGTAAGTAACATTACAAATGCATCTTGATATGCTAGAAATGGAGTTAACATAATTCTTCAACACTCGTAGTTTCACTTGCAATCTCACAGAAAATGTATCTCCAGTTTATGTTCGTTAATTTTTGCAATTAACACGCCGAATTATTAATTAGCTACACACTCACTTTCTCTCATTCGAACTCCGACCTCACTTCGCAAGGCTACTCCACGACGTATTTTTCCAAGGCTAGCCTGGACACGTGTGTGAAGAGGGAGAATGAAAGAAACTGAAAAAAAAGATAAATTGGAGCACAATCGCGTGCAGACAGATGACAAGGGGAGACAGACAAAACCTACAGAACGCCGCCGCTGCTCTTTCAATTAGCGCTCTGCGGAGACCCTCCTTCCTTTCACATGGCGCAATCGTCCTTGCGCTCCGCTGGACTTCCGGATCACTGCCAGGAGAGCGGGACCGCGTTCAAGGACGCCGAAGATCTCCAGGAAACTAGACACACACGAAGGCAGCTTTGAGGAAAACGGGGACCGGCACGACACCAACATTTGGACCCCACTTATACTTCGGGTTTTCTTTCTTGGCGCACGGGGGGTGTCAATAAAATGGAATATCTTACAGTATTTCGCTTCGTTCTCCGTTGCGCCGCCAGGAGTCGCATGATCGCCAGCACTGCTCGAAACAGTCGCGATCATGCGACTTCTATCTGCACAACCGAGAACGACGCGAAATACCGTGAGATATTCCATTTTATTGACACACCCCCGTGCGCCAAGGAAGAAAAACCGAAGAATTAAAGTAGCCTATTACTACAATAAGTCATTTCAACTTACAATCAGGGCTTGGTTTCTGGTGGAGCACGACGGAACGGCTTTACGGTACCTCAGGACTGAAATAGGTAAAAAACAAACTAAAAAATGGGACAAACACTTAGCAACTTATAACGACCAACTTTCGCAAACTCAAAATTAAATAATTTTTCCTTAAAATGCATCATTCCTATTAATGTATCAAACTTATTAGTACAATAATAATAAAATGAAAATATTAATAAATATTATAAAATATTAATAATAATAATAAAAATAACAAAATATTTGTATAAACTTTATTTATTATTATTAATATTACCGTTATATTCACACAGAGACAGTTCTACCACTGTTATTAGTGATTTATAATAATAAAATTGTATTATAAATAATAACTTTCTGTTAATTAATAATTAATTGAGGTGCATTCCGGGACCTAAAATTTAATAAATCAAATGAATAATATAAAACAATAAATAATAAATAAAAACTGCTTACAATTAATGTTGTGTTTTTATGCTGTGATGAACCGATGCTCAAACACAAAAAAGGGGGGGAAAGGTACCGTCACACCGAAGTGTGTTGGTATTCGGATGACAGGTGTGCCCGTTAAATTTGTAAGTGAATGGGCGCCAAACGAACACTTACCTGACATCCGGAACCAGCTTAGGAGCACCTTAGGGGTGAGCACTCTGTTTCAATGAGGGCATGCACAGGATTTGGCTGAAACAAGCTTTTTCGAATTTCCTTCAATGTGTTGTTCGCTTGAAGGGCAAAAACATGTTTATTATTGCTTCGGCTTACATATGTTTTTCTTCTGGTTTCTTAAATTAATTCTTTAAAATTTACTTTAGCTCGACACTTGCTCTAATTTCTAATTGTTCCTTTAAACTGTCTTTAACATGTCAATTATTGCTGACATGTGGTAGATTCATACCTCGAGTCGACGAATTGCACACCTGTTCCGACGGGCGCAGTCACAGGTAGGTTGACGAACAGGTGCCGCCTTCTCAGGCGTAGCAGGCGGAGTCGCAGCTCACGTACCCGGGAATTCGCCTCGCGCCGACAGGAAGTTGTAGAGATGAACTACCTACGTTCAATTGCGGGCGGAAGCCGTCAAACGCCACTTTCCTCATATTAATGCGGCCACGATAGCTCGGCTGATTAATTAAATGCTGGTCCGCCGAATGGAATAAATTCCACAGAATTGTGTTCGGACGGCCAGTGCTGAGTCGGTCGATCAACTTTAGTTGTCATCGACCACTCCTCGACGTCAATTTATTTATAAGTTAAGACTTCAAAATGCTTTCTCGAAACGTTTTTACTCTCTCAAGTTTTGATTCTATCTGCCGAAGTTTCTCTTCCCTCGCCAGCCTCTGTCACGTATCCCTACTCTTCCTTACATGGCTGCCTTGCCCTATCACGTGATTGCAATTTCTAATGTTATTGGCCGAAATTTTGTGTTCTGGAAGATTCTACTCGAGTCGGAAGCTAATAGGGCACTTCTTAGGCATCATTCATTTTCTGGGCATCTCATTGGCTCACTTTGTTGTTTGAGATTTCGCTAGCGCCGCAGAGACAGACAATGCAAGCCCATCCGGCCGCCTTTGTGGCGCCTTATGTATTTTGGGGATTTTCCTACACAAGGGAGGGGTTCTTAATCAACTAGTTCCGGTTTCTATATTGACAATGCTGGACCGTCCAGGCGGGGTGGCTTGCCCGGGGCGATCCCTGGAGGCAGTCCGTCACTGCTTTTGTTATTTGAAGACGGGGTTGGGAAGGGGACGCCTTCGACAATTTCTGGTTATACGAATATTTGACTTCTATGCAACTTCTGGGGACGTAATTCCAACTGGCAGCTGCCTCACGAAGTAAATGGCGCGCGGAATGGGTCACTTGGTGATTTTAGCGGAGCAGATTCAACGTTCGCTTAACACTCGTACATGAGTTGAAGAGCGCGCCCTAATCATTCGAGCCAGGATAATTATTGATTTTAATAATTTAATATTAGACTTTTCATTTAATTTATTTAAAACACTTTAAAAAGGAAAAGTATATTTCAACGACAGCGGTAAAAATATTATACCCTTATTTATACGATTTTAATGTTGGTCTTGTTACATTATTTGCTTATGTATTTATTATTAACATTAATATTATTATTAGTATTAGTATTATTTTTATTACACAAAGTAGATTAATGTAGAATTGTTAATAGCAAGATAAAATGTTACAGAGAAAGATATGATGATAATATGGAAAGAAATTTGGTCACAAAAGGAAATCGGTAGACTAAAAGAAAAATTAAAATATAAAGAATTGAAAGGTGATGTTAGAGAAATGATGGCAAATTAAAAGAGTTTAATAAGAAGGTAGTTGTCAGAAGAGTAAATTATTGAAATAAATAGTGTGTCTGTCTCCAATATGTGACACCTTCTCTTTTATTCGGTACATATTAATACGTACGTCTTGAGAAATCATTGACTTATAGTTCAATGTTTTCTCACAATTTTTAATTTGATAACTAAGAAACGTGTGATGTTAGTTTTACTTCATTTTACAGAATCTATTTACGAATATTTTGGTATCTTGAGGCCTGCATGTTTTACTTTCCAACTATAGCTTCACCCAAATGTGCAATTGATCAAACACTACCATGGCCCAAGCTATCCTGTTTTATTCTGGGCTTCTTACTGCTTGATGCATGCCAAGCAAACACTCTATTACACTTCTCTTTTCTCCTACCTCTTTTTCATGTCTGCTCTAACCATTCAGTTTCATCCTTTGAATCTGCAACCTCCTTCATGGCTCATCTACTCATTTCGTGGTGATTGTTCTCCATTCACAGCATCTCATACGACCAACTATTCCCATCCCCTCATCAGATTGATCTGCTCCTCAACTCTGCCGCACCCATGAATCAATATTCACAGGTCCAGGATTACTAATCTGCGACCACGTGCTACAATATAATTCGGTCTATTTCCCATATATTTGTGATATTGTATGTGATTTTAAGTACAGTGTGTTGCCCTGCCGAGAATTTTCCTACATGGACACATTCCAACACTCAAATGTCAGGGATTGTAATTGGCGATTCCAGTACTAAGAAATCAGCGTACCTGCTCCACATGGCACCGCGCCGCCCCCGCCCACGAGATTACAACGGCGCGGGACGCTGACCGCAGCGGCGGCGGCTGCGGCCTCGGGCCGTGTCCTTAGGAAGAGGCGCGGCATCCGAGTGGCTGAGCTCTGAAGGATTCGAAAGCGGGGGCGACAGCGGCGATGGCATGGGGGCCTTGGGCCCCCCGAGGGCACTCCAGTCCAGGGCCTTCCTCCGCCCCGACCAATCTCTGCTCAGCCCCGCCCTTCTTAGCCCTGGCCAGCCCTTCAACCGCCCATGTCCTAGTTCCCTCTCTTGCCCCCCACCCATGCCCCCGTTTCCCCCACCTTCCCCGCCCCAAACCCTGCTCGTGTTCCGTCCCTATTCCCTCCCGTGTCCACACCCCTGCCCCAGCTCCTTCCACTGTTCTTGCCTCCGGCCTCTTCTCTGCCCGACTTTGGGACCAGCACTTCCTCATTTGCCATCCCATCTTCGTCGTCGTCTTGGTCACTTTCACCATAGAGTAAAGATCTTTAGTCTATGCTTTCACTGTCTCCGACAACTCCGTCTTACGCGTCGCCATCCTATCTGCATCCGTCTTTGCCGCTGTCTTCGCCAGAAACTCGAGCTCTGCCTCCGCCTCCGTCGTCGCCACTGCCATCGCCTCCGCCGTCGGACTGCACCTTCAGTCTCCAGCTCCTTCAGACTCGCCGCCGCCACTGAACATTGTCGATTGACCGCTAATGCCGCATTTTCTCTTACATTACTTCATGTCTCGCCACGTTTAGTTTATTCCTTTGAGAGACCTTAAGGTACATATGGTATTTCAGAAACAAAAGGGCATTTTTTCTTTTCTTAGTGCTATTTTTAGTAACGTTTCAATCAAAGAGCCTGTCTCTTTCTTAAGTGATAAAAACTTTGATGTGATCTAAAAGGTTTTGGAAAATCTGGTTGGCCAACAAAAAAGAGTGCATCGAAGGAATGAAAAAAATAATAAAACTTCATATTGCCTAAAAAAATCTTTCAGCAATGATCAGTATGTTAAAATCCCCGAGAACACTTGTACCAACAGTGAAAGACGGCACCACAAAATTGTGATGTAACTGTCATAAAAAATAAATTTCGCAAAAGAATGCCATTGGAAGTGTTGGATTTGACGATAGGGAGTTTGTACACCCTCGAACGGTAAGCACTATCGATCTTCTGCGCATGCACAGATCCACTAAAGTGATGCGAGACTTGAACTGCGCATGAGCAGAAGATCGATATTGCTTAACGTACGAGGTGGCAAAAACTCCCTAGTACCACCTCCTCTAAACACCCGCCCTGCGATCATCGCTGTCGATACTTGGTATGTGCCCGGGACGCTGTCGCCACGGGTGTTCCGAACACCTGCCGCCGCCTGATTGCCGGGCTCCGCCTTCTGCCTGCGGGCGCACGCGCGCTCACGCAATGCACAGCTGCGCATGCGCGGCTTGCCCCAGGGCTCGCGCAATGGCATTCGAACCAAGAGGAAAGCGCGAGTCCGGCGCGAGGCTTTAACACATTCCTGTCATCCACTTCCACCCAAATACCTAATGGTTGCTTTTATTTCCTTCTCAAGAGATTAGTACGCCCAAGCTTCGTTTTTTCATTTCTAACATTTGTGTTAGAAATATAATAATTGTTATAAGTATTGTATATTATTATATTGTAGTGTTAGGTAAAAATGCTTATAAATATTTGTCTGAATATTATTACGAGTGAATAGGTGCAGGCTGGTGTGTATGAGAGGGTTCCTAGGTGTTTATATGATATGTATGTACGCGTATATGTTTGTATGAATGTATGAATGTTGTGTAGTAAGTAAGTTTATTTATTTAAATTAGTATATATATTAGTATTAAATTACTTAGTATATATGTATTTTCGTTGTTGTATATGTATGTAAATGCATTTGCATGTTCTAGGTAGTGACAAAGATAGTTTGTTTTTTATTGTTTTTTTAATGTTGTTTGTATTTGTAATTGTGTTTGTAATTGTAAATGTACTTTCATGTTTAGGCATTCTGCCACCGAGCAACATTTGCCCAATTGCAGAACAAAGTTTATATCTATAACTTTATTTCACGTCCTTCAGTATGTTGCATTGGCTTAACCAGACAGAATACTATCGCATTTGGGCGTTTCTCCACAAAGCATGTCGTTCACATTGGTACTTCATATAATAGGATGGAGCCCATTGGATCTTGAAATGAAGAAAAAATATTTTTTTTCAAAAATTAATCTACCTGACTTTTCGGGAGAAATAATTGAAGTAAATATTGATCTTAGTGTAGTGTAGTTGTATGTCTAGTTGCATTTCATCTGCTTGGTTTAAAAAATATCAAGAAATATCCTACATTTGTACAAATATTTTGTAATATAGAAAAAGAAAAAACGCAATAGCATGACGTTAATGCATATTCATCTTTATAATTAGAACAGGGTGACAAGGTGGTGACAATTACATACATTTTCACTTTACAATTTCACTTTATTTTGACAATTTCTATGCTGCATTGCAGTATGTTACGAATACCATAAGCATATTTTCAAAAGAAAAAAAGAAAAGAAAAAAACAGGCGATTTTCTGCCAACAGGATATTGAACACCAAAACGCTGTTTTCTTTGCTCGTTGTGCATTAGTCCTTGCGTTGTTGCAAGTTCTTTCTAATAAATAAACGCTCATAAACAGATTCTATGAAAAAATACAACTTTTAGAGATAGGTTTCTGTTTTAACGAAATACTCTAAATAATTACATGCATATGCGCCAACAAGAAACATTCGGCCAAATATGCACCAATATGCTAAGATGTTAATCTACACAGAATTTAATTCTAATCAAATGTCGACACATTTCACATAGTTTTCCTCTGAAGAATCTGATGGAAATGCTCACTTCATAACTCCCTCACCCCAGACGTGGATAATAAATAAAAAAGAGGCACTTGTCTTGGAAACACCGCCAGCAGAACAAGTTGGATTTTTTCAAACCTAAATGCCAAATACATCCACGTACATACTCTTTGCGAGAAAATTCTTATACGAGAACAATAAACGTTTAGCAAACGCGCACTAACGTGCCAGTTACATCATTCACATTGAACTTGAAATTATTTCAAGTTCAAATATTATCCGTATTGTATCATTATCTCTGGGTCACTAAGCTTTGGAAGAATAGATCAATTAAAAATACACACAGTAAACAAAATTAATGTATAACACATTACCTAATAAATAACAAGTCATAAATTCTACATCTTGAATATGTCAGAATTCATAAGACCAAAATAAATGAAAACATAGTTCCCTTTTTATGGGAGCCGAAGTTGATATAAAGAATTTGGTTTACGGGCAAATGTGTGTCGGTTTGTGAACAACTAGCGGCTAGACCGTAAGCAGGACTTTACCAAAATTGATTAACCAGGACATTACCAATCTGAGTAATGTTTCAATTTGAAACGGGGGATTTGAATCTTTCGACTGGGGGAGTTATTCAGGCTTTTCAGGATATTTTCAAATTTTTCTAAAAAATGGTTCCAAACGTCTTTAAATTTCTTGTAAGAATAGAGTGAAATACGTTTATAAAGATAGCGCAAGTCCTCAGCTAACTCAGAAATTTCGATAATTTCCGAAGTTTGAAATAATTTTGGCCTATTCCTACCACTACAATATTGAAGATAGAGATTGTTCTTCAGAATGAAATCTGTTCTTCAAAATTGGATAAGTGAGACAGGAAAGTGACGTCTTGTACAATTCTTTTCCAAATATGAGTAGTTTTGGGGAAATTTCCCCTGAAATAAAGGCAATTTTACAATCAAGAATTTCTCAAAAAACGGCTCCAATTTTTTCTTAACATTTTTCATACGGATAGTGCTAAATGGACTGAATTACATGGCATAAACGCAATTTTGATGTATTCTTTTGTTCTTTAAAAAATTACACAAACGTAATTTATTGGAATCACCCCAGTCTTTATGTTTACATTCCGGTTGTTGTTTTCACATAAATACAATTGTGAGTACAAGTGCTTCAAATTATTTCATATTAAGTTTCTAAAAAGATCAAAGGACATTTATGTAATTTTTGAAATATCTCTCACGTTGTTTATATTTATAAGATTTTTTAAAATGTTATTGTATTCGTTAGTAAGTGTGTTTGTAATTATTTTGGATGCATTTTCTCCTAAAAACAAGTTTTCTGCAAAAATGAGCTTACCATTGCACATTTTCAGTAATGCCCAAACCCTATTTTCGCAAAACCGGCTCCAGATTTTTCAATGAAAATTTGCTAGTGGGAGCAATTTTTTTATTTTGCTATAGTATTCTTAAAGCCTTATTGCGATACCACTATTAGGGGAACGAAATGTTGAGAAAATGTGAAAACAAGTCTCTTAAGCGCCAATACGTAGCATTTGAGGGAGGGTGAGACGATAGTTGCAGTCCAGAGTATAGAGATTAGGATTTTGGTTTTGTCGTGAGATGTCGTTGGCATTCAAAATTAAATGAACACAGATGTTGTCATTGCCAACCATGTTATTTATTTATTTCAATAAATTAATTGTTTGCTATTTTTCTTATACTAGACATTGATGATGATGGCTAAGCCATCGAAAGCTGCTATTGTTGAAATAAATAACATGGTTGGCAATGACAACACCTGTGATCATTCAATTAGAGATTAGGATACTAACTAGTGCGAGAAAGTCTGTGCAAATTATCTATCACTGCTAGTTTAGAGTAGTATGAGAAAAACCTGGGATGGGGGCTAAATAGAAAATGTTGGAAGTTCTACTTGAACACGCGTTTGTCAAGGAACTACAAACTATCGGGGAACTACTTATTAAAAAAATCTCAGAAGACAATATTATGATAAGTGGTCGACCATGCCCAACGTTCCCAAAGAAATTCAATCTTGATTTTAAGATGTGCATAGCTTGGCAAATTTTGTACCAAGTATAACACATTCCGTAACCTTAGTTGGCGCAAATGCTGCTAACTAATCATCAAAAGCAGAATCCTACATTGGCATTCTTAAACGCTTGTACAATTTCTTTGCTTCCTCAATATTACAAATATTACTTTTGCAATATTACTTTTATTCCGGGCAGAAAAATTCTAGTCTGGAGGAGAATTCTAGCTACTTGAGCTTGAGTTTGAAATGAAAAAACAAAATCCTAGTTAATTTCTCAAAAGCTTTAGAGGGCAATGTTGTGGTAAGGGGTCGACTATGGCCAACGTCCACATAGGAATTCAATCTTGATTTTAAGATGTGCATAGCCTGATGAATTTTATAATATGTGCAGCACATTCGCTAACCTTAGTTGGCGCAAATGCTGCCAACTTATCATCGCAGGCTGAATCGTACTTTAACATCCTTAAAGATTATATAATTTCTTTGCTTCCAAAATTTTACTCTATTACTTTTATCCCGTCTAGTGGAATTCTAAGAATACAAATTATCTCGAATATATACATTTAATTTTGCCTCTTGTATCTTGCCATTTCAAAAGATTCATCAACTATGTAACTAGGTGGAATTCAGCAACCGTCTGGAGGAGAATTCAAGCGTCCGGCAACTCTGATCGGAAGTTCCCTTGATTTCTCCGATCTCTATCAGTCGAATTCCGGAGCAGTGCCCCTAACAAACAGGCCACAGACCTCAGACCTCGCCCGACCTTTTTCTTCATCCGCTTGGCTTATACTCACCCCTTACACTTACCTGCACTACACTCCCACACGTGTTGGGAGAGCAGTCTGGAGCTTGTAATTTGTGGCGGTTGGGGCGATGCAGCTGTGGGGAGGTACCTGGTGGGGAATTACCCCACACGCCTAAGTGCAGAGCGGCACCGGATCTCACCGTTCAAGGGGGTGGAACACCGACCACTCCAGCCATCAAAACATGGATGGGATTACTGAATATAGCAGATGACGTGTCAGGCATAATAAAAGCATTCACTACACTGGTGGGATTAATGACTATAGCAGATCTGTCAGGCATAAAAACATTCACTATAGTGATGGGGTTAATGAATACAGCAGATGTGCAAGCATAGAAAACATTCACTGTAATTATGGGATTAATGAATACAACAGATGTGTCAGGCATCAAAAGCATTCACTACGCTCTCTGGTGGGATGAATTAATATAGCATTAAGTTTAGTTTGTAACATCAATGTAAAATAAATTTGTTATAATTTTTGGTTTTCTTAATATTTCATTTTCTTCTAAATGTTTATAAGTTCTAAATCGCATACGTTGTGTCCGGAGTACATGTAAGCTCCAAGGTAACTACATCGTAAGTAAGGTTGCTGAGAATCATTTTAATTTAAATACGCAAGAGTTCCTCTTATGCCAAAAAAGTAACTTGCAAAACGTCTTAAATAACATTGGTACTGTCACGAATCAAAAATTACTTTATTGTATTTTCATGTAATGAATCGTTAAAAATTCTTTAATTTGGCTCTATAGTTTCTCTTATCAAAATACCCTTATAAAAATAATCTTATCAATTTCATTCTAGATTTCTACTCTTTTCCCACTCACATTTTATTGAAATTTGAAAGTATTCTAAAGATTAAATGTGGAATTCCCTAGTTTAATTTTGATTTGATTTTCACGAAATATAACTCGAATTAGCATTTTCTTTTGTACATCGTTAACAATATCAAAGAACCGACACCCTTTAAAATATATGTGCGCGACATTCCCTGGCAACTTTAAACTCTTCTTTGGGATAGATTTACAATATACGTGATCCAACATTTATGTTGATGAGAAAAGAAAGGAAATTCGGTAAGGTTGACTAGCCTCAAGAAGGAATAATTTAAGGTTACAAAAAAATATTTTACACTGTTTAATAGACCTTCACTATGTAGTGAGCGTTTTAATTCAGTGCCAAGTGGCACAAATACAGACGCAAATTATTGCAGAATACAAATTTTAAATTTGAGTTTTCCCTTTCGTTTAACATTTGGCAAGATTTTCATTTTAAAAGTAATCTTCATGACGTTGCTGGATGGAAAGTTGAGTAGAACAGCGGCAACTATCAGCTGTCGTAGTTACACCGAAGTTATTCTGGACCTCGAAGCCAACAGGATTTACCTGAAAACCGTACAAATATATTAGCATTCGATTTAGTAAATTTTTAAGGGATAAGGTATACATGAAGGTGATAAATTGGGTAGGGGAGCGATGAACATTTGCAACAGTTCTGAAGTTTTGATTTACAAAACCCCTTCATTTGGAAGCACTTTGTTTTGAGAGAATTTGAAATGGTTTGAAACTGTCACGATGGCGTGTACCTAAAACGTAACCATTATATCGCCAAATCCCAAACTGAAGAAAACAATTTATCCCGTAACATGACTAATGTTTGGATTACTTGCACAGAAGCATAAGGATATTGATATTGATCTTCCTTTTTGGTAGATTACCATGTCCTTTCCTTTGTGCACCGCCAGTAGCGAATCTAAAATCAAGAGCAAACCCAATTAATATCCCTTCCCATTCCCACCCCATACTGGAAAAGAAGACATCCCTCCCTCATTAGTCCCACCCATAACCAGTTGCCCGAAGTGCAGATCACATGCTGAGTAGATCACAGAGTGCAGATCACATGCGACGAGTAGTATATTCTTCGTCGCCTAGGACGATGTCAATCCATTTCGAGGACATACTAGGGAACCTGAAATCAAGAGCAAACCCAATTAATAGCCCTTCCCCTCGCCTCCCCAACTGAAAATAAAATGCAACCCTCCCGCATTAGTCCCACCCACAACCAGGTGCCCAATGTGCAGATCGCATGCTCAGGAGCACGCGAAAGGAAGGAAGTTGCTTGATGGTATAACACCATGTCCGATTTCTAGGACTGCCAGAAGCGAAT
The DNA here is from genome assembly GCA_031308135.1 of Acheta domesticus. NCBI lineage: Eukaryota > Metazoa > Arthropoda > Insecta > Orthoptera > Gryllidae > Acheta > Acheta domesticus. Next base: position 251,926,325 of record JAHLJT010009436.1, on the reverse strand, counting down.
CTGAAATCAAGAGCAAACCCAATTAATAGCCCTTCCCCATCCCACCCCGAACTGAAAAATAAAATGCATCCCTCCCACATTAGTCCCACCCACAACCAGGGCCCGATGTGCAGATCACATGCTCAGGGGCATGCGATGAGGAAATTTCTCGTTGCCAGAGAACCATGTTCTTTCATTTCGAGAACTGCCAGTAGCAAAACTAAAATCAAGAGCAAACCCAATTAATAGCCCTTCCCCTTCCCACCCCAACTGAAAAAAAATACATCCCTCCCATATTAGTCCCACCCGCACCCAGGTGCCCGAAGTGTAGATGGCATGCACGCATGCATGTGCAGATCGCACGCAGAGATGAAGTAGTATGCGACGAGGAGGAATTTTCTTGATTGTAGAGAAGCGCGTTCTTCTAATGTGCAGACTGCCGCGAGCGAATGTGTGAATTCGGACCCACCCGACCTGAAAAAAATTACAACCCACCCATCTTGCAGCCCCTGTTGCTAGTCCGTTCTGGAACACTTCATCGTCTTCCTGGCAGATCCCTTCTTAATTGGAAGATTCTTCTTTTAGAGCACGTACTTACATGAAGTATAAGCATGAATTCCCTGAAAGAAAAAAAAACGAATACGTCAGTATACAGAAATTCAATACTTGTATCTACAGTAATTTAACGAAAAAAAAAGGCGCAACATAGTTTACTCACTTCGTTTTACGACTGTTCTTGACGACTTCAGGTTAACAAGATTCGAAGCTTTCACAAAATTCAGAGTAGGCGAAACATCCCACCCAACTCTTGTGCCATGTCTACTAAGTAATATTTCACTTTCCTTTTTCTGACGGTTTCTCCAAAAAAGAACCCGACAATTCCCGCGTCGGGAGGCAGACCGAAATCGTACATTCTGAGAAAGAATTATTCTTACAACTCTCCTCGAATGCAACGTTTCGCAAACCGCCTCCTTTTAATCTTGGAATCAACGAAGCACCTACGCTGTGCAGACTGCGGGGGTGAACGTAATTAATTTATCCTATGACCCTCGACAGTCTGACACGGACTCAAAAACAACGACCTTAACGGGCCTACCTAAGCGAGCCAAACTAAAATGTGTTTCTATAGGCTCGTGCTTTCCGCGGAACTACTCAACGATGAATACATTCCAAGACAGCATGAAAGTATTGCATGCAGTTCTAATATGGCACAAGAGGTCCCCTTATATTTAACTGGGCAGGGCCACGGCTGTACACCCTCCCATAAGACCCATTAGAATCGCTATGACAAAGGAGAAATCGGGACGGTGCATTTATTGTAATTGCAAACTTTGTTTATCTGAATTTAACAATCTAATTGATGCCAGACTATTGAACCTTCTTTACATTTACATATTACTGAAAGAAAAAGAGATAAGTGAGGTCTACAGGCAATGAGGTAATATATTTTGATATTTACTCCTGGTTTACTATTACTTTACTTTTACATTTACTTTAATGGTTTTATTAGAATTCAAAACACGATCTGCCCGATTACTCCTTACAAAACTACGCGCGCTCCCTAAGTACAGCCGAAGGGGAGGGGAGGTGGAGCCCAGCATACCCACAGAATCGGCCCTTTCAGGCGATCACTGCAACTACGAGGGCCCACCGCGTGGCGAAGGCCCTGCCCAGTGCCAAACACAGACCGTTGGTCGCGCCCCAAACTGCAGACTGAGGCGAGGACATCACACTTGGACGTAGCCTCTCAGCGCTGCCCTGGCGGGCCTCCGGGCCAGCCAGACCAGTCACCAGACCAGTCACCAGCTCCAGTCTCCTCTGCACGCAGCGGCGGAAGGAGGAGGTCGCGCGGCCTAATATAGGATTCGTTTCCCCTTCACAGCGCGCCTTCCCATCCTTCGCGGTATTTGATTGGCGGAAGGTAAGGGGAGTTTGCTCGCGCAAAAGAGCACACGATATTCATCACGCTTCCTACAAACGAGAAGGTAATTTGGAAATATGTTGTAAATCTTCCTAATTTTGTTGTAATTTATGTGTGTAAAACGACTCTTGATTTTTGTGGTTGCTAACTCTCTAAATAAATTATTGTACAGGAATGATGGCTGACGTCAGAGAGGGAGGGTGTGGAGGGAGGTTTGAAGGGGTGGTTGGGGGGAGAAGTGGGGAAGGGGTAGGTCGGTCAGTTCCGTAACGTCTGCGCCGGAGGCACAGTGTAGATAGCGTGATAGCTTCGGGATCTTTTAGGGCAGTGGTGTAAGAAAAGTTATGCCAGCACAAATATTCCAGTCTTAAAAAACTTACGTTTGTGGGTTTTACAAAATCTTTTGATCTGTTTTGAAGTAGGTTCTATTCGTATTTATGGGTAATGATGATGAAAAATATTTGATGAAAAGTTAATTTTAAATATTTTTAAGATTCGTTTCTCATTTCATTACTAACCACAACAGGTGTTTCGTTATTTTTACGTGGTATATTATTGTAATTAGATTGTTGTACGGAACTGATTAAAGTGGAAAATCATATATACTTTGAATCAATATTTCTTTTTTAGTACGTATGGCTTGAACGATGAAGTTATTTAGATCACTGTGCTATATCTGGGGCGGATGGAAAAGTAAGTACGTCTATAAACAAAAATATTTTAATTTCTTAATAATTCGAAAGAAATTCTTTTGCCCTTTCCTGGAAATTATTGCTCTAAAACTTTTCTGTGCGCTTCAGATTGTATTGTTTAATCTAGCCATCGGAAAATAGAATAAAAAAGAAAGGAGGGTTTATACACGTGCAGTATTATCACATGTTTATTAAAAACCCATTTTTGAATGTGTTAACATTGAATAAAAGCTACAGTACTCGACGTAACCTCCGACCCTAGGTAAACGCTTATGCATTGATATTTCTGTGCCTTGGCTCGATTCTGTATATATACTTCTATGCGTTAGAAACTGCTAATACATTACTTCTAGAAACAAATTGACAATGAAAATTACTTAGATGCAGTCAAGACAGTAAGATAATATGAACTTTATTTGCATAAAGCCTAGAAATTCTGCAAGAAGTGTCATCAGGCGAACTTGTTTTATTATCAAACCTATAAAAGTCAAACTTGGTAAATTTGTATTAACAAATAATCAAATGGTGCACCCTAGAAGCAATCTCTGACTAGTAAATCGTATCGTCACTAGAATAATGAAATCGAGTAGATATAATTCAAAATAAATAGTTTATCTAAATATAATACCTGTATATAAAATATTTACATCAGTAAAAATACGTATTTATTAGTCACGTGCTCAGCAACAAAATTATTTTTAATAAATGATAAAAATAATTTTAAAACAAATTCAACACAAAATATTTTTAATTGGCCAGTGCTAATGCTGATAAAATCGTCAGAAAATGCGTGGGGGACGACATGAGAGACCAAATAGAAAACTGAAAAGGTTAATAAAATTTCACTGAAATGCTAAATCAAGTTTCCTTAATCCTACGCAAAATTACTCTCTAGCACACTAGTTACCATATGTCTCCAATTTCATTCAATTATTTTTTCCGTACTCCTGAATACTACTGAATCAAAATTTACCCATGTAATGAATTTGTATTCAATCATGTAAATCAATGAATCAATGTGAATCAATCAATGAAAATGTATTCAATCATGTTGCAGTAGTTATCCTCTCTTTTGAGTGTGCTGTGAGGGATGTCGAATAACAACAAAGTACCACCCCGAGATCAAATGAAATATTCTGCGTCAGCAGAGGATTGTGAATCTTTCATGCTTAGGAAAGCCATTTTTTAAAGTTTTTTTTTAGTTTATTTGATTCAAAGTCACATTAACGACAAGCGACTGCAAATATACATGTTATACTGTATTTAATACAAGATTGAATAACATAGTGAAAATACAATTTAAACAAGAATGAAACAGTAATTTACAAATGACAGACTTATAAATCGTCATACACTTTTAATAATTTACATAATGTTAAAATTTTTTGTTGAAGATTACTGGAGTATAAATATTTTCAATATTATCAGTCTGTAGGATTGATGGAAGGCATTGTAACAATCAACAGAATAAGAAGCAATCACAAATCACTTAATAATAGTTTATTCCTGAAATTTTCCTAGAGGAAAAATATTATAAACGATAAAGATGTTATGTGTTGAAGGTGAAGACTCAATAGAACATATATTTTGGTACTGTTAATTACATGATTTCGAGAGAAAAGTTTTGTGAGAAACAAATAATAAAATAGTTGACTGTGGACCTCATTCTATTGTACCTCCATTATCTTATAAGGATAAAAATAATGGTCGTACATTACAAAGGGTTTTTAAGTATAAAACGAAAAATTTAACTATAATAGTAATGTAAATGTTTTTCTGTGCATTACAAGGCAATGCAAACTAAATGTTCATGCTAATAAATTTACGTTCTTTCGTCTCATACCGTCCGATAATCCATTGGAACGGGTAAAACATGGACGCTTCGGCCGAGCGGTAACCCCGGCGAGATCATCACAATGTACTCGTACAATATAGTACAACAGTTCCTTCCACACCAAAAGTAAGAAAAAATGCTTTCTAAAACGCAATACGTGAAGAGCAAATATTTATATAACGGCGGCCTCTTAATCGGAGCCTTTTATTTTCCTTTGAGTAACAAATTGTATGCGACGAAGTTTTATGCGACGACGTGAACTGTGAACTATGAGCAGCACACTAACGCTCGCTCTTGTCATGAAAATTTTGTAAATAATTGTATATATTTTATTTTTTAACATTTTTGTTCTTGTATATGTTTAAACCATTATGTTATTACCAATATGTTAAAAAGGTAAGCTTCTGTCAACGTACATAAGTACTATTTATAAATAAAAAAATAAAAACAATGATATTACAGATGTAACCAATAACTTACAATCATACTGTAACTAATTTTCTCAACTCTTAAAATGTTCATATTTTCATGTTTAAACCAGATGTCTGAGGATGACTGTTGAGCTACAGCCGAAACGTTACGTCATCGCATATAACTTTGTCGCATACAATTTGTTACTCATAGGAAAATAAAAAATTGAATGTCAAACATTTTTAAGGAACTGTCTGTTTATTTTAATTATTACCAGTGACATTCATAGAAGAAGAATACACTTTATTATTATTATTATTATTATTATTATTATTATTATTATTATTATTATTATTATTATTATTATTTGTAAGTCTCTCGCCTAGCGAGGTGTACTACAACAGATACTGGGACCTTTGGAGAACCAAGGTGCCTGCTTTGTTTGCAATCTCGGGCGGTCAGGATTTGACGTGAAGTTACATCATTAAAAACTTTCTCACGATGCGTGCAGTACTCAGGAGAACAGCCTTTTGCCAAGCCTTGCAGACGATGAAGTTAGTTCTTCAGAGATGACCACAGGGACTACATCAACAGTCACTAACCGCCACATGTCGATCAGTTCAATAGCCAAGGCCTGATATTTTCGCTTCTCGGCAATGGAGGCAGCTATATTTCGGTCTAAAGGGATAGCTACGTCAACTATAATCCCTTTCCGTGAAAACGTGTCGACCCATATTATGCCAGGTCTGTTGGCTTCGACCCTGCGATCATCGACCCTGTGACTGCAACATTCCACAAGAGCTTCCACCGTTTCGTCTCCAAAACTGAATCCGACTTGAACTTGTAGTATGGAACCTCTCTCTGTACCATCTGTGACTTTGCAGCCAGGGCTTGATGGACTACTACAGCAACGTTGTTGTGCCGACTCAGGTATTCTGTTTGTGCCAAAACAGAGCACCCGCCCGTTATGTATTGGAGGGTTTCGCCGGGTTGATTGCAAAAGCGGCAGCGGTCCTCTATACTCATATCCCCAATCACATACCTTTGGTTTATTATTATCGCCAAGATCCGAACGTAGAACCTCCCGGTTTAACACATTCGGTCATATCGCAATAATGATCCGCAAAAAATTGTCTGAAGCTTTTTACTTCCCCGTGATCGCGTGCGGCGATGTGTGCGAGGAAAGCATTTCCGGTAGAAGTAATAAGCTGTCTCGGGTAGTAATTGAAAGAAACTGTTCAGATATGCATGATCGGTCTACTACCATTTATCTGTATTTCCGTTTTGTGACGGTCTTCGTGCTAGTTGTACCTGCAAGGAAAATAATTAGGGTTTGCATGTCATGCGACCACTTCAGCAACCAAATCACTTACGCTTGTCTGCGTGTCTGAATGTGTGGTAAGAATTGTTTTCGGCGTTCCCCCAAATACAAAAAAAGTATTACTCTAGCTATTTATAATGTTTTAGACTTTATATTCTTTCAAGTACAAATTAACATCGTTTAAAATAAATTGATTTTTGAAGTTAATGACACGCATTTAAATGTTTCTTTAAATCTGTTGATTCAATTCAAGTCGTAGACTCGTAATATTTTTTCGATACAAAGGTATAAAATGTACGTAAAAAGTATACTCTTTTTGTAAATTCATATTTTAGTGAATATTCCAATGCACATGATATTCCACAAACAATACGGCTACTTTGAATACAATTATTCCCCTATAATTTCTTTTAGTGTATTAGTCCACACTAATTTTGAATTTTCATGCAATTCTTTGGATCGTTTACACGTTTTAATATCAATTTTGATGTGCTTCGAAGACCAACAACTTTTCAGGGTTTGTTTTCGACATACTGCGTAGACATGCAGGAGTTGCGCATGATTTTATATAAAATTAAATTGAAGAAAAAATATGTAAATAATATTTTCATGATAAAATTAAAGTGTTGATTTTCTATGCAATTAAATCTCAACACTTAGCAATGGATATTTTCGCTCATTACCGAGCCTATCATGCTGTAACTCTCAGTTTAAGGGCTGGACGTTCGAAGTTGGGTTCTTCTTTGAAATTATTTTCACTTTTAAATCTTTTATTTATGAAGCGTGTAATTTTCGCATGTGTCTAGACAATATTTAATACTGACAGTGTCGTAGATTAATTTTTCCTTTTATCTTAAAAGAAAGTCTGTTGTCGAAAAGTTAATTAGACGGCAAACCTGAAATTTCAATGAACCTGAAAATTCACTTAACCCTGGGGAGATGGCGGTTGCCGGAGTTACGTTAGAGGTGGCGCGAGGTCATTTGTGGCCCCTTTAAGTTATTTCTTTATAAAATTTTATTTAGCAAGAAATAACTGCGAAATTAGTTATTTTAAAAATAATCAATAATTTATAAGGTCGTATTAATTTAATGCAGTATTATAAACAAACATGCAAATGAGGAATTGAAACAAATGAAAGGGCAAAATTATAATTTTTCATTTCATGTAGTGACTCCATTTACATTTTCCTGAATATTTCAACAACAAAGGTATCAGAAAATTCAATTAGTTTCATTTTCTAACATTGTCTCAGATAAAAAAAAACAATTTATTGAAATTTTTTGAAAGCCAATGAACACAACTTAGAAAAATTACGAAATTTAAGATATTTGTAATAGTTTCACAAATATTTATAAATGAATTATTACATATAAAATTTTGAAAATCTTTCAGACAAAAGCTAAAAAAATGTGGTGAAAGGTATATGAAATGTAAAGCTTCTGACTTACAAAATTAGGCAACTGCAGCCAAGCAAAGATACGTTAGGTCAAAAGAGACCCCGCGCGTCCTCTCTCGGGCTAAATGATATACATATGATTGACAATTGAACCTTTAAAGGCCAAGATGCGTTGAAAATTAAGCGTTTTGTATAATAGGCACTGCAAACACTGCAGCGCAAATTACCTCAAAACGACAAACTTTATTCTATATTTTTTCGTGTTTTCTCCATACGTACTCGACACAATATCGGGACGTTAAATCACGGCGTTTTAACGTATAATTGCTGCATGAAATGTGTAACATGAACGTCTGTTCATCATGTGTTTATTGATTAAATGTGTGTGGCCAACATGCAACTAAAATTCTAGAATTTTATGACGCCTTTACTTTTTTTAATTATTCGAAGAGATCCTTAACACGCCATTTTCATGGTTTTCTGGTGTACGTGATCGTTCCTACTAGATCCCATTGTTCACGCCCTCTTTTTTGTTCAGCTCTGAACCTTACTACACCTGCCTGTCGTTTCGAGCTGCACAAAGGCAAATGCAAACCCGGGCAGAAGAAGGCAGGCTCGTTGGGCGGCCTTCGCACCCTCTAAGGCTCCTTCGCCTAATTGATTTCCCGCTCCAGAACTCTGCCAGTGGACCGCGAAGCACACGGAGTCGTTACGTGAGAACGAGTGTTGCTAAGGAAAACGCCATTCCAGTTCAGTGAAGAGCATACAAGGAAAGATCTGCGAAACATATTTGTACTAACACGTGCTTGATTTCTTGACCTCTATTAATTATATAATGGAATGATTCTTGAGATTAGGTCATTGATATAAAAACTTTTCAATCTGCCAACGTTTCGGCCTTTATTCAGCCTTCATCAGGGCACATATTTTCCGCATTTTCCCCATTTTCCGGTTCCACCACAATCCATCCCCCATACTCTTCATTCACTTATAGCCTCTACCACACACATTCCTTCCGCCGCGCCATATTACACACACCACCCTCACACCTCATCCTTGCAAGTCTCCTCCCTCTTACATCATGTATGTGATGATCATGTATGTGATACATAAATGATGTAAGAGGGAGGAGACTTGCAAGGATGAGGTGTGAGGGTGGTGTGTGTAATATGGCGCGGCGGAAGGAATGTGTGTGGTAGAGGCTATAAGTGAATGAAGAGTATGGGGGATGGATTGTGGTGGAACCGGAAAATGGGGAAAATGCGGAAAATATGTGCCCTGATGAAGGCTGAATAAAGGCCGAAACGTTGGCAGATTGAAAAGTTTTTATATCAATGACCTAATCTCAAGAATCATTCCATTATATTTGTACTAACATTTACTGTCCAAATCATTGATTAGGAAAATACTCTACAAAAACTTTAGTTTTTCCTGTTTGCTGATATTTTGTGCGGTATTGGTATTTAAAAGTTTTATTCTCGAGATTTCACACTGTTTTGTGAAAACACATGAAGCAATTTTATCTTATTCTGTAGTTACAAAAACGAAAATCACAATTAATGCTTATAATAGAGACTGAAAGATAACAATAAGAAATGTTGTGCATGGCGTGTGTACGAGTAGAATTCTATTATTTATATAGAATATTAAATTAAGAAGGTAAATAGACGTATTTAGAAACATTTCACACTATTCTCTTACCTATAAAATTTAATTCAAAAATTATATTTCAGAGACCACTTCATCAAAAAATCCTACCTTTGTACAGCTATGTCAAGCTGGATCAGCCACGTCAGCCGCAAACCGAACAAATCTATTTAATTGCTGATTTGGACGTGTTAATTGCCACGTATTTTCGTTTAGAATAGTTGTGTGTGCTGGATTGATATCACATATGGTATTTTCGGTCCCAAACTTGTTGGAAATGACACTGGAATTCATTGACATAATTTCGAATTAATGGTCACCGGTTTTCACTTAGATAAACGAGTGGGCGATAACTTGACGCCAGGCATGTTTGTAAGTCTCAGAAATCACGTTCATTTCCACATTTCAAAAGCAGGTGTTGAATTACACTGAAAATTTTGGCTGCCTAACTTTAGTCAGACTGTTATAATATAATATTTTCTCCTCATTTGATTGAAGGTATTCATTGACAAATAACTCGTCTGAAGTGTTTCTTTTATCTTAAAACAATTCGTGTTCCATTCTTTTTACCGCATTTTCAGCGGCCGGTCTTAGCCATGACTCCATTTCGTCGGCCGCCATTTGCTCGATGGTTGTGCAAGTTGTCGCGTTCCCGTTTACTTCCTCCAACTTTTGCCTGAAATTTGCCAGGCAAGCGAAGGAAACTCAACGGCCTTCGAGCGGGGAGGAAGTGTATGAGTGACCTTCAATTCACTCCAGAAGAAACAATTAGCCTGTTCAAACTGCACCGGGAACGGGAGAGAATGGTAGATGACGTGCATTTCGCCCGAGCCATGACGTATCGCCCCCCCCATCGTTCTCCATGTTTCTCCAACCGTTCTCCATGCCCGACTGACCAATACCCTTAGATCGCCCAGTGGAGTCGTTCGGACTTCGATCGTTCAACGATACTTCTTATAAAGTGATATTTCAGAAATATTTACCTATATCACTATCACACGATTAATAATAATATTTTATTGTATAATATAAGTATTATGCCTCTTCTTAAATACATTTTTAACATTTATTGTCATTAATGTTCTGCAGGATGGAAGTTACAGGAGCATTTTGACCTGCATGCTGAAGTAAAGGAGAAAAAAGAATACGTTGACAAGTAAACTTTTACGTATTAATATTGCTTGTAATAAGAACAATAGAAAACGTAATAAACACTTACTTTTAAATAATACCAGTTTCACTTGTGTCACAAAAATACGTTTCCTTTGCAATGCACCTCCCATATACTACTGTCTCTCAATTGTCGCATACTTTATTTCACATAACTCTCTTGCCAATAGGAACATGTGTGACGGAATTCTAAAAGACAATTAATTCCGGGCTTCAAATGGCCCTTAATAGTTCTTGTTCGGGTTTTCGTTGTATTTACGTTTGACATTACTGACGTTACTATGCATACAATATAAATATGTCTAGTAGAAAGATCCACAATATTAATGCCTTGTACAGACCACAGTTTTGAAGCACATTTTAAGAATACTACCGCACAGTTTTATCAACATCTGCTTCGTTTCTTGAGGCGTGGTTCATGGCTACATGTTCCAGGCGTTACCTCTACTAGCTTTTAACAATAATTTCCCAATATTATCACCGTATAGAAAAACATTGGCACACTTATTTTTAGTGATATTAAAGTTGAATTAGTGACAGTGAATTACCACAATCTACGAATGATCTATGAATGCCTTATTCGTCTGATTTCCATGCCATGATTTCTGAATACATCGACATTGGAAGGAAAAACGCTTGCTTATTAACGCTATTCCTCTGACATATAATACTACTACAGTTAGTTAATGTTACGCTTCACACCAAAGCAAAATAATTTTTAAGACAAAATCAGTGAAAGCAACCAGTGATTTCTTCTCAAACCTCTGTTATTTATTTGAAAATCATGAAACGTGACAGTGACTATAAAATACTAGATAAATAAACCATCATCACCTGAAGTCCGAAATGCCTTCTTGTACACGAATGCTCTCTTCTGAACTCGAATATTACTCTTTATTTGAAGAAATATTTTGCCACTCAACTTTCATATGAAAAGTACACGATTTCTTCATGATAACAATTTGCTTTTCGAAACTTACGTATGATATATTTTGCCACACCATCACAAAAAATTACATGATTTATCACTTTGCATGTATTGTAGAAGAAGGCAAGAAAGCAATACAAATTGGAAGGAATGCTCTCATATTTCTTCAGAACATTACCGAAAACTAGGAGACAAATTTGCAAATTTTCAGCGATGAAACACACGAAACGGAGTTTACAAGATGGCATTAAAACCAAGGTGTTGAAATGAAGTCTCGCGTGCGTTGTCGGTAAATTGCCTTATTTGTCACGAAATATATATGTTTAGATGGTACAGTTTTTAATTTTCTGTAAAATAATTACAATAATGAAAAGTCAGGGGAAAAAACTATCAATAAAAACGAAGAAGTTGCAAGGACGTAAAGAACGCCCAGAATAGAAATGAGCTTCTGGGATTTCTAGGGTTAACTGTCTCTGCTGCTTACTTCCAATCGTTCCTACGTTCCCATCACTGTCCTTACTTCCAATTTGTATTCCTGTTCACAAACCGTTCCCATCACTGCTCTTGCTTCCAAATTGTATTCCTGTTCCCAAACCGATCCCGACAACCTCTCCCAGTTGCCGGTTTGCTCCCAGCTCCATAGTCATCCTCTCTTCGTCAAGATCTGTCCAAATGTACTTATATGTATTTAAGTATGTAAATTTATTTATTTATGGCATGGCGTGAAAGGCAGTTAGATGAAGATGGTGAAATGAAGGGGTGGCTAAAGAGGGCAATCACTTAAGAAAAACTGTGCCGATCACAAATTTCCTATACAGACGGATATTAAACTGTGTTAGGATGTGAAAAAAGCCCTAGCCGTCGTGTAGGTCGGGGCGGATCTCACCATCCAGGGAGGAAGATTACCGCAAACTCCCGCGATAAAAAATTCACTGCACTTACGGGAATAATGACCAAAGTAGTTGACGAGGCAGCAAAAATCGTTCATTCAATCAACAATCTTTTGTCAATCTTTCTTTGCGACATTTTATCTGCACTCGGTCTGTCTCGCATACTCTTACGCCTCGTTTGGCACAGTCTATGAGACGACTTTCCTCGTCTTTGTTCGTCCACCGCTCGTGTCCCCTACCGAGTTTCCGCCTTCCCCGCTTCCAACCGCCCACACGGAAGCGGCAGCGACCTGCACCAACGGGCGGAGGGCGAGCGCGGGGGAGGCGACCTCGACGGAGCCAAGGGGGACGCGGATCGTTGGGGCGTGGCGGGGAGGGAGAAGCACTGGGCGCGGGACATGGGGGGGCGAGTGGGGGGAGAGGCGGGGGCGAGATGAGAAGCAAGGTGTGCGAGAGGTGGGGCGAGAGGCGGGGACGAGAGGCGGAGGCGAGCGGCGGGGACAAGAGGCGGGGGCGAGAGGCGGGGGCGAGAGGGGGGGAGAGAGGCGAGGGGAGAGGAGATGTGAGGGGCGAGGAGAGAGGCGGGGCGAGAGGCGGGAGCGAGAGGCGAAGCGAGAGGCGAAGGCGAGATGCGAGACGAGAGGCAAGGCGATAGGTGTGGCGAGAGGCGGGGCGAGAGGCATGGGCAAGAGGCGAGGCGAGAGGCAGGTCGAGAGGCGAGACGAGAGGCGGCGGCGAGAGTTGGGGGCGAGAGTTGGGGTCGAGTGGCGGGGTCGAGAGGCGGGGACGAGAGGCGGGGGCGAGAGGTGAGGTGAGGGGAGAGGTGAGGAGTGGGGCGAGAGGCGGGAGCGAGAAGTGAAGTGAGATGCGAAGCGAGAGGAGAAGGCGAGATGCCAGACGAGAGGCAAGGCGATATGTGTGGCGAGAGGCGGGGCGAGTGATGTGGCGAGGGGAGAGGCGAGGGGAGAGGCGAAGCGAGAGGCGGTGACGAGAGGGGAGATGTGAGGCGGGGCGAGAGGCGTGGGCGAGAAGCGAGACGAGAGGTGTGGCGAGAGGTGGGAGCGAGAAATGAGGGAGAGAGGCGGGGCGAGAGGCGGGCTGCAAGGCGCGGCGAAGCGAACGGCACTTGCTGTGACCACCGCCAGCAGGGCGTTCTGCGAGAACTAGTTTCCTCTAGTTGGCCATCCAGTTAATCGCCCTGCGTTGCTTGAACAGGTTGCTTACATGCTCCAAATATGCTTTCACGAGCAGATACTTCGTGCTAGCCTGGAGATCAAGTTGTTTCTCCTTGAAGCCTCTGCGGAGTATTGTACTTGTGAATCAAGGTTAATGAGTTTATTTTGCACATAATAAATTCTTTGAGAGAGGTAAATTTGGATGGCGATGGCATAGAAAACTTTAGAAAATTAGTTATTGAGATGACGTGTGATTATGCAAAGTGAGTGCTTAGTTAAAAGAGAGCACAAATGCTTAACGAATCTGGCGTGACTCCTCATTAATATCTCATTTATTTCTTTTTCAAATTAAAATCACCTCGACATTTCTAGTTCCTTGGAAATACGCACAGGAACGAATGTGTGTAAAGTGTAATAATCTCTTAAAGAAAAATATTCTTGATGTATCCTCTCCGCAAGAAGTAACTGTGATTAACATTATGGTGAATCCATTCGCAACGTTAGAGAAAGAAGTATACTTACTTCAAAGAAACGTTTTAACTTATCCAGTTACGACCAATATTCCTGAACAATCCTGGATTATTGAAATTTCCAGAAAAAAGTATGGTGTGAGAAACAACATGAAATTCCTGAAATTATTGGAATATAAACATTTCAATTGAAATGAAATAACTGAAACATGAACATTTATAATTATCTTCAGTTCTTATTTTTTTTAAGTTATATTTACTGAAATTGCTTTTAACAATCATTTGTCCACCCGTCCCTGACAGACGCCGTTGGCTGACGGTGAGGGCTGCGCTCATCTGTGGTCTTCATGTAATTTGACACGTTATTTCAATCGTTTTTTCCTCTTCATTTAAATTTTTTGTGATTATAATCTTTGTATATAATCTTTATTCTTTTAAAATCAATAACACATATTATAATATAAATAAAAATGTTTAAAATTTAATGTGCGTGTATTGTTTTTAATCTTTTTCTGAGTTTTGAAAATTATTTGAATATTTTTCTCTTCAAAGGCTACCAATTGTAACAGTTTGCTTTAGATACAAAATCAGCTCCCTTTCATTCATCGCATTTTTTTTCGGTTTTTCTTCTCGAAACAAAAAGTAGAGTTAATTCTTTCGCTTCGTATCGACTCAGGTAGCTCAGGGCATCAACTGACGTCATTGTAGTGCCTTTGACCCGTTGGTCGTAGGATTCGAGTTGCGATGGTCGCAGGATTATCGACACCAGCTAGATGATTATGTCTTCTTCAGTCGCTGTCTGCAGGAGAATTCTTGTTTCGGATGCTCTGATCGGTAGTTTTCCGTGGTTTCTTCCATGAAACCATGAATTCTTCCATGAATTCTTCCATGAACACCAAACGAATGCCGGAGCAGTACCCTAACAAACGGGTCACAGACCGCGCGCTATCTTTCCCTTCTCTTCCATGCCCTGTTCTCTCCCCTTAATAACACACACATGCACACACACATTGACAAGCACTACACTACCACACATGTCGGGAGACTAGTCCGGAGCGTAGACCTTGTTCCAGAACGGCAGCGTCCTGCTGGTGGGAGATTCGTGAATGGGGAAACCCTGCAAGCCGACATGCAGGTCAGTGCCGGATTTCGCCACCCGGCGGGGGAACAGAGGCAGCTCCGGTGATACAACATGCATTTCACATACGTAACTAATTACCATAGCATTGACGCGCCCAGAAACACGAAATTATCGGTCGTATCGGTTGTGATCGCTGTATCCCGGTTAAAAGAAAAAATCCTGAAACTTAATGACAAAAAAACCCTCTGCTTCTCGCCAGTCTATTCGCGCAGTTGACTGAAGTACAACTACACACATTTGCCGCGTGTTCTATTATGTAGTCGACAAGGAATTACTTCAAATTTCTCCGCTCGTGATACAACATTGTCAACCTTTCTGCCTGAAAAGATATTGAGATATGGGTGATGAAAAATTTGTTAGGGCCCACCCCTACATTATTCCGCTCTCATCCTGTGCTAGAAGACTAATCTCACGCAATTCTAGAGCGATTTGTTGTATAATGTTTTGTGAAATTAAATCCTAAAGGAGGATATGGAATAATCAATTTTCTTCGTCGCAATTTATTGTCATTTTGAGTTTTAAGGTATTCATTGTGTTTACTGTGTACAAATGTTTTAGAAATTACACTTCTTCCAAAGGCATTTTAGTGTTTTTTTCTGTAAAAGACAAAGAGAGTCACTAAATACGAAGGTTATTCTGAAAAGAACCTATTCAGTTTCAGTACTAACGAACGGATGAAATATTTCCTTGTTGAGATAAATTATGGTAGGTTAAACTTCAAATTGCAATACGAGAAGAAATGACTAAAGCGAATGGTCGTGGGTGAGCATGGCGCTCACTATCACGCAGGAGCAACATAGACATCCGCTCACTGCCAGCTGAATCAACAGATTTTTTAAACACATTTATTTGTTTTAGATGGTATCGTTCAGTATAATCATTTTACAGATGTTTTTCAGACTTATGGTAGTTAAAATATCTAAGCTAACTAAATCTATACATTGAAGAGGATACTCTTTTCTTTATTTTACGAGGCGAACTGTGGAAATTTTCAACAAGACGCTGAGGAGTCCGCAATCCTCAACAGTGTGAGATTTCTACTCACTAA
This sequence comes from Acheta domesticus, assembly GCA_031308135.1. NCBI lineage: Eukaryota > Metazoa > Arthropoda > Insecta > Orthoptera > Gryllidae > Acheta > Acheta domesticus. The sequence goes on along the minus strand of JAHLJT010009436.1, from coordinate 251,910,301 downwards.
AACCACAATTTCTTTATGTGCCTGGCATTATCCACCCTGTAACCGCAATTATGCATTAATTCAGGGTGGTGCCAGATATAGTATTTTGAGGTACTATTCAATTTTGACTTTGGTTGCTGCTTCTTCCATCTTCTTCCTTCTTCTTGAGGATGGTGGTGATATAGCTTTCTGTTGATGCCCACTTCTCCTTGTTGTGGATCATTAATGCCATGTTTTATGGTGTGACGTTTTAGTTCATGGTTGCAATAGAAGCATACCGCGCCTTCTGTCTGCTAAATCTCTCTAGGTATGCTCTAAAACACCCATGCTCTGTGAATGCCTGGGTTAAGTGGTATGTCATAGACCCATGCTTGCGGCTTGTGCATTTGGAAATGTTCGGGATGAGCCTATGGGTCCATCTGCCGGTCTCCTCTCCGTCCCAGCGCTTCTGCCAGCGGTAAATCACGTTCTCTGTTGCTTTTTGGATGGCCCTATCTCTGTCTTGCTTTCGGCGTCCTTTGCCTTCTTGCTCATGGGTGTAGTCGTAAACTTCTTTCCTTTCTGGAGCAAGCAGGTCAATGGGAGGGACGTTCGCCAGCACAAGAACAGCGCTTTCAGACGCAATTCTGTACGCCGATGATATGTGTAGGGCTCCTTTCTTCTAAACAGTCTGCATTTTCCTTCTCAGATTATTGTTGTGGAGGGATTCTGCGCAGATCGGAGCTGCATAGAGCATTTTTGAGTGCATCACACTCATATGAAGCCGTCTGCTCTTGTCGCTGGGGCCTCTGTTGTTCGGCGTCAATCTTGAAAGCGATGCCGGTATACCCAGAGTTTTTTTCCGCCGTCTCGGTAATGTGTGGTCCAAAACATGCCCTCCTATCAATCTCCACTCCTAGGTAGCGAAGGCTCTTGCGACATTCTACCTTTTCCTTGCCTATTAGGAATGCCGGATTGGGATAGGACTGAAACACTGAAGAGGATACCCTAGGGGAGAACCCCGGGGTTATGTATCATGATTGGCGAATGAGCAGATGCTCGTTATAATCCATGCGCCATACTTCTAATGCATTTCTAGGAAGCTAGCAGTGGCGACGGGTGTTCCCCAAGAGCGGGGACTGAAGCTACATCGAATGACGGAAATGTAGTTTCAACTAATGCCTTATCTAATGTTCTGAAATAATAGGAGTTCCTACTAAAGCTCTCTGTACCCTTGTATGATGATCGCAGAAGCTTCATGTATATTCGATTTTACTATTATGTTGTTTGCCTTCTTTAAATGTAACAAAAAGTAGAGATGGATCAAGTTTTGTGAAAATTGTAACATTCTTAATAACATATGATATTGTACAATTAAGTTATGTATTACATAAAATATATGTAGCTATACAATGTTAATTATATATATGTTATGACATTTTTGCTAATGTAATTATGGGTAAAATTATAATTGTATAATTGTAGTCGCTAATAAACTTGGCTGTTGATGTGACTAAAAATAAAGTAATTAAAAAAAGTAGAGATGAATTATGTTTTAAATCCAGTCTTCGTCCATTTATCGTGACGTCCATCTAAAACACTGGAAAAGGAAAACAAAGCTGTCTTTGAATCAAAACCACGCCACCTAAATTTACTATAAAAATATCACTTGAATTTTCGATTACATAATCTTTTTTCAATTATTTTTTGCATTTTAAATACAATTTGGAGAATTTAGAATATACAACCCAGGTCTCGTTATTTCCAGTTTTTCTTCGCAAGGGCGTGAGCCAAAATTAATTTTGTTACAATTTACATTTAAGTTGTCTAATACCAGTGAAACAAATAATGAAAATTCATAATCTTCATTAAAGTAAGGAGAAAAATTAAACAGCACAGCATGCACAAAATTGGAAGACAGTATTTCAGTTCAGGGAGAAGATTGGTCGTTCCCAGTTCACAAGCGGCCGTAGGATCAGGAGCGTCAATGATAACCACAATAACAACAGTAAAAAAAACTTACAACGAACAATAATTGTGATTCAAATTCTCTCACACGTTCGTATTCAACTTGACGCAATATCACTTCGAGAATTGACACTTACAAAACCTGTACGCTATCACACCCACAGATCCAACAGAAAACTTCTTCCAAGGCATTCAACCTTTCCACCCACAAAATTGAACTCTTGAAGTGAACGTTTTGAATCAATAAACCTCAAAGTATATAAAGTAAATTCACCAATCATCCTAACGGATACATTTATTACTGTAAAACATTGACTGTACCTTCATCAGAAAGGGAGGATTTCGCTTTGCACGTTATGCTCCCTTTTTCCGACACATACATTCTGTCTCTCTATTACCATTCTTGTTGCATAATCATTTGTTAACCCGGAAGAGCTCGAACTGAATTTGCGATCGGGAAAGCTCGCACTGGGTTTGTGAGAGTGCGACTTCTTTTTATATCCATGGAAAACCATGCCAATTATATATTTTTTAAATAAATACATATTATTTACTTATAATTTGGAAGACATTTATTACATTTAAATTAACTTATATATAGGCGATTTTTATAAATTAAAGATAACAGTGCACATGTTAGTGCGTAAAATTACTTGTTAAATTTAATATTTTCGCAAATCAATGAAAATAATATTTAAGCTACAATTTAGAATGGAAATATATTCTTGAACTATTGTTAAAATTATAGATATAGGAATTTTTAATAATATCTATTATGGACACTGTATCTTTGTTGTTTCCCCTCGCAGAGAACAGAAACGTGCTCTTGGGAAATAAATTTGAGCAAAAATATTCACACTTGGAACAAAAGTAAAGAGTATTTCTCTCTTTTTCTTCAAATCCTAGTCACCTGCCTCGTGACCCTATCTCTTGTATTTTCTAATTTGTAAATCCAGAAAATGTTGGCTTTGACTCTAATACCATTTTCAACGTTGTGTACAACTAGTTAGCTCATCTCTGACAAGTTCAAGACTCAGATTCTAAAAAAAATAGTGGCACATAAACTACAAGTTATTGATGCAATTAGAAATTAAGAAAGAATAAGAGCCAGTCACATTTGCCGTAATGAAGTTTACGTCACGAATTTCTAGGGGAACTCTAGAAACTGGTGTACGTGTCAAATATGTCGATTTCTGCTGTACTACTGCTTTTAGTGTTCATTACCGCTCTCATCTTCCCTTTCATAAAAACTAATCTCCACCTATTCAAAAATTTCTTTATGTATTTAATTCCAACCCCTTCCAAAAATCCAACATTTCATTTTTATTCTCTTCGTGATTCCATTAAAACGTACTTAAAATATTTTGTTTCATTTAGTTCAAAGACAAGACAGAATATGATAAAGTTGTTACAACATTTGATGCATCTAAAACTCGATTTAATACTCATTTGGAACTGTGTCCACAGATTGTAACACCAATGCTTGCAGCGGGGGTACACAACCCAGAACGTGTCAAAACGTTTTTTCTTCAAAACATGTTACGAAAATGGTATCACTTATAACGTAACAACTAGAAATAACACAGGCAGGTATATAGAACAATAGATATTTATCACGCAGCCTTCTACCGAAGAAACAATGAAGTAATTGATCTGACTCTCAGAGACACATCGCGAGTTCTGCCGGATTTAAAGTTTCTGATCTTTCATTCACATCACATCCAGCCGAATCAAGAAATCGCTCTGTTTGCAGACGTGTGCTTAAGTACGCAGTCACAATTTCACACGCAATATTTCCATAGGAATTTCAATGGAAAACTACATTATAAAGAAATCGGAAAAAAAATTGGCCATAATCTCTTCGGAGTGTTTCGTTAACTCATTCTCGGGTCTTTGCAGTGACCTCAAATACATTCGCGGCGTAGCGACATAGCTAAGAAAACGGAAACCAGAAAAAATCGCAAATGCCGTCGCCACGGCTCTCCGAAGGCAATCGCCGAAGGCCATATTCCTTCGCTAATGCGAGCGCAGAGCTCCGTGTGCACAATCCTTCGGGGCGGCCTGCGATTGGCGAGGGCAGCGCTCCGTGGCGGAGAATCCAATCGCTTTCCGGAAGAGCAGAATGCCAGGCCCCGCCGCGCCGCGCCTTGGCCCGCGCTCTGCACCCGGAGGCACCGGAGCTCAAATATCATAGATGATAGCTCACAGGATTGTAATACTGGAGATATAGTACTATAAAAAATTTTTGATGCTGGAGTCTATTCTTTAAGCATTGGTTCTCAAATAGTTAAATCTGTGGCTCATAGATTGATCCTGATTTTTGTTAGTTTTAGGTATTTCATGTAAACAACTTGAAAAGAAATGGTCACATGCTTGTATCTTGTAAGATTTTCAGTTTTACACCAGGGTGTTATCATGTTTTACACCAGGGAGCGCAGTGGGACTTCGAATTTGATTTATTTGGTCAAAAAACAGTGAAAACTGTATATGACGTATGGGGGAGAACATTATTTGCGCATGTTTTGTTAAGTTCCACAATCCCTTCCCAATATTTGAAACATAAATACGATAGTTGAAAGATGAATAAAATATAAAAAAGATATAATAATACAATTTTTAAAGTTCGAGATTAGCAACGTTCGAAAAACTATGTATTTCTTTTCCGAGTTACAGAAAACATACTTGCAACGGTAAACGAAATGCAGATGCAATTTTTTTGCATTACTAACAAAATAGTAACTCACCCTCAGCTCTACTTTTACCACTAAAAGCAAAAGGGAGGCTCAACAAAACGTGCGCATAGTGAAGCTACATTTACGTCCAGAAGCAAAACAAGGAACCATCTCAGCATTTGCTCGCTGGATCAGGGAAACTGGCCAAAAACCTGATCGAGATGGGGGTCATTGACCCGGAAGCTGAAGTACATTTCTTCTTACTTGAGGTGGGGGACTCACGAAAGCGAAGCCCCAGACGGTTTCAACGGCTTTTCCAGGCGGGGGGGGGGTGATTTCAATCGGACACTTCCTTTGTACTAGGGCAGATCAGAAAGTAACACAATACTTATTTTTTGCTCAAAAATTTAATTAGTTCCAAAACACAAAATATCACCGAAGACCTTATATATTTCACATACTTTTCTACATAGTTGCCGAGTTTGTCAACACATTTCTGGTAGCGTACTATCAGTTTCAATATGCCCTGTTTTTAGTTGGAGTAGAGCCCTCTTGGAAGAATGCACCCCACCTGGATATTTTGCTACGGTCCACTCAGACGTCCTCATAGACGCCACGCATGTCCCTGTGAATTTCACAAGGATTATGCCCTTTGGCCCACATATTTTGCACTTCACTTCCCTGCTCCTCACAAGTCCACGACAGTAACATGCGCGCCATTTTCGTTTCGTTGTTCACCCTACACTCGTTAAAGATGCACATGAAAACAAAATACCGTCTATAGCACGAACTTCAAACTATCTCGTCGTGCAATTTCACCATTCCAGTTGCAATACCAGCGGAGAAAAGAAATATTGTGCGTTACTTTCCAATCCGTCCTCGTATTTGTACTTAGCCATTACATGTCCCGTAAACAGCAACTGTTTTCGGAGCCGTTAGACCCCGGGGTTTCGTAGACAGTGACCCAACCAGGAACTTGCGATATCCCGAATCCGCTTAACCTTCGTGGCATGACGTAGTAAACAAATTAGGCCAGCGACCGGTTTCGCGGTCGTTGCTTTCAGTAGAACAATCCCAACATTCGCCTGGATGACCGAGGGAAACCACGAAAACCCCGGTCAGGATGGCCGGCACGGGCTTTGAACCCGGGCCTCCTGACTCCGAAGTCCTGAGTCACTTCGCTCGGTGATATTCCTTTACCACCATCTAAATATCTTTTAAAAACTTTTACTTTTCTCCATGTACTATAGTATAAGGAAGAATAAGAGATTTTCTGTGAAAAATTCGCCGTTTACTAATGCAGGATTATAATACTTTTTTACGAAGGGCGATAAAGTACAAATTAGAACACATATATTTAAATTCTATTAGCGCTCTTCCAAAGATGGTTAAGACAGGTGCCAGAGGTGAGATATACGGAATTTCTACCCACAAATCGGGATGTATGTATACGTTTGTATATGTATTATTATGTATTTATATATAAACTATGAGACTACATATGTTTGAACGGATAGATGGAAGTATGTGTCACGTATAACTGTCGGATTGGAAGCTTCTGAGATAATACATAACATATTCGTCAATATTAAGATCGAGTAGTACAGTTCCTCCTATCTTTAAGGTATTTCAATGTTTGGGAGTACTTAACATGAAGTTTCTGTGGCATTGTCAATTTTTTCAGAAATGGCAACAATATTTTTTCTTTCTTTTAAATATTTGTTGGAATAATATATCGTCCATTAGTAAATATCCTCAGTAAATGTCCACATAGTAAATATGGTACAGTTCCTATTTGCATTAAAATCTTTGAAATTTTGAAAATTGAACTTACTGTTCTTTCGATTATTTTTCGATTATTATGTAAAATGAATTTTCCAATAGATTTGGTGTGTAAACGTCACTGTAAATAGTATTATGATTAATAAATTGACACATCTGAATTATTTTTGAACAAACATAGAGGTACTAACAGCGGTATACAGGCTACGAAGTCTTGCAACTTGGCTGGGACCAACAGACGCAGAGAAGAGTTCCAACCTTCCTTCACGACAAGCAACGTGCTACGAACTCTTCGTTGCACTTGTAAGCTTTGGTGTTGGCAAAGATAATTGTAAAAGCTATGATTTTTTTGACATTGTAGTTTTAAATAGTTATTTATGCACCTAGGTCATTATCGAGGTTATAATGAACTAGCGGTGACAAAAAGCTCTCGAACCAAAGCCTTCCGGCTTAAGCCCTCGGCTTTCGTCGCTCGACCATTAGAAACATTTAACACGCACGGTAAATACATGATTTCATTTTTACCCAATTTTAATGTTTCCGATTTACTTATTTATTCAGAATTTTTCAAATACAATTTCTAATTCTACTTATATATTGTAAATGAGATAAATTAAAAGTTAAAAAGTTAAAAGTTAAAGAAATTAAAAATTTGAAAAGTTTAAAATTTAAAAAAAAAATTACAAGTTAAAGAAGTTAAAAGTAAAAAAATGTTAAAGTTAGATGTTAAATTGACTGCGTTTGTCATTTGATATTTCTCGTCCATAATTCGTTCCATAAGAGAAATTGCATCACCATTCAACTGTTATCATATTTCCCTTGAAATCAGATCCTCCCGATTCAGTTATTCAGCGTAAATCGAACTTCGTATCGAAAGCAATAACAAGCAGTAACGTATAAGTAAAAAATTAAGAATATTTAATGTTTCGTTTATTTGCGTTTCGATGTGTTCGATTTTCTGTATTGTTTGGTAAGCCGCGCATTCCCAATAGTTTAGTTGTTATTCTGAAATGCCATATTAGAAATACGTGGTAGTAATTGTTTTGAACAAATTGCAACCAATAGTTTAAAATTGTAAAAAACTGCAGGCTGCTCAACGCAAGAATTCGGGCTGAACTGGTCTCTGTGGCCAGCTGCGCGAACCCTGTAACCTTTCGCTAGACTAGGGCAGAGCGACCAAGTGTTTTTCTTCTCTTTTACTTCTGACTTAAAGTAATTTGGACTAATTTTATAACTATTGAGACTGATTTCTTTATTTTCATATTGTATTTTTTTTCTTTTAAGAAACATTGGATTAAGAATCATTGCAATTTGGCTTGTATTTACTGTGAAGACTACAATATTTTAAACACAGGTAATTTTATCTAAGATGTAGTAGCAAGAGAAACAATTCAGCAACGACGTTTGTGAATAATGAATACAAAAGTTGGATGAAGCAAACTTTTGTCAAAATAATCTTGGAATGTTATGCAATGTTGTCATAAACTTCCATGTAGGTATGTTTAGCGAAAGAGTAGATGGATAGGCAATTATCTTCTCGTGCAGTCTTTCTTGTGACGCGCCGGAAGGCCAGTAAATACGAAAGGACTCACGAAAGACACATGGCGAGCATATCCGTAAACACGTTAGCTTTGAATCCTTTGAGACATGGCGCTAAGTCACGCTACCTTGAAGAAAAAACTCAACCACGTGAACAGTCGTAGTAACAATGATTATAATAATTTATATTATCATCATTATTGCCCTCATTAATATCACATTAATAATATCAGCTTTTTTTACCTTCATCACCCAATATCGGAAATGTCGGGATAACCATTGCACTAGCCATTTGACTATTGGTTTATTGTTGAATTCCCCATTATTGTCTACACACAGTTATTAATTTCGCGGATTCGATTCCCGATCGAGACAAAAATACGGGTAGTAGTTTTCCTTTAGAATCGTCTCAGTTCCTGTAGCTGTGTGACGAAGAAACGTTTAGGCAGGCGAAGTTAACTAGTTACGGTGAAGGGAATACGCCATGATCTTGGCTGTCCGGGTGACGCCGTGTCGAAGGCTGAGGTGCCGACGTTTTGACCATTTTGTCCAAGTCTTCCTTAGGGTTGTATGTGTCATGTTCGGGAATACGCCATGTACACCACGTGTCTCTCTTACTTCCCAAGCGTGGGAAGTAAGTTGGACAATCGACCCAAAATGCCAAATACGTACGGTTTGTGCCCCAGCGTTCGCGGTGTAAGAAGGCAAGGGAGGAGGGGCGGAGTGAAACGAAGTAGAACTTGCAAATCAAGCAGCGGCGCCGAAGCGATGGGACATGGCAACGTTGAAGCATGGTCAAGGAAATGTGAAGCGGGACACGAAGCGACGTGGAGGGAAGACAAGGTGTTGTGCGAGCGAGACTAAGGTAAAGTGTTGTGCGAGTGAAGTGTTGTGTGAATGAAGTGTTGTGTGAGTGAATTGTTGTGAATGAAGTGTGGTGTGAGTGAAGAATTGTGGGAGTGACGTGTTGTGCGAGTGAAGAGTTGTGCGAGCGAGGGGATGACAGGCCGACAACGGCGGAGCGGGGAGTAGTTATTCCCCCAGCGTGAGGCGTAGCGAATTTCGACCCGAGTCGGGGACTAGGTGGCACGGACTGGCCGTTGCACGACGCGAGTGGGACAGGGGAGGAAGAAGGGCTGCAAAATATCGTTGCACGAGTGGGTCGGGTCGGCGAGGCTGCGGAGCGGGCCGGAGCGGGCCGGAGCGGGCCGGAGCGGGCCGGAGCGGGCCGGAGCGGGCCGGAGCGGGCCGGAGCGGGCCGGAGCGGGCCGGAGCGGGCCGGAGCGGGCCGGAGCGGGCCGGAGCGGGCCGGAGCGGGCCGGAGCGGGCCGGAGCGGGCCGGAGCGGGCCGGAGCGGGCCGGAGCGGGCCGGAGCGGGCCGGAGCGGGCCGGAGCGGGCCGGAGCGGGCCGGAGCGGGCCGGAGCGGGCCGGAGCGGGCCGGAGCGGGCCGGAGCGGGCCGGAGCGGGCCGGAGCGGGCCGGAGCGGGCCGGAGCGGGCCGGAGCGGGCCGGAGCGGGCCGGAGCGGGCCGGAGCGGGCCGGAGCGGGCCGGAGCGGGCCGGAGCGGGCCGGAGCGGGCCGGAGCGGGCCGGAGCGGGCCGGAGCGGGCCGGAGCGGGCCGGAGCGGGCCGGAGCGGGCCGGAGCGGGCCGGAGCGGGCCGGAGCGGGCCGGAGCGGGCCGGAGCGGGCCGGAGCGGGCCGGAGCGGGCCGGAGCGGGCCGGAGCGGGCCGGAGCGGGCCGGAGCGGGCCGGAGCGGGCCGGAGCGGGCCGGAGCGGGCGGAGCGGGCCGGAGCGGGCCGGAGCGGGCCGGAGCGGGCCGGAGCGGGCCGGAGCGGGCCGGAGCGGGCCGGAGCGGGCCGGAGCGGGCCGGAGCGGGCCGGAGCGGGCCGGAGCGGGCCGGAGCGGGCCGGAGCGGGCCGGAGCGGGCCGGAGCGGGCCGGAGCGGGCCGGAGCGGGCCGGAGCGGGCCGGAGCGGGCCGGAGCGGGCCGGAGCGGGCCGGAGCGGGCCGGAGCGGGCCGGAGCGGGCCGGAGCGGGCCGGAGCGGGCCGGAGCGGGCCGGAGCGGGCCGGAGCGGGCCGGAGCGGGCCGGAGCGGGCCGGAGCGGGCCGGAGCGGGCCGGAGCGGGCCGGAGCGGGCCGGAGCGGGCCGGAGCGGGCCGGAGCGGGCCGGAGCGGGCCGGAGCGGGCCGGAGCGGGCCGGAGCGGGCCGGAGCGGGCCGGAGCGGGCCGGAGCGGGCCGGAGCGGGCCGGAGCGGGCCGGAGCGGGCCGGAGCGGGCCGGAGCGGGCCGGAGCGGGCCGGAGCGGGCCGGAGCGGGCCGGAGCGGGCCGGAGCGGGCCGGAGCGGGCCGGAGCGGGCCGGAGCGGGCCGGAGCGGGCCGGAGCGGGCCGGAGCGGGCCGGAGCGGGCCGGAGCGGGCCGGAGCGGGCCGGAGCGGGCCGGAGCGGGCCGGAGCGGGCCGGAGCGGGCCGGAGCGGGCCGGAGCGGGCCGGAGCGGGCCGGAGCGGGCCGGAGCGGGCCGGAGCGGGCCGGAGCGGGCCGGAGCGGGCCGGAGCGGGCCGGAGCGGGCCGGAGCGGGCCGGAGCGGGCCGGAGCGGGCCGGAGCGGGCCGGAGCGGGCCGGAGCGGGCCGGAGCGGGCCGGAGCGGGCCGGAGCGGGCCGGAGCGGGCCGGAGCGGGCCGGAGCGGGCCGGGAGTCGTGATGGGAGCAGAGAGCGGTTGGAGTTAGGGGGCGGGGCCGGGGCGTAGAACGGCGCGGAACGTGTCTGGCGCGGCGGAGGGCGGGGCGGGGGGGCTGGGGTCGGCGCGTCCGCTCGGGCAACGCGCTAGGCGGCGCCGGGCGCAGCAAGCTTCGTCGCGCGCAATCAATGGCATATTAAATCGTCCTAGTATGGGTTAACGCGCTGAAGGCCTGCGATTATGAGCCGCGGAACGCTGTGAAAGGCCGCGCCGACGATGCGCTCCACTGGGCCTCCGCTGCGGCCACCGGCGCTGCGTTCGCCTTTGCCGTGTGTCTTGTTGGGGCCCTTTTTCCTGTTAGAGCAGGCTCTGGGATCATAGCCGTTTTTTTTTGTGTAGTTTTTTTTCAGTTCTCTTAAACAAAATGTTTCCAGGTAATGAGGTTTCTATTCAGAAGGAGTGAAGGTTCACTCTGAGTGCATTGGCAAGCATTGGAATGATCAATGAAAAATCGATGATGGTTCAATATCAAAACGAATGATTGAGACCCTTTCTTAAAGAGATCAATCAGGAAATCTGAAAGTAAAGGTACTATTCTCTGAAAACGACTGCATTACATGGAGTTAGAAATCAGGAATGAAACTATATTTACTAATTGCTATAAATATCTTGTAATATACAACCCGAGAAAATGTCTACACTTAAAAGGACTCTCCAAACAAAACAAAAAATTAATGAATAAATAAATACAAAAATACAAAACAATGATGGTTTATTGAAGTAATTATGCCGAATGAAAAGAGAAATGCAATAACACTTCGTAAAGTATACTACTAAACAGCCGACAGAGAATCGTACAATACCTTGAAACACTGCTAGAGCCGTATTTTCTTTCACATTCGTAACTAACTCCTTACCACTGTGTAAGGAGGTAGGCAATTAATCACGTCAATCTTCGCTGGGCTTCATTCATTTCGTGCGCTCACACAAACGTGCAAGTTTTTCTGAGTTGCTCTGCCTGTCAGCAAGATAATACATCTATCCTATTTACCATTCAATGCATACTGATCCTAAATGTGCGAAAACTAACTTTACTAATAAAAAAATGGACGGGGAAAAGCTATTTTCTCAAAAAGTTTAATATTTTGGAAATGGAGAGCTCATTAGAAATCAATTTTCTACGAGGTGAAAGCCGTAATTTTAAAATCCGACAAAATTGGTGCTTTTTTATTTCAGCTTTTCGCAAATATTGTTTATTGTTGTAAATAATTAGGTGGTAAAGGTATTCTACAAAACATATTATTTTGTACTATGTATCGTTCTCTGAGAGATTTGAAAATATTACAATTAAGATGCCTCTCACCGTGAAAATAATTATTAGAAGTAATCACAAACCGTGAAAAGTGTTGAAAGAAAACCGCTAGCCATATTCATTGGATATATTTTATTTTTATTTATAAAAATTGCAGGGTTTTAATTGAGAAGCTTACATTGGAAGGAAGTTAGATTTTAAGAGAGATTTTACAAAGAAAAGAGCTCCAAGTCGTCAACACAGCTGATGCCATATCGCGGACTTAAAAGAAACTAATTTAATCAAAGGATGCAGGATGAGGGATGATGAAGAAGAGGGAAAGTTGACGGCTTTCCCTCACCATTGGCACTGCATTACTCTTAAAGATCCTTGAAGAAAAAAACATGTGTATCCGTAAACTGGCAACATACATTACTCTTTCCCACCTCACCTGTCACCTTTTCCAGTATTTCACTTGTTTGTTGGTCAATTTGTTACATTGCGGAGCTCGCAGTTTTACCAAATTATGTTCTCTCTGCCATGTTCCGACTTTCACGCGGTCGCCGAAAGTGAGCGAGGACTACGTGTGTTTGCGTCCGTGAAATATCCGCAGTCTGAGGAGGGGGCGGGTGACAGGGTCCCGTTGCGAACGCTTTCAGTGCTGTGCGCGTTGGTGGCACGCCTGGTTGGGAGCCATGGCGGCACTGTCAGCGGAGGCTACTGCTTCCTGCAAATGAACGTCCTTTCTCTTTCTTATTCGCTACTCAATCGCTTCATTAACTCACTCATACACTCACGCACACCATGCACTCACGCACCACGCACATACTCACGTACCAGCATTCACGCACTCACGCACTTACACACGTACGCTCTCATGCTCTTACTCAAGCAAGCACTCACTCGTGAACTTACTCACACACTACGCATTGCAAATGCTACTCACAAATTCTTTAATTTACTCATTAGTAATTCTTAATATATCACTAGGGTCCGATTAAATTAAGAAGGTGATTGACACTTGTGAGTGGAGGGGAGCGACGTTGCCAGGTCGCAAACCACTGAGCACGTGTTACCGGGACACGAAAACAAACACTTCAAAAAATACGTGTAAAAGTGTAAAAAAGCCTAACCTCAATGCAATTCATCACAACACAGTACACATTGCGCGCGCAGCACAGGCAGAAACGCGGGCGGCGCGGCGGCAGGGAAGTCGCTGTGTGATGCTCAAATGTTCCCGTGTTCGGGCAGTGGCAACTGAGCGACCTGACACGTCACATTTTGTCTCTCTGGTTGGCAGCTGCCATGGAAACGGGAGAGGCGTCCTGACGTTGACGTCACACAGAACTGTCAATCACCTTCTTAATTTAATCGGACCTTAGTGTTCACTACAAAAGATTACCTTACTATGATCTGCGAGATTAATTTTTGATAACAGAATAACATAACACTCCAACTCAAGTAATTCATTTTTCATAAACGATTCGTATTTACCATTTATTGCTTCAAAATAGTTTTTCCAAGTAGAATATACAGAAATCAGACCGCTGCCGCGAGATAGGCGGGAGAAGACTTTTCTTCCAATTGGCAGGTGGCCAAAAAGTCACCCCATGTCATCGTTCACTAGCATCTATACTCTTTGTCAAACTAATAGTGTTACAATAGAACACACATTCTCGTATTATTTCTAACTTTACGTAACGTGAAAGTTTGTCAAAAATAGCTCCATACTTTTGCAATTAAAATTTGTCCTCGGACAGCATGGAGAAATTAATAAAAAGACATCGCGGGTCTTCTTTTAATTTAAATCCCTGAATTTTCGAAAGTTGCAAAAGTTCAATGTTTTTTCCGTTTCAAACACGCAGGGCCTCGACTTCGAGCACATCGATATGGGAATGTCAATTCTGGAGGAAAATCGCCTGAGCGGTTTGCGTGGTAGAATTGACGGACGGTCGCAAGCACGGGTGGATTGTGGAGGATGGACAGACGCGCAAACAGACAGGCAGAGACGTGCAGACGGACAGTCGGACGAACGTGCGGAAAGACAGTTGGTCTAATGGTCGTGTGGACGGACGGACAGAGTGATGGTCGGCCACAAGGGCAGACTGGATGGGCGTGTAAATGGACAGACTTTTGCCGTCATTCAATTTTTCTGTATCAAGGAATGTAAAACGGGAATTTTAAACGAGAAATCTGACTTGGTATAAAATTTTTAGATATCATAAAGGGTGGAATCTGACTAGACGTGTTAGAGAAGTGATTTGCTACATCGAAGAACAAGAATTATCCACTTTGTTTGGTATCAGGGCCTCACAATTTGCGTTTTACTGTACAAAACTTGCAGGGTTTTGCTGCAACATTATAATACTTTCTCAGTATTTCGTAAGTAATATTTGAGGAAGTACAATTTGTATTGCGTTGAATGATTGAATATTGCAAACATTACATATGAGGATTACATATTACAAATGAGGATTTGTTGAATAATACACGTGGAAAATATTTGAAGTCCATTTCAAAGTTTTCAGGAAGCCTAAAGTGTAAATATTTAAGAAAACGTGTGACCGGACCCAAAAAAGAACGATGAAAGAGAGGTTTCCTGATTTCAGGTTTGTCAATGAAATTAGAAAGTTAGGATTCAGAACAAAAACATAATCTCGAAATTCACATCATTTTCTACGAGAGTATGTACTCTCGAAACGATCATGAAGTTTTTGAAGCGAGAGCGAGGCCCGGAAAAGCGTCAGGCGAGAAAGACAAACCAGATTTGTATTTCTTGAAATAGATTAGGCGTTCGAGGATCAACACGCAAAACAGAAGACGCTCATATTATTGTTAGGAAAAATGATACTATTTAGCTGCTGAGAAGTGATAATTAAAAGGTAAGAGAAGTAGCAGGTGAACTGAAAAATCGAATTATGGAATTGGATATTGTAAAACATAAACAATAATATTTGTTGCGTGCATAAACCATAATATTTTTACTCAAAAGACTTCCCAGAATAAGATTAACTCTCCAGGGGTTCGTGAGAGATACAAATGAGATAACTTTGGATCAGCGGAAATCACTCTGTTGTAGCCTTCACAAAGGCAATAAAGATATTCATTGGCATCGCCAGAGCAAAGATCAAAAAGATCATACGGCCTACCTACGTTCTCTAGAGTTAAAACAGGTGACCAAGTTTTCTTCAATGCAAACATGTATTGCTACAGTAAGAAAAAACAAAGAGGTGAATCCAAATAATAATACCGTGCACATATGTTTGTACAATTAGATCGTACAATTACATCTATTACGTTCAGAAAATCAATGTGATAAAACAAGCTGAATATTTACATTATGTGACAAAATATTTATTATTAGTACTGAGAGTATCAATTAGTCATTTTAGTATTTCAAAATTTCAGTTAGAGTTATAATGTAATGGTATTTAACTAACATTTATAAATGGTATAAGTAATTGCGTAAATAATTTTTTGTAATGCAAATATAATTATTCATTTTCCTCACAAACTTACTTTGTTTCGCTACCTATGTTTCATTAATGTTCAGTATCAGAATGTTCAGAATACTCAAATTCAGTATCAGAGTATCATAATTTTATAATGTTGTGTACCTCGAGATTATACAAAGTAAGGAAAAAACTGCATCGTATTTAAATACGATCAACAAATTGGGTACTCGTAAGAAAAAAACACAAAGATTTAGATAACTCACATCACCATTCTGAGCTCAAGGAACCACAAATGACCATAAAGAAGGTGTATTTTAATAATAATTTCCAGGCGAACCGCAAAATGCCAAATATACTTTGGCCTGGTTTTTGTTGATGCGAACGGAAAAACACCGCTAGTTTCCCAACTTGAGGCGAGAAAATTCTTGATTATTATCAAGTAGTTTTAGAGCTAGATGATTAGAATGTATTTCCAGGCGCTCGTGATATTTTCAACGTATTTCTTGAATTTTTTCTTGAACTGTCGGTATATAGAGGTCTCTGTGTGATACAGCATTTGATATGAAACAAGGTGCAGATGAAGTGATTCTTAAACGTTTTGACTGAAATCTCTCTAAGATAAACAAAATTATCTGCTGATTTATTCTCATTTATTTTGATTATCCTTTTGTTTTACCATTCAGGTGCAATAAGGTGATCTTGTAGTTTGATGGAAATAATATTGTAATGTGAAATAATGATTATGATACGTTATGAAAGTAGTGACTGTCGTAAATTAAGATAACATAGAATAAATTATTATAAAGGGTGGGCCATTTTAATCTATCAGAGCAAATATCTCGGAAACTACACATATGACAGATGGCGCTGTAATCGACAAAAATTAAATTGATTAAAAATCATTAAAAATGTGGATATTTCGAGTAAAACACATGATATAAAAATAAAAGTGAATGTAAACGTTATTTTAAAAAGATATCCTGGGGCACCATTATTCACTGACGCACTTTATCCCTTATAGCCGCGGGTGGGCGATGGAGTTGGATAATTGATAAAGCTATCTAAAATAAATTTGCCTCAATAAAATCAAAACAATCGATTCGGTACTGGAGAACGAAGATTTGCTTAAAAAAATTGGTTTACCATTAAAGGTTTTGAAATAATTTCCACTCCCATAAGTGGGGACGGGTGCGTCGGTGAATAATGGTGCCCCAGGATATCTTTTTTGAAAATATTGTTTACATCTAATTTTATTTTTCTGATATCATATGTTTTTGTATCTCCATTTTTGGTTATTTTTTAACCAATTTAATTTTTGTCGATTACAGCACCATCTGCAGCCAAAATAACTTTAATCATAGGTTAAATAAGGGGTAATTTTTTCTGGGGAATCTAAATCTGCAATAAAAAATGGAAGTTCCTATTTAGGACTTTTTTCTCCTTGTAGGGGGTGGAGTTTGGCATCATTGAGTGTCCCCTGTCAAACCAACAAGCATCTTGTATTAACCATTTTGTTTGATCCAATGTGTAGTTTCCGAGATATTTTCTCCGATAGATTAAAATGGCTCACTTGTATATAAAAGTTAAACAAATTGTATTTACAAAAGTATAATAATAATAATAATAATAATAATAATAATAATAATAGTGACTTATTTATGTGGCGAGACTCGGGCCATCAGGCCCGCTCTTCCGCCTAACCACGTAATACATACATATATAGATAAAAATTGAACAGTACATTTAGTAAATTAAATAAAATACAACTTAGATATGTCTTGCCCCTGGGCTCACAAAGTGAAAGTAAAAAACACAACGTCCCAGCATTTACCTTAAACGGCGTTAACCTTACCTTAAACCTTAAAAGTATAAGAGTTCAAAGTAATTATATTTACTGAAATGTACCAACAATGTCTCGTCATAGACTATTACGAGATCGTTGATATCATTTACCTTAGAACGGTTATAATCGTGACCCGTTACGAATTTATAGTAAAAGTTTGGGCGCCAGGAACAGGTTACGTTAATTAAAACCAATGCTTCCATAGCTAATTTTAACAAATGGATAAATGTCCGGCTAGCTGGGCCAATGGGTCCCGTTATGGATAATTGCTATCGCCTAGATAGCCGATTACTTAATCTGCCAACTATACAGTATGGCGAGGAATCTGAAAGGGAATAATTATCTATCTCTAACTACTTAACAATTGTGATTGACCAAATGAAAATCTTTTCATTTCCAAAAGAGAAATTTAACAATTTATTTACTTCTATAGACAATTGTTTTGTCTTTAGGTCATGACCTCGTTTTAAAATAATACCTTTGTACTGCAGTACTGATCTAACGTCTTGATCTACGACGCCCCGCAGTATCTTCCCACTTGAATGCAGATGAACCCAAGTCCATCTTCTTTCTTCTGGTCTTGCGGCACTGCCGACGAATCCAGCCCTCACTACCTAGAATATCTATTGGTTCTTACGTGATATTTAGTGTTCCTAGTCCTCCCCAACTAGTGGTAAAATAAAGTCCAACACCGCAATATAAAAGAAACTTTCAAAGTCCTCATCGAATTTACCTCTGCCCATCAACCTTTCAGAGTCCGAAAAACTATTGAGTCTTACGTCAAAACTTACAAGTCCCACCCCCTGATGTTAATCTCGCGAGCGATCTGTACTACTCGACGACCTCTATCAGAATGTCCTCTTCTCCCACCGTTTTTCCGCCCTCAACGCTTCGGTATCCGTCCTTCGTTCCTCTTTTTTAAAACAAAACGACAAAATTCGACAGTCTATTCTCCCTTAGCCAATCCATTCATCTCTTATCAAACCGAGTAGCCACGCCCTCGATAGTCATTCCTTTTCAGACCAATCCCACATTATTTTATGTGTCTTTCTAGCCAGCGCCCCCCACCTATTCAAGGCCTGAATGTAGTTTATTGACCTTGCCAACCACTACGCCGGCGTTGCTAAGGCTGTATATTGCCATTTGCAGACCCTTTTACCCAACCCATTTACAGCCAATGTTATTGACAAAATATATAATATTTTGGTATATCACATTACATATGTAAATGTTAATACCGTGTGGTGTGTCCATGTTAGAGCCCGCCTTTTTGGCTGACCGGTAGCTAGTGGTTAGTAGCGTTACCGTCTCGCAGAGCGTATACACAGGTGGGATCCATTACCTGGCGAGACCAATGCCAAACTTTGTTTAGTTACAGTTAATAAGTTATGATCTTGCTCGTTGAACGACAATATGAGTCAGAATCTGTTTGTAGGTAACGATTTTAGTAGCTGTTCTGTCCAGAAGTTGGACTGGTAGCTTATTACTGCCGATAGAGCTGATCAATGCACCGTCATCAGCGTTAGAGATCGGCGAGCGCAAGGCCGACTCCAACGCGAGTGTTGGGCGCGACCTCAGGGCAGTGACGCGCCAAGTACACTCCGATTTAAACTCAGTGGCACATTAAGGTCACAACTTGGATGGGGAGAGGGACACAGTCATCCAATCGGGAACTTCGTTATGTCTTTAATTTTTACTTTCTCCCTACGGAGTAGAGAGAAAGTTATGTAATGCTGCGCGAAAAAACGGGAAATTTTCGACAGAAAAACTCTTATTACAGGACCCTAGTAACGAATAAGTGAATAAATCCTGTTGCTAAATTAAAACAAAAATCCTCTAACACGTGCTGTAGCCAGAATCCATGTTTGTGGGTCTTTGATAGCGAAAAATCGAATGGCGGCAAAACGTCCGTCTGTCCGTCTGTGAACATAGCTTGTGGCTAAACCGCTCAGCCGATTTTCTCCGAAGTTGATATTCCTCAATCAATCTGTCTGATGTCACAAACTCTTGAATTTGAAACCGATATTTTAATTTTGGAGGGTACTTTGCATGGGACATTTTCAAAATTTTCGTGGTAATGGTTCTATGGTTTAGGTTTCATGAATTTGAAAACTCTTGAAAATTGCAGAAGTTCAACATTTTTTCATAATCTTCCTACAAATGTAATATTTAAGATTGATATTTTTTCCTTAATGAAATCTGTTTCTTAAAGATAGATTTTGAAATCAGGTCATGTACAATTTTTCGAAAATTTGTTCGGGAGAGGTAGCTCGGTGCATCAACTGATGTCACTGCAGTGCCTCTGACAGGAGGTCCTGTGTTCCACTTCTACGATGGCGGTACCCTAATAAACAGGCTATGGGCCGCGCGCGAACTTACCTTCCTTTTCCTTGTCCTATCCTCATCCCTTACACACACATTAACATGCATTGTTTTAGCACCATTTATTAGAATTCCCGGTTCGATGACAATGCCCCCTCCCCCTTCCAGCTAGTGACGCGCTGTGTTTTGTCTAATTCTCTTTTGATTCACGCACTATGTACACGTTGCACCCATACTGTTGCGCGATCGAGTACTATTGCTAGAAAGCAACGGCCTAAACTGGTTTTGATGAGATGGGTTACCA
The DNA here is from genome assembly GCA_031308135.1 of Acheta domesticus. Classification (NCBI taxonomy): domain Eukaryota; kingdom Metazoa; phylum Arthropoda; class Insecta; order Orthoptera; family Gryllidae; genus Acheta; species Acheta domesticus. The sequence goes on along the minus strand of JAHLJT010009436.1, from coordinate 251,890,490 downwards.
CTGAACTTAGAAAAAATATAAATAAATTAGATAATTTGTAACAATCTTACAACTAGTTCCATTTATCATAAGAAGATGAAAAGAAATAGCGTTTTTACTCAAGTTGTTTTTCTTTAATATCCACAAAAAACTATGTGCGGTGTACGTTTCTTCATTTCTACAACGACGGGCAAAAGGTGTCTAAGATAAACACTCATTGTCGACAAATACACTTCAAGAAGTTTGGTGTGACATTTTTTCAAAATAATAACCAAATCGGCAACAGTATACTTTGACACTAACATTCTTATTATCGTCCAATTTAACAGATAAAACATGCTTTCATCCATAATATTTCTACATCGCCATTAAAAGTCTTTCACGGAAGCGCACATGCACATGGATGCCCCGTGCTTCCGAACTGCTCCGAACGTGACAAGAAGCCGATCGAGGAATCGGTAACCCGAGCGGTTGGGTGGCCCTTCCCTTACCAGTAAGAGGGGAGGTGAGCCATGCAATGAACGCAGGCTGTCGACGGAGGAGTAGCCGCTGGCTCCCAGCGGCTTCTTCGGAGGCGTCGCATTGTTGAGGACCATGCGCGTCGAGGAGCGACAGAGCTCAACACAACATTATCAACAACATTATGGACCGACTCTTGAGTTTTTAAACTGCCGAAGTTTCGGCTTTTTATTAAGCCGCTTAATAAAAGCCGAAACGTTGGCAGTTTAAAATTGTGTTGTTTAATGACCTACACTCAAGAATAGGTCCATAATATTATTAACAGAGGTTAAGAAATCAAGCACGTGGATTATCAACAAAAAATTTTGAAGAATGTGTGTCATAGAAAGAAATTTTATCTATAATTAGTTTTAATAAAATGTATCTTGAAAGATTTTTTATTGTCATACTTATTTTATCGGGCTAACGCAGGTACCCCTGGTAGTCCATAGAATACGCCTCTGGTAGAAAGACACTTTTTTAACATCAAGATTGTTTGTTTGAACTAGGCCTGTTTCAGGAAATTCATTGGAATTTTTGAAAGAGCGTCCTGGCCTTTGAACACACCACTTCGGCAAGCTGCGTGAAGGCTTCGGCATCTCATCAAAGTACAGTAATCCCTCGACATTCGCGAGAGTCGGGTTCCCGAAAAGCATCACGAATGTCAAATCCTCGAATGTTGAGTGTATCTTTTAATGAAAAAAGGTGGACTAGGTTCCTGGATATCGAAAAGCTATTTAAAAAAGAGAAAAAATTGTCAAACAATTGCAATAGAACTGTGTAAGCGCTACTACACACAGAATTTACAATTAACAACTGTGCAAAAGTGCAAACAATAGAACTATCAGAAAAAAGATACACTTGATTAATTGAACACACAATTTCCAATGCTCTTATTACCTTCTTGGTCAATTCTACCAATAACAATGCATTACACAACTCCAAGCAAGGAATAGTAGAGCCTGCCAGGGGAGCAAGTCTGGATTTAGAGCACAACAAGTGGCTATGCGCAACGGATGCAGAATCATGATTAACTAAGTATAATGCAGCTCCGTACGCCTTATGAGAGGCATCACAAAATCCTACCAGACAAGAGGGAAGGTGACCCTGGGGTAACACCTTGCGTGGGAATATAATTGATGGCAATAAAACAATCTCATTAACCAAAGACTGCCAACAACAAGTGAGATCAGAATCAAGAGGAGTATCCCAATGCAACTGCAAAGACCACAATTTTTGCAGAAAAAGCTTCAACTTTACCAGGAAAGGATTCACAAAACCTAATGGATCATAAATAGAGGCTATTAAGTGCAACACAACCCTTTTTGTGATACACGGGAGGTTGAAAGTGTTTGGATCGGAGTGTTTGCTGTATGTAATGCAAAGTGTGTCTTTATTAGTGTTCCAAGTCAAACCCAATATTCTGTGTGTATTGTCTGAGACCAGAGGCGTGGAAGAGTATTGTTTGTGGGTGGTGTTGAGAGTGGCCAGAAACAATGAAGAATTGCTATTAACCTTTCTCAAATTAAAATGAGCTCCCTTTAGCACTTTTACAATCCTTTGAAATAACGATGCTGCCTTCTCAGCACAGTCACTCCCAAACAGTAAGTCATCTACATAAAATCCCTGCTTGATGGCTGAAGCCACTTCAGGATCAATTTCATTTATTTCCTCAGCCAACTTGTTGAGACACCTTGTACTCAGAAATGCGGATGGGGCCATACCATAAGTAACGGTTTGCAAAGTAAAAATTTTAATAGGGTCGTGAGGGTTCTCTCTCCACAAAATTCTCTGAAATTTAGTATCAGTATCATGCACCCGAACCATTCTATACATTTTCTCAACGTCTGCTGTGAAACAAACATTAAACAATCGAAATCTAAGCATGATGTCAATAAGCTCTGATTGCACGTTAGGGCCAGCGTAGTCGCAAGGTCGTTTAAACTTAACCCAGAAGAAGATTTGGCACTACAATTGAAGACCACGCGCAGTGGTGTAGTAGGGGAATGTGGATTCAACACACAAAAATGAGATATAAAGTAGAAAGGAGGTGCTATCTTACTGACACATTCAACTGCATGCCCCAATTCAATGTATTCTCTCATGAACTTGACATAATTATGCTTTAATTCTCCATCTTTAGCAAATCTGTTTTCTAAAGCAAGCAAAAACTGTTTGGCCACAAAATGTGAATTCTCCAATAAATGTGGAGGACGTTTAAAAGGCAAAGATACACAAAATTGCCCATTCTCCAACCTAAAGGTGTCATCATTAATTTTTTTTTCACAAGGATGCTCCAAGTGTGAGAAGTTTTCATCACGAGAAGAGGAAATCCTCTCAGAATTCCAAACATTCTCATAATCATTGACTAAGGAGGGAGAGTGTGCAGTTAAGAAAAAGCACTGATCTGGGGGTGCCGCACTTGGCAACAGTGTGGGCAATCGATTCCCCGCAATGACATTACCAAACTTAGTATCAAGAATAAAAACTTTTGAACAATGGCTGCTCTTTTTAGTGTTAAGCACCTGAAAAAATAAAGAAGAGCTTAATAAAATATCTAATTTTTTAGGAATAAAGAATTGGTCATCAGCCAGTTTTAGGTCAGCAGGCAGCTTCAGGACAGCTAAATTAATGTTCCTCCGCGGGGTGGCTTTGGAAATAGCAGGGACCACTAAACATTCTATTGCCCTTTTCCACCTACAACACCGCGAGGAGATTAACACATGAACTCTAGCATTTGAACCAGAAGTAAGAGCATTAACAGAATGAATAGTAGCATTATGCCTAATTCTTTTGAGACGGAGGGCCTGTACCAGTGATTCAGTTATCAAGGAAACTTCACTACTAGAATCAAGTAATGCCCTGGCTGGCAGGGTTTGGCCCAATTCATTTGTTGCATTAACAATGACTGTGGGAAGGAGAGACCCAATATTAAATGTCTGGCTAAGAACCAAGTGTGATAATGTGGAAACCTTAGTATCGTGTGGTTGTTTTGCAGTAATCTGGGTGGTAGATGCTAGTCCAGCAGAGGTGTTGGGCACACTAGAACAATGAGGTGATGCCAGATTATGGACATTTTGTGTTGCTTTTTGTGTAGAAAATTTATGAAGCATTGAGTGGTGGTTCTTACCACAAGTTTTACAACTTCGCTGTGAGCAATGATGAGAAGGACCCTTCCTTCGAAGACAGTTGTAGCAGAGTTGATGAGAAGAGACAAAATACCATCTCTGCTGGACAGCCAAGGTACCAAAACGAGGGCAGGCGAAAAGTGGGTGCTCTCCAGAACTGCAGGCAATGCAGGATTGAACACTGGGAGCTGATGACCCCTCTTCCAGCTGAAACACCTGTTTGGCAGGTGAAGATTGTGTAGGGCGCTTAGATTTACTAACTGAAACAGAATTCACATCAGGATTAGCAAGAGGGGCAATGTCTAGGGCTCTTGCCCGGAGTGAAAGAAAATCTAAAGCATTTTGCAATGGAACAATATCATTTTTTGCTTTAGCAAGGAAAAATGCTTCCCTTGTTTTGTTATCCAACTTACTGAGCACTAAAAATTGTAATATTATCTCAGCCATAGGGACTGTAGTGGGAACTGCTGACATAGATAGCCAGTGAGAAGTTACCACATTGTGCAATTCTCTTAAGGAGGAGGCATCACCAATTTTGAGGGAAGGAAAGGAGAAGAGAGCATGAATATGCTCTTCTAAAATTTTTGATTTATCATCATAACGATCTCTTAATAAAGCCCAGGCCTGTTGAAAGGATCTGTCTGATACTGTGAGCACAGAAATTAACTTCAGAGGTTCGGCCTCGAGACTACTCATTAAATGCACCAACTTTTGCGAAAAATTTGTTCATGAGTCGTGGCAAAGAACTCTGTCGAGCTGATTGCATCGATTTTAAGAGCCTCGATTTCCTTCCAAACCTCAGATAACCTGTCTCGCAAGCACGCGAGACTAGCCACCGTTACTGGTTGCAAAGCTTTCAAATTACTTTCAATTCGTGAAATCTCCCAAATGGCAAGACTCCACTTTGTGACAATCTTAATTCAACTGCACCGGGCTCCTTAACCCGTACTTTGGACTGAGATATGGTTAAATAAGCTTGCTTACTAATGAAAAGAACTGAAATAATTCACAATAGCATTTAAAGGGTATCAAGTTTCATACGCGAAAAACCATCTAAAAATTTAAGTACAGACATGTATTAGTTAATTGGAAGTCAACACCACTTTCATAAGTAAAATGAGCTATGTAACTATCGTCAAAATGCATTTAACCCTACAAACTGAGAACCTGCAGATCAGGAACGTGAAATATGAGGTTAGGAATTCTGCATAAGATTTGCAGGAATTGGAAAGGCATAACCAAGAACATGCTTTTAATTTGCACCATACAAACCGCATAAAACAAAGCGCACATAACACAAGTAAATGTTAACAACAGCACTGCTAATGATTCTACTGTAATTCTGTTTTTTATTAAGAAAGGCACGCGTTACGCGTGGACCACGACTTTCGTGGCGTGGACAAGCCCTCGCGCAGTCAGTGTTACCAACGAACGAAAGAAATATTCGTTCCCGGGTTTCGGCACCATAAAATGTCAAAGAATACAAAAAAAACTTTAACAATTTCACAAAACTCTTGCAATGTTGCGAAAATACAAAATTAAAGGCACACACTGACCAAGCGATGCTACCTGACTAACACAGCAAGAAAAACCAAATTAATGTAACATCGCAGAATGTATTGAAAGGTTACGAGGCACACATGGCTGGATTTTCCAACCCAGACCACTCTCACAGCACCACAGCTCCTCCAAATTACACAGCTGTCTAGTAGAGGGTCTCAAATGCAGATATCAAGAAAATGCCTTTCACCACCGTGGATACTTTACGCTCAAGGTCCACCATAGCCCCTTCCGCTTGGCCCACACTCCACCAGCCATCTCTCCCGCTGTCCACCAGGCTCTGGTTCCGCCCCGGGTTCAGACCCCGGGCAGGGCGCAGGGGGGGGCGGGCAGCCGGCTAGCCGGCGGAGGGGCGGACGTAGGCGGGGGGAGATACGGGCGGCGACGGCGTGATGGTGGTGGTAGCGGCGGTGACGGTGGTGATGTCGACGTGACGCCATCGGTGTCGGCGCCGAGGGTAGCTGGTTGCAACCTGGCCGGGCGGCGGGAGAACCGCCACACGCATCAAGGCGCGGGGAAACAATGATCAATCAATGTCTTAATTCAATCATTAATTGATTGATTGATTGTTAATTGATTTTTTAAAGTGGGACGCGCGAACTTTGGAGTTGGCGCCCCCATAACACACTGGTGTAGCATGGAACTCCCATAATTTAGCGGGAGTATCACAAAGAGTGCCCAGGTGGGCGGAAGTCGCAGGAACTTCTCCGCGCCGACCAAAATGTGCTAACAACATCCCAAAGAGAAGAAATGAAACAATATTTGAAACATTTCGAAGTTGAAAGCGATTGGATACGGGATTTGGTTATTTTTTGTTTCACTGCCTTCCTCATTCTAATATCCAAATGTGAAAAAGTTGCTGCTTCTATTTCTCTCTTAAATTTCGGATCAATTTCCATGTTCGAATCATATTCAAATGTCCCTTCCACCAGAGCTTGTTGAAGTTTTAGAACGCCATTAGCAGTTTTGACACTGAAGTTGCTCCAGGGCGCTGTTTCGCTTCCTTTAGTTCATCATTACGTTCGAAGAGGTTTTTCACTGATTATTTCCCGAAGCTACTCTTCAATGAAATCATTACAATGAGAGATGCACCGATCCTGAATGGCTTTTCTGTTCATGTCGCCAAAACCCTTACCTCTACCTTGTCGTAATTGAATTGAATTATTTTACTATTTTGTTTTTTATTACTGTGAATTGGCATTTCTACTTTGACATTTTCGCGGAACGTGATGTTTCGAGCTTCGGTGTCTGTCGAGTTCGGTTCCCAGGTGACGCTGATAAAGGAAATAAAATGTGGTCGCTTAAAAAAAAGAAGTATGACCAAAGACACACTCGCGAATGTTGAAGTCGCGAATGTTGAAACCGGTAGCATTTCTCTAATCGCGAGTGTTCTGAACTCGCGAATAGCGAATTCGCGGATGTCGAGGGATTGCTGTAACGCTCAAATAAACTTGTTTCTTGAATGCTGGTTTTGTCATACTTTATCAACGGGGATCTACGTTTGTTGAGGTGAAACCCACCCCTCCAGTTCTATCTTTAAGTGCGCAGTTATAATCATGCAGGCCGATCTTGCAGACAACAATGCTGAGTTTACTCTCCTTCGGCCATTCCTTGACCTTCGCTAGATTGTCGCAGACTTAGTTCAACCTCTCTGTGGGGATACCCTCGCGAGACATTCATCGTTTTGTCCACGTAGACTATGACTATTACCTTCGACGCGTTAGCCAGATCAGAAGTGTGTTTATTATTGTAGAATTGTGTTTATTCCAAAATAGGGGTGCGGAGTTGAACTCACGGGGATAGCCTTTCGTAAGAGCGTGCATTACCATTACCACTTCTCCACCACCCTGTATGACCGCGATGCGGTCTCGAAAGAACTCTGGTGCATTTTATAAATATTATTGTCAGTCTTCCAAGTGTTTTGGAGTTGACCGACAATGTACGGCCACTATGCATTGTCAAAGACCCCGTCTATGTCTAGGAAGATACAAATCACTTACCTGTAATCAATCATGTTTCTCAGCCCTGGTATTAATTTGCTTTCTCAGTAGAAGGGTCAGGTCTAAAGCTATATTGGTGAGGGGCTAGACGTCTTTTTCATTTAGACCTCTTTGTGGGCGAGACAGGGGAAGTTTGTCTAAGGTTGTGTCCAAAATAAAGAAAAGGTAGATCGGTCGATAGGTCTTGAGATCGACAGGTCTTGATGGCTCCTTGTCATGATTCTTTCTCAAATGCGCCACTATTCCAAGGGTCTTGAAAATAACCTAACGCAAGGCAACACGCCAAATGCTTTTTTCTGCATCTCAGAGTGAAATCCGTCGATGCCGGGAGATTTCCCTAATTTCAGCGTCGAAACAGCCTTCAGCTCGGTTTAATACGGCTCCATGTGCAAAGTCCCAAGCCGCGCATGGCGTTAGTTTTATTTCCTCGCGTATCCTTTGGGAACAGAGCCTCTAGTAAGAAATAAATGGTGTCGACCCGGATTGACGTATACCCATATATTCCCTACGAGTGGAAGACAAAACCTCAGGGATCCTGCCCCTGCCAGAGGCGATCTTACAATTACGCTCCTTGGGTCGGTGTGGTGTCCGTGACATATTCTTCACATTGCTCCCACTTTATTTTCGTGGCAACAATTTCTTGCGTCAGGGGATAACGTGCTGCTTGAAACGCAGTCACTTTTTCTTCGAACCTGGCGCATCCCCGCCGCAATATCCTTCGATACAGCTTTCTTGCGGTTGGTTTTTTGCTCGGACCAATTTTGTTAGTTCGGTGCACCACCACTGAACAATTTAGAGCTGTATGATAGACCCTTTAGGCTTACTAGTGCGGTTAGGAATAACTGTGTGCGACCTGGCGCCGACTATCATGTCGGATAGCGGAAAATTTTACTTTCCATGTATCTCCTCAAGCGGGGCACTGCCTCAGCCGGCACAAGCTCTAAGCTCTCGCCTCATCTCTTTTCATGTATAGTGCATGTTAGTGTTCGTATGTAAGGGGAGAGGATAGGATAATGAAGAGAAAGGAAAGATCACGAGCTGTCCGTTACTTTTCCGGCAATCGTCTTGTATCGATCGCAGAAACAACGGAAAACTACGATCAGAGGAACCGGCTGCTGAATGCTCCTGCAAACATAGACTGGATTTGACCTAGCTGTAAAGCTATTGCCGGAAACCTGTCACCGCCGAGACTCGAAACCAAGGACCTTCCATCATAGACGTTACAGAGTCAAAGGCAATACTGACTCTGAGCTACTACACTCAGGGGGTTGTGACTGTAGTGGACCCATTCTTTAGTGGCTCCAGTCCATACACTAGGATTGTCCGGTGGTGGCTTATACGTTTATCAATCCTACATGCCTACAATCCTATAACCGCATTGGCGTACTTGTCTCCCCAAGGCGACCTTGTACAAAAGAACACGAAACTAAACAGTTCATTTATCTATCTATATATCGTAAGGGTTTATTCGCTGGGAGACTGCCTTTAGGCAGTTGTTCCGCACCCGAGCTTCGACCCCGACTTCCTTGATGCCTACCCCCGACGCGAGTCAGGGGACCTTCATCTAAGCAGGATCACCATGCAGGAGGTCCCTTAAATGCGCCTGGGATTCCCTAGTGGCTCCTGTCCATACACTAGGATTGTCCGGTGGTGGCTTATACGTTTATCAATCCTACATGCCATTCGAGTACGCGAGGACGGACTGTATCATTTCTAAGTATTCAATCTATGTTTGAGCTCACTTCCTTTCTACCTAGAAGTCACTCGAACTGTGTGTATTATGGGCAGCCCATTTCTGAGAATGTCTTCAACATTTCCCCTCTCATATGTATTTTGAGAAATCCACTCTCCCGAATGTGAGTTCAAAGGTAGTGCGCCTTTGTATCATATCCATTGACCTGTTTATCCTACTCCATACTCTCACGAGACTGCCTTACACATATTACATTTGCATACCATTCGCCTTAGATATCTCTACCATACTATCTTTCGGTACTCTGGACATTTTCCATGAGATGCACAGTGATTGCCTCAGGATAAAGAGAGAAGTTACCAATTTGCGCACTTTAGTGCTTCAACCAAGGAGGAGGCAAATTCGAGCACATTTTTGGCACATTAGTTTTACATTGCAATATTTTAGGTGTGCCCGTTATCTGTTGCATTTGTAACAACGTCGTAGTTCTGTGCTTTGTAAAATCTTCAGTTACCAAAAACTGGAACTCTTATCAAGCACTTTTATAAAACACTCTTATAAAGCACATCACAAAACTTCTTTTCTTACTATCTACCGTATTCTTGGCGAGTCCTGCAACAACTATTTCCTCTGTGAGCTGTCCGTCCGGTCCTTGACCATCTTAACCAGACCTTGATTTTTTGGACATTTTCAAAGTTTGTCGGGATCGCCTAAAGAAGTTTCTTCTCCGGCCGTTGCCGGGGTATCACACGAATTGCTATGCCACGTATCAAAAGTTTGGGTCATTTTTACTTCCTCGCCCTTAAGAAGGAACTTCGAAAGAAGAGAAAGTTACGCAATCGTGTGCCAGAAAACGGCGAATTTTTGCCAGAAAATCTCTTATTACAGGGTAACGAAAAAGTGGATAAATCCAGGTGCTAAATATAGAAAAAAGTCCTCTAAAACGTGGTGTAGTCAGAATCCGTGTTTTGTAGTTACTTGATACCGAAAAATCGATTGACGTCAGTATGTCGAACTGTCCGTCCGTCTGTGGTCAACCCTAGCGCCTAAACCGTTCGGCCGATTTTCTCCAAAATTGATATTCCCCGATTGTGCCGGTTGATATCGTGGTCTCTGGAATATGAAAACTGATATCTTAATTTTGGGGGATACCTTACATGAAGCCCCTCAGACATTTTCAGAATTTTGAAAAGTATGCCTCTGAATTTTGTGAATAAATTTTTTTGTTGAATAGTGCGAAGAACGTTTAAGTAAATGTTGCAGGTCTCATTTTCGTTGAAATCCCCGAGTTTTGGAAAGTTGGAAAAAAATTGAACTACAAAATTGAATATAGTGGTTTTCGCCTCAAAGTCTGTTGTACAAATTAGCTCATTGAACATGTCACGCGCAATTTTTTGAAAAGGACAAGTAGTTTTTGCGTAATTTTTACTTGAAATTTACCAAAAACATTTTCTCAATAACTGCCCGAAATATTTTCTTTAAATTTTCTCCTCTTATATTATTAGGGATGGTAAGAAATATGGTGCTAGTCCTATTTTCGGATATTGCTCTTTTTTTTCGAAAATTGCAATATTTTAATATTATGTAGCTGTTTCTAATAACGCGAGAAAGTATGTGCTGTTGTAGCACCACTAGTTTCTTCTCTTACTGGTTTCAAAGACCCACGATCTTCCACGCACTTTCTAAGAATCTTAGTATCTTCCAGAAAGTCAACACTAAAGTAAAGTAAGCCGCCTTTAAAGAACTATCTGAAGTAGTGTGTGCTTTCCTTGAGTAAATTTTGTAATTTCTGGGAGCAGTGTATCGATCGCCTTCAAATACCTTGACTGACTCAGGTAATGCTATCTGATGCTGCATTATACCTTTGAACAGCTTAGGACAGTGGTGTCAAGGTCTTTTACTGGTGGCAGTGGCACGCGTCGTAGCTCCGTAGCCACGAGTTATTCTGCGCAACTAGCGTCGGGAAAGGAAACTATTAGTAACCCCGCCGTTTTACAATAGGGATGGCGTTCTCTCTGGTGGCGGGGTGACGAACTACGTGAAAGGGCGATTTCGTCGTGGCACTCGTGCTACGGACTCCCGCTCGTGGCATCGACCTTGACAACACTGGCTTAGGACAATCAATGAGCGAATCACCACAGTTATCTTCGGAGACTTCAATTTACCTACACTATTATGGCCCTACCCAACAACAATTAACGTATCCCCAGCAGCTCGTGAATTTTCTTGAGACTTTTACTGCCACATCTTTCACACAACTTATAAAGCAGCCTACTAGATTTAGAAAAGGCACGTTCCATCAGTCTTAGTTCTGATTTTCAAGAACGACACATGCTTTTAACACACTAATCTCTCTCATACACCACTCGGTGACAGCAATCATTCCGTACTTATTATTGAGGTCTAATTGTATCACCGTTACAATATTAATTTGTCAATTATCGGTTGGAGGCTTAGAGCTTGTCCCGGATGGGACGAAGCCCTGCTAATGGAGATACCTGGTTAAGAAAAACCCCGCAAGGCGACGGGTAGGCCGGCACCGGATCTCGCCATCCAGCGAGGAAAGGTCACCGCCATCTCCCGCAATAAACCCAGGCATTACACTTACAGGACCAATGACCTTAGCAGATGATGCGCCGGGAATCGCGTAATCAATCGATCAACCGCCAAAGTCGAGTCGTTCTCTGCGCACATGGAGTGGCCGTGGCGGCGGCCGGGCCCAGGCGCTCCTTCAAAGGTTCTTTTCTGCCTCTGAGAGAACGAATTTTCGTATTTTTTTAAATATCTTTTATCCCTTTGATTCCATTTTCGCATAGTTGCTTGCAGTCGTCTCAAAGAGATTTTTCAGTTTCCTAATTGTTATTTAATTTCATACAATTGTATCTAATTGCTGTCTGTCTTTCCTATAAATGTAATGTGAAATGGGAGAGTAAGATATTTAGGCGAAAAAGAAGGCGTAGAAAGCACCAGTTGCGGAGGAAAAGTAGGTTTAGTTTTGTCAGGTTTGGTGCGAAGGTTAACCCTTGTATAAATAACTTTAGCTTTAACTTTAGAATTGTCTTCATCGGGTGGCAAAGGAGAAATGGTGAATTATGAATGTACTGGATTTTAGAAGTATGTTTTCAATATAATGGTTATTTAAAAAGCGGCAAGATATTGAAGGTTTTGAAAATGCAACCAACAAATTTTAAGTCAAATTTATGGCCATAAATTCGTATTTTTCTGTATCATAAATTCTTACATATTTATAACATTTTTAGGTCGTAATCATCCGGACCCTAGCGATCACTTAAGGGGGCGGGTCGCCTGCAGGAGGACGTCTGGCCATTCGCAGAGGCGTCTGCATTGGCCGCCATTCTGTCCGGGAAGGGTACAGTCTAGAGGAGTAGTGCTCTTGTACAACCTCAAAAATCCGTGTACTCAGCGCGTGTCACTCTCGCCGGAGATATATGAAGAGCTTGAGGCAATGCTGTGTCATATTTCTAATGAAATTGAAATATGACATAGCATAAATTACTGTATTTCGAAGCCCCTTACATGTATCTAGATGTTGGGTTTTATTTTAAAGATTCTTCACAAGATGGCAGTGTAACTCATAAATTAATGTCCTTTATCCCTATGTCAATGTCTAGACCTTTACTTGCTTTTTTTCTCAAAATTAAGTAGAGTGTCATAGCGCGTTATTGCCCCGAGGACTTCATATGATTGTTTCAAATCTGAATTTAAATATACTTGGCCTCAATTTCAAGTGGAAAAGACAGACAATAACTCTAATCTGCCTTTTTTATGGTCATTACGAGAAAATTTAATGTATTTGACTATTTATTGAAATAGCAAGTTAATTTCAAATTTGTTGGTGCTCAAATGGAAATTTTGTCTCAAATTATTACTGGAATTACGTTCGTATTTGTGATATGTAGTAATATACTTTGCTTTGAACATCGGGATATATCAATCTTTAAAATAAAGTTCTCCTTAAAACAGTCAGGAAAATATGTTCTCAAAATGGACACAGATGCTCATGCGAAACATGATGTTGCTGTTGAAAAAAGGAATGGATTCCAGATGGGATCTGCTAACATGAGGGAAGTAACCGTTTATTTAAGGTTCTGCACCTAAACAAGCGCTAAACTTGTCCTTTCCCACGATATCCTTCAGAGGCGAGGTCACGATGTAGTGCAAATTACTAAAATACGATATGTGTGTGTAGTATGCCTTTGCCTTGAACATCGAGATTAAAAATTAAAAAGTGTACGTCAGGAAAAATGAATGACATAACATCAAAAGTAAATAACGAGTAATAATATTTTTTTAAAGATTTTATTCAAGTCGTGTAAAAATTATTGAGTTTGTGTTCAATTTTCCAAAATTTATAGTTATGTTATAAAAATTATAGTTATGTTCGACAATGTAGAGATGTGTCTTATCTACTACTTTTTGTAAGATTTCTGTACGACCCACACTATTGGTAGACTTTTTTCGGTATTTTTTTCCAATTTTAAATTGTGTAAAAGAACAATAACGCGTATGCGATGATATTCTTTCTCATATTATTCAGAATAGAAATTATTCAAAATTCATTCAAATTGTTTATTTTTCAAACTGCATTTTCACGACTATATCCTCTTTTGCTATTAATTTAGCAGTGCATAATGCATCAAATTATAATGTAATTTCTTAAGTTTGCCTCCAAGGAGACAAACGCACGGTGTAATGTCGGCATCAAGGCTTAAAAGCGACATCAACGCTTCGAGGAAGAGGCTGCCTGCCATCAAGTATTTGCTATTCGCATGTTGCTTTATTGAACAGCGACTTTTTTGAATTTTGACGTGGAAAGAACTGTTCTATTGTACTTCGTAGTATTCTATTTATTGCAGTGTTATACGACAATATTTTACTTGTTCTTAAACAGTGTGCGTACCAGTTTTTGGAAAACTATTTTGTGCATTCTTCAGCATAATATTTGCTGCTGCACTATTTTGTGATTAAATTGCTGCTTCAGGCTAATACTTGTGAATAAATATGTATTATTTCCACATTGGTTGGGGGAAAACCCCGCTAGCTGACAGGAGGTCGGTGCCGGATATCGCCATCCAGCGGAGGATGATCACCGCCACCTCTCGAGGAAAAAATACACTACATATACGGGACTGATGATCTTAGAAGTTGATGCTCCCGGAATCACCAACCATTTCTACGTACATATTACTCACTGACCATGCACCCTGAATTTGGCTTGGCATCAATGATGTCAAAAAGTAGCTCAGTGACTGAACAGGGAGTACCTGCGGTTACGAGCGATAGTTGCCAAGCACTTGTTTGTAGGGCCTTGTTACAGTGCATGTCAACTGTGTCAATAGTATAACCGCAACGGTAAAAATAGGAGTATTCATAATTTTTTTAAATAATTAATTTGTCCAAACCACGTCTTTTTGGTCAATTAATTTGACCAAACCACGTCTCTGGCTATTTCGCAGCAGCAAGCCCAAACCGATGTTCTTTTTATTTCTTAAGTCTTTTGGAAGACAAAACCACAACAAAACAACACGGCCAGTATCGTAATGTTTGCGGGCAGGAACCATGGCCCGCGTCGCAGATGACCACCCCCAAAATATCTGAGTGGAGTCGTTTGTCTCTCTTTGGGTTCACTTGACCGCGACAGGGACAGACACCGCTCGGGGTGGCTACAGCCTGGTGCCGCTATCCGCGCGGCCTCGCCCCGGGAACCGCCTTCCTGCCACGGCCCCATCTCGTTATCAGTAGCCTTTTGCCGGCCGAGCCACGCACTGCCTCTGGGCGGCAGCCGGACAAGCCACCTGGAGGTGCTTCTGATCGCGTCTCCGAAGGTGTTCTATTGCTTGTCGTTGGTGGCCGCTCTGGAAGTTTCGACTCGACGGAGTGCTCAGACTCTCAGAAGATAAAGTTTTATTGCGGGTTACATTGTAACTCGTTAAATACTGTAACTCCGAGTGTTGTAGACCCTGGACCCTGTGCTTCTTTGGACGCCTGTGGAGTTGAGTACACTGTACCAAAGATATTTAGAGAACTTTAATCTCTGTTTTCTTCTATTGGTGCATAAACAAGTTGTGCCATCATTAAAAGTGCAGACATATTTTTTTGTTGCTACGTGAGTGAATACTGCTTCAACGTCAACGAATAGATAAATGACAAGAAATTTTATAACTAAGGAGCTTATGAAATTATTCGTAAGTGAAATCACAAAGTATTTTGGTTGGAACTGATATTCATTTAATACATTTTAATAAATTTTATAATATTCCAATAATGTACGCGTATTATTACAATTTATTATAATATAATGTAATAATACGCGATACTCGATTTTTACGTTTAGCAATATTTATTTTTCCGTGTACACAGACGCTGTTCCTAATTTCTCTACCTGAAATATTGTCTCTCACTTTTTGGTGTTGGCACACCTGAGTGTTTTCAAATGATGTTCGCAGTGTTCAGTTCACTTGTATTCAGAGTGGGTGCGTTTGTGTTATCGCGTTATTTGGAATTCAATGAAATTGATGATTGGACGGAATCCGATGAATCTGATATTGAGTGCGTAAGTGTCGAATATGTGTGAATTACTTTCATGTTATTTAGTGTTACAACAAATATCAGTCAAACATTTGTAGCACTTTTCTCTGAGAACATCTACTGACAAGTGTTTTAGGACAATGACAGCTGTATAATATGGTTTTGTTTATGTGAATTGGTGAATTGACGTTTAAGAGACAGAAATGACTGTGCTGGGATTTGCATAGAACATCATCGAAACAGGACTTACGTGGTCACTTGATGAACGTCAAGAAGACAACTACCTAAACACACGGAGAAATCCGGACACAAGGTAAGATGTTTTTTACAATGCAAGGCACATTCATTTTATTGATTTGTTGTTAAGGGTGAAATAGCATTGTATAGAGAATAAATTCGACGTTTTTACTAGCGGAAAAAAACGTTGTTAAGGCATTAAATCAAGTTATTTATGCTCATATTACGCTTATAGTATTACATTTACATATAAAATAGTTCCCTATTTTCATTAAAATAAGTTTAATTTTGTCTCAGACGTAAACTCGCTATGACTGCTAGCATGCCATAATTCCTCAATGTTTATATATTATTCGTAGAAATGAAGACCATTAGAAACGTATTTACTATTAACTTACTGTATGAAAGCAAAAAATAAAAGAATGGGATTAACCTAAATTAATGCTTGAGACAAATATAATGTTCAAAATTGTCAACAGTGAGAACATTTAGAAACTAGCATTTAGCAATAAACATTATTTTTTAGGAAATGTGTTCTAGTGATATAATTCATTTTATCGAAATCGAAGCAATGCTGTTTGGTTTGTTCACGTATTCTATAGATTAAATATCTCCCATATCTTAAAAATCTGTGATAAATAAATACAATTTTATTCATTTGTTTATACTACTACACGATACTAAACACGTTTCAATGAATTTGCCCCGCTTTTCTGCAAATCTAGAAGAATTGTTTGTGACGAAATTTGGAAAAAGGTGGTAGATGTCTTGGAATAAACAGGTTTGCCAGTGCATTCCGATCAGTCAATGTCAAACTTCAAGGCTCTTCTAAAGCTGGTGCAAAGTGGCCGTCAGTTTTCCAGGAAAGCCGTTCGACGCGGTTGGTATTTGCACGAATTTGTTTAAATTAATTCCCGCGAAAGAAAGCCACCCCAGCAAGAACCTCCCACCGATTGATCAGAGAATCGTGACAATTTCCATTCAAAGCCAATTGATGTGGTCGTCAGGGACCGTGCTTGAGTAAATGGTATGGCGACTTGAATTTAACGCACTGGTATTTTAGGTCAGTTTCATTAAATGTAGATTCCACTTAATGGAATTTTACGTAAAACCTCAAATTCGGTAGAAACAACGCGGTATATTATATCTACCAGGTTCGTTCCTATGTATTCCAGAACGTGCTCGCCAGTCAAAAATTTAAATCGATTGATTTTGTTGTGCAAGTTTGCTTGTGCTCTTTTCACTTTTAGTCTTCAGTGACTGGGTTACAACAGGGTGCATCATTTGTCACTTCCAATCGACTCTATTATTGCAGTCATTTTTTACGTTCCATTATATGAATTGCCATATTTTCTGTGGTCAAATCTAGGGCCTAAATCGCTGTGGTGATTTGATTCAAACTTTATATTCCGCGATCGATTTGAGCGAACTCAAGGTCTTGCGACTGTTCCAAACGGATAATTTATTTTTTTGCATACTTTACATGAAACCTCGACAACATTTTCGAAATTGGGTCAAAAATAGTTTCAATTTCTTTTTTAAGTTGTACTTGTCTTCATATAAAATGCGTAAAAATGTCACAGGTCTCATTTTCGTTGAAATCTATGAATTTTCGAAAATTTTTTTGGCAACTTCCTACAACGACAATATTGAAGACGGGATTGTTTTCCTGAATTATATCTATTCTTCAAAGACATATATTGAAACAAGTTAAGTACAATTTATTCAAAATATGAGAACTCTTCACTTAATTTTGTAGAATATAGCCAATTTTAAAATAATTATTTCGTTAAAAACGACTGCAAATGTTTCAATTAAAATTTACATTAAGAACTAGGTTTCACTGTTCTGTTATATTTTTAAAACATTATTTGAATTCTGCTCTTGGGGGACCAGTAATTTGAGAAAATGTGAAAAAAATTACGTGCATTTTGGTAAAATAGTATTCCAATGATTATTATATGAAAATCTATTAACCCATTTTATTAATTGATACGTTCTGTAAGCATTATTTTCTATATATTCGTAAAGTTAGTTAATTTTGAGAAAAATTTACATTAATGAATGTGATGATGATATTTAATGACAAAGTAACTTTGTTTACATTGAGAATTGCGTTAGTTTTGGAGAAATTCTTAAATATTGTGAAATAAATGTTCTCGACATAGGTAATACTGTACCATTTATATTGTTTATTTGAAGGAAATATTTTTTTGTAAAAGGTAACGAAATACACAGGTGAGTGAAACTTCTGTGACGTCGGTAAAAGTCAGTGGAAAACAATATTCAGTAATAAATACAAATTTCATTATAAAAGTTGCGGTGGTTAGGTTGTTTGTTTCACGATAATTAAGGCATGTTAATAAAAATTTGGAAGATAAACAGATATGATGATATATAAATATTAAATAATTAAATTTTTATTTGAGAAACGTAAACGAAATACATCTTTTAAATCACTTCATATAACAGGTTTATTTTTAAAAAATGTTCAGTAAATTGTCACAAGCTTCGCACGAACACATTTCAATAATTACGTACCCAAATAAAGATTCATAAAATTATACTTTCGACTTCCGGAGAACAATTTTAGAGGTAAAACGCATTTCGGTATACTTATTAGTGAGTTCTCATGTGTCCCGCTGCTACTTTGGGTATCAGAGGGCCAATCAGGGGATTTAGCTGTTGAAGATAAGTTACACACCAGCTGAAAATTAATAATAATGTTACAAAAACTAAAATTTATACCTACGTACAAAATATAAAATAACAGTCTCTTAAAACTAGAAAATCAATGCTATAACAGAATAGGACCATAGATCCACATAAATAGTCTTTTATTTCACGTTTTGGTCTGAGGCAAACAGTAAATATGCATATTTTTTGTTCATATAGCATAGAGAAAGTTGAAATGTTGCAAAAAATGGAGATCAAAATTGGGGTTCCTGATGCGAAAATGTCATGTCCGTCTGTCCGTCACTAGAGCTTAAATGATCCATTGGATTTTCATTCACTCATACCCTAATCGATAAGGACGATGTTGCGACCCCGTGAATTTTATACGTATCTTTTAGTTTTTTGGCATATTTTACAAAGAAATCCCTAGTTTTCAAGTCCCTCTACATTTTTAAAATGTTCCCGAAAAATAAATCCTAATAGAGAAACTCTTTAACTCAATCCACTTCTCATTATTAGATATTTAATTATTATTTTTTATGAATATTGTATATAATGTATATATTATATACTATTTATTATATTTTAATATTTAAATCATTACTGGCACATATTCTCAAATTATTAGTTGTTTTCGAGTAATTTTGAGTGATCTTTGAAAACTTTTTCAGAAATATTTAGACAACATTTTCTCTTTCCTTAATATATTCTTCTAGAATAGAAAAAAGGGCAGTGCGCAGGTTAGATTATCAAATATAATGCACAGCAACATAGTTCATTAACCCCCCGTAATTTCAACAATAGCAAAAGCATAAACTTTTCTTTTTAGTTTCTCATATTTTCATATGGAAATTGCTTGTTCCCTCTTATTAATGTAAGCTAATTTTGCTCCAGGTTTTTAGGTATATCTTGATGGTCTGAATCCTCACTTTCTTATTTTATTGTTAAAGGATAAATTCTCAAACATCGCTTGCTCTTTCTTCTTTGAGTTGGGTGACAACTTTCCTTAAATATTCACACTTTGAATATTCTGAGAGCTTTGGAGACGACGTCAAACATTTTCAAACTGTGTATCATCCATCAAATCTTCAATAAATGAATAATATTTATGGTTACCTTGCAATACCTTCATTACTTCCTGCAATTCTCAGTTTTATTTTCTCGTCTATATGTAATATAGAGGAAAAATATTGAATTCGCTTCAAGAATCTAGGTCGAGATTCGGCGATAAAATCCTTTTTGAGGACGGCTAAAGTGATCCTGAGATTGAACAAGTGATTTTTGCCATTGACCCGTTCTTTGGTAAATGATGCATGGATGGATTGATGGATGAATAAATGGATTTTAGTGTGTCACGCCTAACTCCTCTGGTAGATTAAAAGCTCTTTAGCTGAAACGCTGCACACGTCAGAAGTACGGTGTGCTCGTGTTAGTGTTCGTGTCATTTCAAACATGAAGACTTTTAGTTTGACGGAGGGGAGAGCTACTCCATATGAAACTTGTGTGCGTTTTCAAACTTTTCTAAAATATGGCTTGCAATGTTTTTTTAAATTTTTGTTCGCGTAGATGACAGTGCACTAGTGACTATTGAATAGTGGTAATTGTGGGCAAATTACAAATATATTGTATTATATACTAACGTTTTTATATTAAAACTTCTTACATTTTGCATCAATTTGCAAAATAAACTTTTTTCCACGCCCTACGCCTTCAATATTGAAGCTCGAAGTTTTCTTAATGCAATCTCTTTCTTGATACTACATATTTAAATAATTTTATGCTCATTATTTGCAAAATATGAATAGTTTTTAACGCAATTTTTGGAGGATTTTTGTCAGAACCCAAGTAACTTAGGGAATACATTATAAGCATCACTAGTGTTAAATACTGGTGATACGCTAGTACTGAAGAACATTATTTCAATATTCTTATCAATTAAATACATAAAATACACTAAATTAAGTGCCATTTTCTTTATGTTTCAATTTCTAATTTTTTTTCGAATTTTTGAGGCATTTTTTCGAGACGAGAGTTATATCTAGGTGGGAAAAGGCGGTTTTCGCGTGTTTAAAAAATATTGGAATTTCTGTAAAAAGTGTAAAATAAATTTTTCGTGTTCCGAGCCCCTGACGTTTTTGCGGACATAAAAGTCCATGCCGTGTTGCGGGTACGCCACCTTTTCGTCAAATATCCTCCAACCAAATCGATGAAGGGTAATTTACTTTAGAGTAAATCCTATGTCTGTTTTAAGCCATACGTTTGCTACATACGAACAGATAATATAGACTGATTGCCGAAAACCACTTTTTGTATCAAGGGCCCACAAAGTGTAGATTTTGTCTACACTTCGTATTAAATATATTTACTACGAACAGGAGCTAGAAAACTCCTTTTTTTGTATCAGAAACCCACAGAGAGAATTTTTCTGTCGTAAAAACACCACTTTACTCACTATTACAGTACTATGTATACATGCCATTGTAGCATCCGAGGAAGTAACAATTCTGATTATTTAAATCGAATTTTTAAATTTAAATCTCATCTTCATTTGAACCATATGTTTTATTTAAATCCACTTTTTAAAATCATTATCGATATTGAAATCAGATTTTACTCTTTCTTTTATTCAAAAGTGATTTTATGCAATATTTTTCGAACATGAGGCTCTTAATCATGGTATAGGTACTATACATAAATGTAAATGCTTTTGTAAGCCCGAATTCCTATGTATGTTTTTCATTAGCCAAGGTTTTTCATTTATTATTATGTAAATTCATGCATTTTACTTACAAAAGCCACCATAATGTACCCCACAGTAATATCCACACGCGGTACCAGCTGAAAGTAAAAATTCCCTTAAATTAATCAAGGTAGTTTAAATGTCCCTTTTCATTCGCATTCTTTATACATTTTACAAGAGTCTTAGAATCATACACTTGTTACATATGAGGATCGCCATCACAAGTGCGTCACTCCTAAATCTATGGCATAAGGATAAATTACGTATGAAGTGCATTCGAAAAGGTGTGCAACAATAAATTAAAGACGACTGAATGTATTTGTAGTGGTTTTGAGAATGGCATAGGCACTAAGCCACCAATGGAATCCCAAAATAGTTGTAAGATGATGGATGGTGGGGAATGGTTTGAATTCTTGTATTTATTATTATTGTTCAAAAGGATTTTTATTTGTGAAAAAGTTTGGTGTAGCGGTACACGTTTTTAATATTCTGAAATACATTTACATCTCACAGATTTACACATCAAATATTTGAAATAAACAGGCATCATCAGAATATGATTAGCACACATGTGGATATTGACTGTATTATAATTGCCTTGTGAAATTTTTATTTGTCATAACTCTGAGACGCATTCAAAGGTAAAAGTAATAGGTATCTTACAGTGACGTTTATAATCATTTGTATCGTACTTTTGAATAAATGAATCTCACTATATTTGACTCAAAATATGCAATTGTTTGCTTCTATTTTGAACCCACATTAAACTTATGAACGTTCTCATGATATTACTCAGTTGAAGTTCTGAGATATTATTGTGAAGATTCCAGTGAAGATATTGTAGTGAAGTATTTGTGATTTCACAAAGACACGGATTTAGTGGCTGTGTTTGAGAAACAAAATCGCGGGGAAATAAAATGTGTGTTTCATAGGTTCAATAGTTCGCAGCAGGTGATGAGTTCATGAAATAAAAGTTCTCTTATCACTTGAAATATCAAAAATGGTTTCATTAATAAACATATTTTACGTTCATATTGGTAAGAAATTTAAATTTTTGAACAACTTTGCATTTAAACTGCATTAAGAGTTGCTTTATTCTCCACATGTAAAATGAATTATATAATTTTGAGATCAATAATGATATTTTATCGTGTAGTACTACAGGAAATGAAAGGAATAAACTCAAAAACGCGAAAGTCAAAGCAGTCGGGAAGTATTTCATGATTATTTATTGAATTCAAGGACATCAAGAAAAAATACGCTGACACAAGGCCATCAAGAAAAAATACGCTGACAAATGATTTCTCTACAAAATTCGACATGATTATATCTAAATGTCTGAGTGCATCGTAAACGTTTCTCAGAGTACACCGTACAAACACCAAAGATAGTAAAAGGCGAATAGAGCTGTAGCTCACCAGGAGGTTTATAATGACTTCTAGTTAATTTATTTTCAGGTACAAGGCTTTTACCTTTTCCATGATGGACAGGTTTCTCTTGGTCAGATGTTCCCGTGTTATTTCAATCCCGTAGCAAATGATTGGCGGTATTTTTGACTGAAAAAGCTCCATTGCCGTTTCTCATTTTAATGCGCGTAGGTATTTTACCTCAATTATAGCTAGTACAGCTCGTGCAATCTTTTGTTGCTACGTGCTTTGAAAAGCATGTGCCACCGGGCTGCAGTACAAGTCCCAGATAGGTGATTTCTGGAGTTATCTTAATTTTTCTGTCATTTAGATGTTTGTTGTCCTCATAGAGGGCGTAATAACGAAATTCCTACTATCACGAACTACGGCCTCGTAAGAATTTCTGGAAAATTTGATGAAGAAGAGACAAGAGATATTACCGAAATTCTATGCAACAGGAGTCATGATAGATCGCGCTTGGACGGAGGCAAACTTTGAAAAGCGTCACGTCCTCACAAGATTATCAGTTCACGGCTTCCATCACTTGCTGTGCAAAAATACATACTATCACGATCTTAATGGGCAATGCAGATGCAAACTCTGTGACCTACATTGTTCCCGATCCCCCATCTTGATCAGGTTTTTGTCCAGTTTCCCTGATCCATTGAGCAAATGCTGAGATGGCCCCTTGTTTTGCTTCTGGACGTAAATGTAGCTTCACTGTGCGCACGTTTTGTTGAGCACTCCTTTTGCTTGTAGTTCATTTACAGTTGAAATTGATTTTCTATAACTCGGGAACAAACATTTTTCAAATATCTTTATTTTCTAAATTCATTTTTGCTTTTTTTTTTATTCTGGCCCTCAAGAAAATGTGCGCAGATAAATTTCTTTCCCCACACGTCATATACAGTTTTTACTGTTTTTTTGACAATAAATATACAATACAATACAATATACCACATGGAGCAGTGTTCGAACAGAGTACAATCAATCATAGAATATGCAGCTGCCAAATGACCGGAAAAATGAAGTGAAGAAAAACTGTGAGAAGTGAAAAGAAGTGTACGCAGTAAAATAATATACTAAGTGTAAAATCAATGCAGAGAATGTGAAATATAAGTGTATAAATGAAAAATAAAAAAAACTGTGAAATTAATGACTATATAGTCAATGCACGTTAGTGCGCTATTCAGCTATTATTATAACTAATTTATTTTCCTTCTTAATAACAGCGTATTAACTTCATTTCAATCAGTATTCGTTTAGTTAATTTGTATGCTTTTGAAGTTATTGCTTACTTTTTTCTCTTTCCTTTCCGAATAAAGAAGGGTGGTATGCACGTCGCTAGAATGAAGAAGGCGGTGATAATAATAGGAGTCAACGGAATCGCTTCTGCGATTGACGCTGACCGCACTCCATGGACGACACGCCCCTTTCCCTCTGTAATGTTTAACCAAAACTAGTGTCAACTTGCAACATAAATAATCATGTAGTTTCTGAGATTACAGTAATATTTTTTTCGGCAATGTACGTACCTGTTACATCCATTGTTTTAGTTACAACATAATAGTAATATAGTAATATCTTACTATTTTCTTTCAGAATGTACGTGAGCGTTTATAAACCACTATTTAATTCAACGACAACAGAAGATCACCTTGATGATCTTTTGTTTAAATAGACCAGGATTTTGTTCTTGCGCTTTGTTGAAAATTATTTCATAATGTATTCACCATTCTTTAATGAAAATCGACAATATTTCATAATTTAAAAGATTGCACTATTACTACAACAAATCTAAGAGGACTGAATGGGTCGTGCGTCATTTATATTACTTGTGAGGGAACTATGATGCAAATCTGAAATATACGGAGAACAATTTGAGGTCGCGAACTCATTTAAAATGTGTGACTCACAAAGGAATGACATGACAGAAATGTGAGTATTGGAATGTGATAGAGCACATTATGTATAAAGACACAAACGTTTCGTTTCAAATATCTATTGTCAATCTCCACTAAACGGGTCGTCCATCCCAGATACATTCTCTGAATGAAGCTATTCCAGATAAGGTGCGATTCAATAACTAATAGGACCTGAAATATTTTTCGTACCGCTTTCAGTTATCAACCTGCCGTTGTTGTTATAGGTAACGTGTGGGTGAAAACAATAAAATTCTTGAATAGTGTCTAACATTTGTTGTCATGTGGAAACGAGTCTGTGTATGCCTTTCACGCTGAAGAACATTTCAGAAAATTACCAAAATTTTTGCGTTACTTCTTAGGGCACGCGCCTCCGTTCAGCCAAGACTACCACTGGCTGCGGGTTAGAAGACCTGGGATTTGGTTGTAGCGCAAACCGTTTCCCATTCTCTAACCTTCTGAAACCGCTTTCAAACCCCTGGCGAATCTCTTCGTGGGAGCAAAGTGGTTCATATTCAGCTGACCCCATCGATAACTTTTGTTTTATTAGAGGCCTTGGATTTGTAGAATATTACTTCTACGCATCACGCACGCGTCTTCCAGAGACTTCTTGCGAGTATTGACTTGTTGTATGATGAGGCGGCACATCTTCATGTACCACGGCGCTTTATGTGCTGTTTTTATGTGCTATGAACATCAACTGATGTCACTGCAGTGCCTTTGACCGGGAGGTACTGCGGTTCCACTCCTGACGATGGCAGGATTTTTGAAACTAGCTAGAGAGCTGGGTCGAGTTCAGTCGCCTGTGGAGAATAATTCTAGCGGCCGGCTGCTCTGATTGGTGAATTCAACGTCGTTGAATTGAAGCGCGGGGAATTTTTGATCCTGTTCAAGAATCATAGATGAACAAAAAATATTAAAAATAATAGCAACAGTAAAACTATATACATTTCACTATTTCGCAGCAAGTGTGTTTAGTATGACCGAAACCACATCTTGGCTGTTACTATCTGTTTGAATTATGTAATGGAGTGCCCGAGTCAATGCCAGTGTAAAGCACGACCATTCCGAACGCGCTGTCACGGATAGACTTTCACAGATGAATGATTACGCAAAAAAGAGCTTCCAGCTGGGTCGCTGAATTCCGCAGAGCTGTTCAGGGTAAAGCAATTAAGTTCAGTGAAGTCGCGTGCACGAAGGCGAGGGTGCAAATTTAGCAGCTGCCAGAAAGACTGCGTGGCGCGCGAGTGAAAGTAATGTTTATTTTTGTTCCAACTTCCTTTTGGCGATATGTTATGTGCATTACAGGACAATTTCGACAAACATGAGCACATTCCTCAACACTGTTGATGTGTATAAGTGAGATGAGAATTTCCTTTGTGGTTTCCATGTACGTAATTATTTGTGGGCTTATTAGTGGATTTATATTTCTTCTAGAAGTCTTTCATTTCTGAAAATGAAAATTAATTTGGTTGAAGCAACTTCTTTCCCAGCGTAGTTAACTTCATTATATTAATTGAAAACGTTCAGTACTCCAACAGTAAACACCGGGAGAGATTGTTGAGGGCATCAACTGATGTCATTGGAGTCCCTCCGACAGGGAGATCCTAGGTTCGAATTTCAACGGTGGCAGGATTTATGACACTAGCTTGTCAGCTTGGTCCAATTCAGTCGCTGTCTGGAGGAGAATTCTAGCAGACGGCTGCTCCGATGGGACGTTTTCCGTACTTTCGCGATCAACACCAGGTGAATGCCGGAGCAGTACCCTAACAAACAGGCCACGGGCCGCGCGCGATCTTTTCTTCCTCTTCCTTGCCCTATTCTCATCCCTTATACACACTAACATGCACTACACTACCACACATGCCGGGAGACCGTTAAGAGGACTAGAGCTTGCACCGTCTGGGACGGTGCCCCGCTGGTGGGAGATACCTGGTTGTGGAAAATCCAGCTAGTCGACGGTAGGTCGGCGCCGGATCTTGCCATCCAGCGGGGAAAAGATGACCGCCACCTCCTCCCGTGCAAAAAATATGCATTACACTTACAGTATCACTAACAATCAATCAATCAATCAATACAACAGAAAACGTAATTATGTTTGATATTTTGTTCTAAAATCTCCAATCAATGGTTCAGACGAATTCCTGCGATGATGCACTAATAAATGATTGTTTTTAGACTTTTATACACTTTATGAGGATACAGAAGCCTAACCGCGCGCCGGCCTGGTGGCCGGGATCGCTAAAACAGTAGTGTTGTAGCGATCTCGGACCGAAGGATCGCAGGTTCGAGTCCCGCCTCGAGCATGATTGTATGCATGCGTCCTATCATCACCATATCGTTTCATCCTCATAGATACCATAACGTTAAAATCCATTTGTGGTCGCCAATGACCTACAAGTTGTAATCAGAGTTAAAACTCCGATCGCCGGAAATCGCCACGAAAGTTGGCACTTCTACGTGTTTTTCACCCAGAAGGTTTATGTATTGTTAATTCTGTTGTGACTCCACTACATGGCGCTGTAGAACAAAACTAAATATTCACGGGAAGTGCAACCCGCAACACACTCGGTAGTATTTTGAATCTATATTCTTAAATAACTTCTAAACGAGGCGTTCTAGGGCCTTAAAAAGTAAAAGTTTGGGGCCGAAGGCCTCAGAGAAACGTTTCTCACACACAATCTACAGAATGAGCTTTTCTCGAACATTCTATTACATTTTTGCTGGTCCGGCTTCCCGATATTACCTCACCTGCTCAGAGACGTGCAGAATCTGCAAGTAAATGTGAGTGAGAGGGACAGAGAGCGGTAGAGACAGATACACACAGAGACAGATACACACAGAGACAGACAGACAGCGACAAGGTGAGGGAAGGAGGGAGAGACAGTGAGAAAGGGAGAAGGGAGGGGAAAGAAGGAGATGAAGGGCAGAACAATATCTGCCGGGTTTTCCTAGTAACATAACAAAAGCCTGATCACAGCACCTCTCTCTCCCCACCCCTCGCAAGTCTCCTTAGTCCGTGGTTTCTACTGAGAGTCGATTTTCGACTCAGCCATTCTGAGAGGTAGCTCATCTTTAATGAAAGTGAATTCAACGACATAACTACCACAAAAAGTTTTGAATTAAGAGATACGAAATTTTTACAGGTTCTTCTTCAGGGTTGTAGCAGAATCCTTGCAATGTTTGGCAAATATTAATAAATAATTTAAAATTAATAATTTAAATAATATGCACATAGACGCACCAGGATTATTATTTTTCGCCTGTTCCTAATATATTCCCCTAGAGGCTTGTAACGGTGCGGCGGTACTGGTACAGTATCTAATAATTTTGTTAGAGGCCAGTGTCACTGCGCAAGATAAAATAATTACTTTAATTGTAATGTGCTGTAAAATAAAATGAAAGAAAACTGTAGTATTTTATTAAAATTTGAACCAATTACATTAAAAATAACAATATAAAACATTAAAGTTTATATAAAATTGACCTTTCTCCTCTTTTACAAGGATGGATACGAAGGAAGCCCGGACAACACAGTTTTTACCTCGTTTTTAAGGTCATCAGCTACTAGGTCATTAGCGACCACTATTGGATTTAACGTTATGGTATGAGGATGAAACGAAATGGTGATGATAGGGGGTGAAAGGACGAACACTTATACCCGAGGCGGGACTCGAACCCGCGACCCCTCGGTCCGAGATCATTACTGCACCACTGCTGCAATCTAGACCATGGGGCCTACGCCAGGTATTTTGCTAGTAGACTAATATCAGTCTTTCTTTTCGAATTTGAGAGATACTACCGGGGTACTCCATGAGGGCCATCTCAGCTAAGCAACCCTTGAAGTAATGCCCTTTGATTAGTGGGTATTTCGAAGGGCAGGATACAAAGTTCCAGGAAGATTTATGGGCGTTGTTTATAGAATTCACTTATTAGATTGTTTTGATAGGAATTTTCCTCATGCTGGATGTAATTACGGTGGATAAAAGGAGTGAATTCAATTTCTCCCCAAAAAGCGGTTCGTAGCAAATTACTGCCCGCGACAAATTTTTGTCGGCCAATCTAAACGAGTAATGTAGAGTTTTAATGGAGAATATCTGGGTTACTTGTACAAACAAGGTTCGATCTCCTCTGGTCCGCTTGGTTTATGAAGTAAAGACGTGCTTACTTCATCTTTAAACGTTTTACCTCGTCTCATTTACATTTGCAAAATCTTAACGACTCTTTGGGCAAGGTCATTGTCAGTATACAACAGGGTGTTGAACTTCGATTTAGGTCGCCTATTGGTACATGCGGTTGTAAATGTCTTTCCCAACCTATCCCAACCAATTCGCTCAACCTAGAAACGAGAATCAAGTTTTCAAGGTAAGAACTCGCTAATGAGTGATTCATGCATCTGAATACGAAGGGAAAGTTAGTTTAAGTAGTTACCTGCGTCAGTTACTACTTATATTTGGTTGTGAAAAGAATTCTCGGGGAAGATTGTTTTTTAATGAATGTGGCGAACAGAAATATTATAATAAACAGTCTGCGTTAATAAGCAAACTCCCTGGCGACATGCGGATATCCAATAGATTCTAAATTTTATATAAGATAAAAATAGACTGGATAAATTAATTCCGTCAGAATGTACACAGATATCGGACAGCCTCTAGAGCAGAGCAATAACTAAGGTATTGAACTAAGGTATTGTCCACCACAAACACGACTCAAAGGGTGGAAACTATGCATTCCTTAGGGATTCGAGGCCTCAGATTTGGTGACAAGGGACTTGGGCTCACCTGACCAGAGTTCCTATCCATTGTGGTTGACTGATTCGACCGCACTAATTGTAAGTATGCTATGTTTTGTTACAAATAATCGATTAGTTTGGTCAAAATATTAGTATTAACCGTTAACTAGTGATGTGCCTTCAAACGTCTCTTACCGGTGACGTGCGGTATATGAGACCCCAAAAGTTTTAGGCAGATTATTTTCGGTGTTCCATTTCATGTTGACTTGTCAATTTTTATTCACGTTAACTGTCCCGATGAACAAGAAAGTAAAAGGATTTAGTTAATATTATAAATGTGGTTGTTAATATTAAAAATGAAAACAATATAATTATTTTATACTCGCCGACTACATTTCTGGCTATAATTTGTTCCATACGGCTTCTTCATTGTTAATTATCTTCAGATTTCGTAGAATGATTTAAAACATTATTTACTTCATTAAAATACGATAATCCATCGTTACACGAAAATTATCCATTAATAAAAAAAATTTGCATTGCACATTCTCCGTGGGAAGAAAAGTCCCATTACTGGTGATGTGAGGTCTGTGAGACCACTCTAAAACTTCAACTGACCCTCATTACATTACGGACATTACCCCTGACTACATTTCTGTAAATCATGTAATATTCTAAATGACATATAATCCTACTAAATGTGTTTCAAAACTGTTAAATTATTCTGTATAATTTTTCTGTACTTTTTATTTTATCATTGTTTTTATAACTGAAGAAAATGTTACGTAATGTATAAATTTGTAGTCGCTAATAACCATAGCTGTTGATGCGACTTAAAATAAACAAATTAAAAAAATGTATCGCGTCGTGATTATTCATTACATTATGTATGTACCACGGGCTTTTACTTGTTCTAATGATCTCGCAAACAAAATCCCGAGAGCTTTTGATGCGAGGGCTTTTTGTTGCCACACGATCATTATAACCTTATAACTTCTTTGGTGAATAAATAACTATTTTGGTTTTTCTGTCGAAACTTTTGTCGTTTTCTGCCAAAAACCAGTTTTTCTGTCGAAAATTTTTCCTGAAACATTATAATACTTTTTATATACTACGAAGTGGTACACGAAAAAGGAAAAAATAAAGAAGTGGACAAAATTATAATAATGGGAAGTCTGTTAAAAAGGAGATCTAAGAAATCCCCCGCACCAAATTACCTCGAGAGGTAAGGAAGAGAACGAACGCTCTTTGAATTTGGATTCCTAAGGAGTAATTAAATTTTGTATTAACTTAATAATAATCTTTAGTTCGAAATTGTTAATGGTAACTATTGTGAAAATCTTTTGGGTAGGAATGGGTAATGATTTTGAAATTTGCTCTTGGTAATGCTGTTTAATGTTATCTATCACTGTGGCCAAATTGGGAAGCAACATCCTCATTTCATCGGAATCATTCCATTGCAAAGAACTCAAACAGTATAGTAATACAATGGTGACTACCATGACCAATTTGAGGGACAAGCTTATTTTAGCTTGCACTTAACATTTCAATCAAACTCGAAGTACTCAAGTTACTCAAGCCTTTTCAGGAATGTGTACTCAACAATATAACATTAATGTTTTAAACATATAAACATATTTGTATTAATAAATAAATTTATTTTTAAACACTAAAAGTGGAAAAGGATATAGAGTTAGTGTAAAAAGTGAGTGGACACTTACAAATCTATCCGTTCAAGGTCTGTGAAAACTTTGTAGAGGGATTTAACATAAATAAGATAAATCAATCTTGGCAACAAAAAGTTTTGTTCTGACAAAGAAGATCATGATCCGGTTGAAAAATATAGGCTTGTCCTAAATTCATTGAAGCAGTACTGTCTCACAATTATTTCTTAAAATGTCAATGTAGTTATATTGGTTCATAATACCGTCTACGAAGTGCAAATTTCCGAGTCCACTAGCACTAGTTCTTTTTCCTCCAAACTAGACACTAACCATTCGTTCTAAATACTGATAATTCGCTCTCATCTGAAAAGATGATGTTTTTGCTATATGAAGAAAGGTAAAGAAGTCACAATAAATTTATTTTTTCCTCTTAATTTTCTTAACTCTAAAACTCGAATGAGAGTTATTATTGAGTGAAGAGAACAGGTGTCCATTCACTTTTTACCCTAACTTTAACTATCGTTACTCTTTTTAACTTTAAACTGGTAGTAAATAATATGTTAAATCCGTAATAATATGCAGAAACCTCCCGTTACACGAGTTAAGAAAAAAGATAACATTTCACCTATCGTTTCTTCAGTATCGTAATATAGTTTATACATGTTTACATGTGAGGGACATTAAATAGAGTATTTTTTGACGATCCATGTATTTAACAAAAGTACATAATCTTATAATTGCAAGTGAATTCCAAAAGCCTTTTAAACGTTGCTAGGAGATACTTTCTTCCGCATTCGCGCTCTCGTGGTAACTACGTTGGTGCACACCTGGCGTTGAGTGTATGACCAAGGACACAAAATGACTTAATACTTTCATTTTATGTCTACCTCTCGAACTCTTTGTTCATGAGGGAATAGCTGTCAAGTATTAGTAGATTATTGACATTTATTAGGGCTTTTTTCTGAGTGACAGTTCCTGTTTCGTGGCTGGAAAAGGAAGCATTCAGCTTCCTTTCTCGAAATCGTGTAATGAACTTTTAAAACTTAATGTAAATGTTGCTTCAATATGCGCACGTTTTGTTGAGCTCTCCTTTTGCTACTTGTGACAGGGGAAGTGCCGTGAGGTGTGGGTAGCTATTTTGTTAGCAATGAAATCAAATCAAACAAGTAGTTTGTCTATCGATGAAAATAAGTATTTTTTCCCTCGGGATTTTAACCTGCCTACAGCCGGTTACCCTTTTCCGATGGGATACATATTCGACTAGACACCAACACACTTGCGGGCTCCTCTGATCTGAAGGGACGGCAGAACGCGAGGCCCTCCACGACAACACATACATGGGAGACATGGGATAAACAATCATGCCCAAGGGGGGACTCGAACCTGCGACCCGTCGGATCAAAGCGCCGATTCGGTACACGCTCTAAGCCACCTCACCCTTCCAAGTCGTCAAAATAAGTATTACTCGAATAAAAAATACGTATCACTAGAGAGCGAAAATTTCTAATTTTCTAATGTGTCTAACCGCGCTTTGATGGTTCATCAACTATGCACACTATGGGTGGAACGGAAATTCTCGAGCTGAAGAAAATGTGAGTGGATTTTGAGGATACTTCTTCACCGTACACAGCATACAGTTTTTTACTGTACTTTTTTAAGAAATGAATTAAGTTAAATAGAGACTCCGCGGGGATATTTTTGTTCGTTTTAAAGAATTAAAAATAAAAGGTTAACTTGCGTGTAGTATCCATTAAGCAGAGAGACAGTAAGAACATGATTAATATCAAATCAAACACACGGCGTACTATCATGCAAACACGACGTCGAAAATTTCCTTGATAAAGCATAGTTTTAGAAATTCATTAAACAAAACGTATGGACATTTAAATAGAGATTTTTAAGAAAACATTTCGAGACCCTTAGGAAAGCAGAACATATAATCTAATAGCAATGTACTGTAAAATAAAATGAAAGAAAATTATAGTATTTTATTAAAATTTGAACCAATTCAATTAAAATAATAATCTTAAACATCGTGGTTTGTATACAACTGAACTTTTTCCTGTTTCACAAGGATTGTGCGCGAAGAAATTCGGGCAGCGCAGTGTATTTTGCTACTTCAAAAAAATCTTACCAGTTTAAGTTATTCACAACACACATAATTGCATGAATGTTAAAAACTACGTAACTCAGCACTTACTATCGTTGCTACTAGCAGTAGAAGTATCATATTAATAAAATCTTGAGGGTTGTATGAACTTATGTCACTGCAGTCCCCCTGACCGGGAGGTCCTAAGTTCGAGTCCCGACGGTGGCAGGGTTTTCGACATTAGCTAGTCAGCTAGGTCGAATTCAGTCGCTGTCTGGAGGAGTATTCTAGCGGCCGACTGCTCTGATCGGTAGTTTTCCGTGGTTTCTCCGATCAACACCAGGCGAATGCCGGAGCGCCAGGCGAATGCCCTAACCGCGCGCGATCTTTCCTTCCTCTTCCTTGTCCTATCCTCACCTCTTACACACACACGCACACACACACAGTAACATGCACTGCACTACCACACATGCCGGGAGACCGCTCGGGAGCTGAGAGCTTGTCCGGGCTGGGGCGGTGCCCCGCTGGTGGGAGATACCTGGTTGGGGAAAACCCGCTAGTCGACGGTCGGTGTCGGATCGGCAGGTCGTCGGTAGGTCGGCGCCGGATCTCGCCATCCAGCGAGAAAAAAACACCGTCACCTGCCGATGAAAAAACAAGCGCTACACTTACGGGACCAATGACCTTTGTAGTTGACGCGCCCGGAATCACGAACAATCAATCGAGGGTTGTGGCGCTGTGCTTTTAACCTCGCAGTTCGTGTGAAACGCCCCGATAATTGATTGCAGGTGTCAGAGAGTAAGCAGCGCTTGGAGTGTTTAGCTTCCCTTCACTTTCCGTGTGCAATTGGCGTGGCGTTACGAGAGTTGCTTGGTGGCTTCTCCGGCACTACCCGCGCGATAGTCCGTTGCCATTTGCCAATAACTCACTTCTTAAATGACGCGGAGAGAATTGTAGTTCGATCAGATACTGTTCTTGAAACTATTTTGTCCGATAGAAAAAGGACATGAAGATACTTCAAAGAAAATGTAGCGATGGTCACTTCTCTGGCTGAACAACATAATCTGCACTGTCAGTACGTACAGTCACGTAGTGTCTGTATCTCTTCTCTCCCTTGCATTTTCTTGCTGTCCTTTTTCTCTTTCTTTCAGATAGAGGTATAGTCCAACTGTCCAGATATTCATGAACTCGCATTGGAAATGGTGGCTCAGGGTATCAACTGATCTATGTTTTGCGCCATCCTCTTTATCACGCTGCAAATTTCACTCGTACAATCTGAGGAAGTTTGGGAGCTGCTCGTGCTATGAGTGCGTGTTATCGCTGGGCATGCCATTGCCTGAATCGACAATAGTGTTAGAAACGGCCCTAAAACGTCTTGACAAGTCGTGAACCACACTCGCTCCACTCAATCCAGGGAAGTCTCATAGTAACATTTGATGTGTGACCAACATTTGCTTTCCAAACTAGCATGTCTTTCACCATATATTTATAAATAAAATATAAGTTTTATACGTGCGAGTAAACTTACATTGGTTCAACTTTTTAACACCAAATTATTTGAGTGTTTTTAGTCATTTAGTATTTTTTACTGCGCTATTAGAGGGATGAAGTGCATATGTTTATCAGGCAATACGTTCTCATATTTTCGTTAAAGTGGCTTTCGAACAACCGCTCGCCGAATCCCGAGTATTGTGGATGGGTCACTTGCTATTTGCCGAGTGACGAACATTCAGCGCTTGCCCTACCCACATCGTGTAGGTCTTTTGGACACATCAAAAGGAGCGAA
Organism: Acheta domesticus; assembly: GCA_031308135.1. Classification (NCBI taxonomy): domain Eukaryota; kingdom Metazoa; phylum Arthropoda; class Insecta; order Orthoptera; family Gryllidae; genus Acheta; species Acheta domesticus. The sequence continues at coordinate 251,855,831 of JAHLJT010009436.1, read as the reverse complement.
CATTCGCCGAACACATCAGCTGGACGGGATCGGGCGAGCAGGAGCTCGTTGCTCGTCGAATGCCTAATGTGTGGAGCCGCCTTTAGTTCATTGTGGTGCGCGAGCGCGAGCGCTATGTACGATTCTGTCAGAAAAGTTTCGTTTCTTGTGAAATTTAGCTGCTAATTCCAGTGGCGGGTAGGTAAGTCAAGAATTTATATTTGATAATCTCATCTTATGAAGATTCTCATGGTGATACTTTGGTTCCGAAAGTTTAACCGCATGATCTACCAGATTACCTCTCCTCTTCGTTGAACAGGATGTTTGGATAAATATTTCAAAGCCAAGCCCATATGCGTAGATTTCTGAAAACTTTCCATTTTACATCACATTTTCTCTCCTGGTATACCTAAAAATAGGTGCATTATAGTTGTTTTCAAATTCTACAGTATACTGTGCTTTATTGTGCTAGTTACTTACCTAATAGAATACCGTAAACTTAATCTTTATGGACAATGAAAACAGTATCGACTACGTGTCTAGGATATAACACAATACGAGGGTTATTCAGAGTTTTTTTCTATTTGTCTATTACGATTTCAGCGAGGGTTTTCAAAGCACCACTGATCGGCGTACCTTTTATGACGATAAAAGTTATCATTGAATAAGATCCACGTAATTTTTAAAATGCATGTAGCATTGATAAAGAGTTTCCTCTGTAGAAACGCGCAAAGTAAAACTGTCACCACGTAAATATTATTCAAGACTTTTGTAATATCCATTTGATGATTTGATGGGGTATAGAAGAAAACATTTCTACTATTTAAAAAAGACAAAACATAAATTTCTTGCATACACACTTTCTTAAGCTTGTGAAACACATCTACTGGTGTACGTACGGTTGATACTACTAGACGCGTAGGTAAAATAAGTTTGTTTTTATTAAACTGTAAGGTGTAGTCGTTAAATAAATTATAGGATAGATTTAAAATATGTCCCATTATAATTGAGTTTATTATTCATCCATTGCTTTAATAAGTTTTTAAAGAATTATATTTGTTATTTTTATGGTATGTAGGGTTTATATTTTTTGGACAGACGGAGGGACGGGTATGGTTTATATTTTTGTATGGGATGTAGAATTTTGATTAGAAGATAAGAATGTTAAAACTAAGACAAAATATAATGTATACTACATTAATAAAAAAAATACTGCTGAAACGTATCACGTATGATCCAAGAGGGTTTACTTTGATGGTGTATGAAGAGAAATGAATACATGGTAAAATAGCGAAACACGATGTTCTTTAATATTCATTTTCTTCTTTACATTCGATAATAATTTTATTAACATAGTACTACTAACATGTTGCTAACCAAACAATAAAATAGTTTATCCTATTTGCCTACTGTAATTAAAAATGGATAGGAAAATAGCATATTTGTAATCTATATTTAAAACATCGATGTTTTTGTATCCATGTTTTTTCATCGACATCGAAAACCCTTTAGCAATGTATCGAAACATCGATGTTTCGGTAAAATTTGTCATCACTAGACCACGGACCCCACGCGATCTCTCCTTTCTCTTCCTTCCTATCCTCACCCCCCTTACTTACACTCAGATGCACCACACTTCCACACGTGTCGGAAGATTAGATGAGAGTTTATAGCTTGTCCCGGCTGGGGAAATACCAGGCTGAATGGGAGGTACCTGTTCGGGAAAACCCACTCCTACCCGTAACCTGTAACTACTGCACTGAAAGATGTGTCTATGTCCCTAATTCCAAAGAAACATACAAATACAGACATGGGTCACGAAATATATTGGGAATGAAAACTTAAGTTGACGTGCTGCAAGCATTCACGCGCATACATACGCATACATACATCATGTATGCATTGATACATGCATATTTGTACTATATCACGGTCGAACAATTTATACAAAATATTCATTTTCTAAATCTTCAACAAATATTACGAATATTTATTTAAAACATGATGTGGTCGATTAGTCGTTTGGAAAACAAATACATGTAATATCTAAAACGTAATGTTACAGGAAATTTGTGGTTAAAATAATACTTGACCAAAAATTTAATCGAAAGTTCTGCGATTTACAAGTTACTTTGTTAATCTCTTGAAAACAATTTATTAACTACTTTGTATCTTGTGATGGTTTATTCTACTAAATTCAGCTTACATCCTGCTGTTCTTCCATTCTCCCTTAATTTGCTGAAGACAATAATGACTCCGTTGCAGCATGGTCCAAACCACCTTGATACACTTCTTTTCCGGTTATTTTTTTCCTCTTTCGCAACATGCGGAAATATCTTCGCGGACGCTGGTTCCATTTCTCTCATTGACGGTGTAGCAGTTGACATTGGTCGTCGCCTCGCCTCAGCTCGCGTGTCCGGTTTCCGAGGCGGCCGGCGCGGCGCGGCGGATCGGGGCAGGCGGTGCCAGCGCGGGCCCCGGGCGGCTTCGCGTCGCCGCCGGTGCTGCTGCGGCCGGCAAAAAGCCGCGTAACTGTACTCGCTGCCACCCGCGCCGGCCTCGCGCGAGACGGCGCGGCGCGGCGCGGAGCGGCGACGGGCAGTGACGGACGGCTCACGGCAGCCAGTCCCGCCCCCCCCTTCCGCTCTCCCGCTGCCACCCCGCCACCCACCCCACCGCCGCGCCGCGCCCCGCCATCTACCGTCGCACCCCGCACGCCCCGCGCCCCGCGCCCAAACTCGCCCCCGCACGTCTCGCCGGCCGCGCCTTCACCGTCCTCGCATCGCCCGTCACACAGCCACCACCGCACTCCACAAACTCTCCCCCTTCCCCCCTTAGGTGACCCAGGGTATCCATTGGTGTCGGTTAGTTTATCGGGATGTTCTACCCAAGTTTACGGATTCAAACCCGATCGAAACCCGTGGATTTTTAAAGGCGAAAAAATCCTTCGAAAGCTTGCCTTCGGAGGTGAAGTAAAGTCGGCTGTCCCATGTTGTAGATTTACTGCATGTAAAATATTCACAAGCCTAAAAGAAACCTCTTGGGCTAAATTCAAAATCGTGTGTTTCGCCTCCCGGGTAATACCTTCTTCCTCCGCTAGACGGTGAAAGGAGCGTAACGAAATTTGCATGGTGAGACAGAAGAGCGGGCCAGATTGTCCGAGTCTCGCCACGTGAAAGAAGGGATTAACTAACGGCAGTGCCTCTGACCGAGAGGTTCTAGGTTTGCAGTCTTTGTGGTGGCAGGATTTTTGACACAAGGTAGATAGCACAAGGTCGAATTCAGTCGCTGTCTGCAGGAGAATTCTGGCGACCGGCTGCTCCGATTGGTAGTTTTTCGTGTTTTCTCCTATCAACACTAGGCGAATGCCGGAGCAATATTCTAAAAACTGGCCGCGGACCGCGCGCGATCTTCTCTTCTTCTTCCTCGTCCTATCCCCCTTTGTTATTCACCCCTTACTTGCACGCTTATAAACTTACATGCACTATACTGCCACACATGTCGGGAAACCAGTCGGGAGTTTCGAGCTTGTCCCGGTGGTACGCTTGTGGGAGATACTTCGTTGGGAAAACACAGCCGACAGGCAGTTGGCGCCAGATTTCACCATCCAGCAGGCGAAGACCACCACCATCTCTCGCGACAAAGACATACTCTAGAATTACGGGACTAATAACCTTAGCACTTGACGTTGGCGCGGAATCACTAACCTACCGGCTCCCCACCGCCCTTTTCCGACTCTGCCGCCCATGCGCATACTTTGCTCAGACACTCCCCGCTCCCGCCCACCGACCCCCCACCGACCCCCCACCGACCTCCCACCGACCCCCCACCGACCCCCCCCGACCCCCCACCGACCCCCCACCGACCCCCCACCGACCCCCCACCGACCCCCCACCGACTCCCCACCGACCCCCCACCGACCCCCCACCGACCCCCCCGACCCCCCCGACCCCCCTCGACCCCCCCGACCCCCCCGACCCCCCGACCCCCCCCCGACCCCCCCGACCCCCCGACCCCCCCGACCCCCCACCGACCCCCACCGACCCCCCACCGACCCCCCACCGACCCCCACCGACCCCCCACCGACCCCCCACCGACCCCCCACCGACCCCCCACCGACCCCCCACCGACCCCCCACCGACCACCCACCGACCACCCACCGACCCCCCACCGACCCCCACCAACCCCCCACCGACCCCCACCCACCCCTACTGGCCCCACCGCCTTCAATGCCCAAGCTGCCCCGGCTTCTGGCAGCTTCCTTGTGCCTCTTCAGCCCTCGTTTTCGCGCCGCGCCTCCCACCACACCCCCACCCATCCCTCGATTCCACCTCCACCTCCCCACCTTCACCACCACCACCACCACCCAACGTTCGCGTCCAGGCCTTCCCGGTCCGCCTGCACCGCTGCATAGCCCTATCGCTGTCTTCACCACTCATGTCCGTGGCATTTCCCGCTTCCGGCACCACCTCCTTTGCTGGAAAGACTGCTTCAGGTCGTCAGGTAAAAACCTTGCGAACATTGGACTATTATGGCCACTGATCCTTTCCCACTTTGTTCGAATGCTCTTTACAAACGCACCAGTTCGTGATCAATACCATTATTGAGTCCTCTCTCGGCTCCGGACAGCAGTTCCCGTTCTGGGGTGCGTGAGGTGCTCGTTTCTTTAGGGAAAGAGCGGACAAGCGGGCAGCCGGGCGAGGTGAAGGTGAGCGAGAGGAGGGTCGGATAGACAAGGCGGAGACGAGTGGACAAGCGAGCGAGCTACATTGTGGGCATTAATATTATGGACCGATTATTGAGTGTAGATCATTAAACAAAACCATTTTAAACTGCCAACGTTTCGGCTTTTATTAAGGCTTCAACAGGGCTACAGACAAACGGATTTTTTTATAAATACACATTAAGTACAAAGATTGCTTAAACTAATATCTACAAGACTATTTCACAATTTTTACTGTATATATATATATATATATATATATATATATATATGTGTGTGTGTGTGTGTGTATATATATATATATATATATATATATATATATATATAAATGTTGCTAAAATTCTTATTTACATCTGTAGAAATATTCTTGGGCTACAAATTGTAATGAAATAGCAATGATTGTAAATGAATTTGAATTTTTTGTTTTGTTTTATTTCTGACAAATGGAACTTTATATATTTTTCATCTGTAATTAATTTATTATTTCTGAAATGTGAAGTGTGACTATGTTGTAAATAGTTGAATCTGTAGCTATGGGTAGCTGTAAGAGATCCTGAAAATTTGAGAGAGATCACAACATTAGAAAAAATATATTTTTGAAACCAATATAATAATTTATTTTTATAGATATTTCATTTTGAAGATTTAGTAACATGTGTTGGGTAAATGTGCAGCGCATAAATTAAACTATCATAACTTCGAAACTAAAGCAGCTACAAATATACTTTTTTCACTGAAATTAAGATCAAAATATACCCTTTTCAAACAAATAAAAAACAAAATTCGATGTTTTGAACCCAGATAACAGTAACTACCCCCTTAATATAATGTTTACTGAGTGTATATAAACGCAATGTCCAACAATAGTTGGACACGTGATTCTAAAAAAAATCAGTAATTATAATTGTGGTGCATTGACTTTTTAAAGTAAAGTTGTGTATAAGGAGTTACTACTGTTTGTCCTCAACAATATAAACATGTCCAATCTTGGTGAATGTAGAACATTTCAATGACATTATTAAAAAACTTTTAACTCTGGGTTCACAGTGAATATTGATCGTATTATTAGAGTATTTGTTTACCTCTGTTTGGAGGAATAAATCAGCATTTCTTGGAGAGTAAGTCAACACGCACAATACGTTTGGAGTTGTCGATATGTTTGGAGTTTCTTTTCATGTTTGTACTTTGCTATTGTAACTTTTCTACAAGTAATACTTTTGTGAGTCGTAATCGCAAGAGTTCTGCTAGTATTGAAATATGGACGTTCTTTTTCCATTCAGATGTCGGTGCATGGAAGTTCCAATGTCTCGTCGCCCGAGATAATACCTTCTTTCTCCGCTAGTTCGTGAGAGGACTGTAACGAAATTTGCGTGGTCAGACGGAAGAGCGGGCCCCATGGCCTGAGTCTCGCCACGTAAAATAAGGTATCAATTCAATTCAATAGAGAAAAGTGCTTGAAGTTATTTCAGCTATCGTGAATCGTTCCACGATTATGAACTGTCCGTCAGTGTTCTGGTTAACTTCTTTTTTTCAAGTTAATTTTTATAAAATAGTTTTCAAATGATTGTATTCAAAATCTAATTCTACCAGCATATTCATAACAATTGACCTTTCTTCAGCCGTATGACTTTTATGACCGTTCAGCGTTTGACTTTTATGGTCAACATTCATCCTTATAAGCTCACAGTGCTCTGTAACCACTTAAATATTCCGAACACTTCACGAGGCTTGTTCCAATAACGTATGAGACACGGCGTCATATTAGTGAGGTTACAAAGCGTCCGGTTCTATTCACGGCCCTTGCACGCTAATGTTGAGAGCTCCGAGAGGGTTCATAAATAACGTTTATGGAGCGATGAAGTCAAGTGCTCACAAAGAACTTTTTACTCAGAAAACGAGGCAGCTGACTGCACACACTTTTCCTGTAACAAACACGGAACTTTCTCGCAAGTGTCCTCTCTTTTCCAGTCTCCCGAGAGGTGAAAGTCGATGTCAAAGCACGCAGCCAATCTAAGCCGTGGTGAGGAGTGCGGTTAATGAATCACCCGACCTCGGGAATACTTGACCCTGCTTGCTGCTAATTAATTTAATGGCGACGAGGTGTTCGTCCTCCACCTGGGAACTTGTTAACCCCCTCTTGTTCTGCACCGCGTCACGCCCCTCGCGACATTCATTAGGCGGCAAAGATAGTATCAACTGTTATTACACTTGTTAGTTTATTGTCCTTTACCACATCCAGTATTTTGGAATAATATTATTATCTAAGGAAAAGCGTAATAATACATTCTGAATACACGATTGCGTAACAATTTAATTAGACTCTGTTCTTGAATGAAAACTGTTCATTTTGCACAGAACGTAGATGAGCATATAAATAAAAAATACCTTTTATCGAAAAAAAATATTTATGGTAAATACAAATGACAATTCGCTGGATATGGATATAGATTTTTCTTAATAAAATCTTCTTTTTCCAAAAAAAGATTGGTATTTTTTTATTTTTCGGAAGTAAAAAAAAACTATGCATGCCTAACTTACCTACACTTACTACTATAAAAACGATGCATGTCGAACACCCACGCAGGTTCTCTGATCAACGTTAATATTTATATTATTATAGTAAATAATAGAATTTTGTTGTTTGTTATCTCTCTTTGCTTATTCTTCCAGCATGTATTACAAAGATATTTATTCATTATATATCTATACGTCAGTGTTGCCAGTAGATAAATTCTTAATTACCAAATTATGCTTTTGTAGCAATATTCTAAGAAATGATTTGACAAAAAAGTCTTGTAGGAGCATCGACTCAATTTGAGAAAACCCATAAGACGATTCACGAGAAACTGACTTTCAAGCGCATAAATGTGTTCGGGTAATTGTTTCATACTGAAATATAATTTCAGCAAAACTACTTTTTTATTTTGAGTGTTAAAATCAATTACGTGCAAAGAACATTGTATGCACTATTATATTTTTAAATAGGTCCCAAAATAAACGATATTAATTAAATTATAATGTGAACTAAACGTGAACAAATTATATAACAAACGTATATCTTCTCAAGCAGATTTGAGCAGCTCATATCTTCTGTACTTCTGAAAATGGCTCGCCATGTGACTTGTGTAGACCACGACGTTCACAGTAGAAATATAATTTTAAATTAGTAACCCACAGCAGTAAAAATATCGCTGTACTAAACCACACAAATAGAGTTCTCCACAACGTAACACGCCACAAAAAATTATCCTAGAATAACACCACAATAAGTTATATTTTAATAAATTACTTTCATAGAGCATTGCCGAATATTTTGACAAAAATATTCCCGAATATTACAATAATATAGTGAAGTGCTTGCGAACATATAGTCCTTTACCTACCTAAAAGATACAAAAAAATTGCTCTTCCATAACACAACGCACACTTAGTTGCAAGTGGTCACTTCCTGGGGATGATGTCGCATGAAGTCAGCTGTGTCGTAAGAAGTGACGCAATGTGATGAGAATTTGGTCGGTACGCCTAATACGATAATATGAGGAGAAAAAAAAAACTTTTTCTCCTCAAAAAACACATTTTTCACTCAAAATCGAAACTGTTTAATTGTTTTTTGTATTTTTCCAGACTTTCTGATTACCTAATCACAGACATCTTGAACGTGGTTACAAGCTGCATAGTTTTCTTTCTATTTCTACTTGCATTGGAAGTCAATAATATTGAAATTTTTGGATGTTTTACGAGTTTCTTGGAAACTAATTAAGCCATAGTTACACTACGCATTTGGCCGGAGACTGCATAGTTTCACTTTTTGCGTGCATTGCAAGTTCACTACGTAAATTTTATTATCATCGTCATTATAAGCTATTTATTTCTGGTAGGGAGAAAAATATAAGAATCAATCTATACACTGTTTACAAGAAAGCTCTCCAAAAATGCGAGTTCAATACACTGCGTGTGAACGGAATTGCTTGTCCAACTCACTGCTAACTGCGCTCTATTGTTTCCTATCTCAAAAGGAGCTAGGCCATTCCACTTAGCAGGTGTGATTAATGTGTGCGCGATCGACGTGTGCTCATGAATTAATAACTTGTTTTGTTAGTGGTTGTGTCAAGTGCTTCGGCCCTTAGTCCCGTGCGTGTTGTGCGTGTGTGAAGAGGCGACATTCCTCCGCTGGAGCGTGAGAGCTGCTTGCGAGCGTTTCCTCCTTCAAGTGCAGCCCCATGTGGGGCTCCCGACTGGTCTCTCTTAGAGCCCCTGCATTCTGAGTAACGCATTCCATTGTTCCACCGATCCCGCCATTTTATGTCCAGTTGTCAGGACAAGAACTGTGGTATATTCTGAGAGTTGAGAACCATGAATATATTCCAAATCAATATTAATATTCTTGAAAATCGTCATAATGTCACCAATTATTTTAATTTCCCTTCAGTTACTGTTTGGTGCCTGACGGGGTTGTCGGGTGAATGGATATTAAATGGCGGGATATTAAATGTGCTACTCTCTGTATCTAGGGACTCTAGTCTCTCGTCTAGGGATGGCAAAATTAAGAAAAACATCGATACATCGATACTTGGATTCATCACGAAAAGGTTTTCGCTGTCGATGAAAACGTCGACAAAAAACAAAGATTTTAAAATATCGATGTTTTAAATATAATGCAACATTTCTAAATAAAATACACTTGTTCTAATGTAATACTTAACACGTAAATATAAGTTTAAAGTAAATTCGGCTTTAAATTTGACTCATCTTAATTTTCTAACCAATGTTTAATGTAATCAAGGTTCAAATTACAATTTAACAATATTACCACGTGCAAAATAATAAAAAAGGTAACAACTCTGGAGAAAAGTTGCAAACAGCAAACGAATACCAAACAATCGACAACAATGACAGTTGTCAATGGCTGTTGATTGCAATCAATCCACAAATAAAACAGATACTGGAAATTTTATGAGATCTTGAGAATTTGTTTTGAAAACATCGCTGTTTCTGCACAAATATATCGATCTGAAGAAAACGTCAAACAGAAAACATCGATGTTGTAATATTGATGTTTCTGCTCGAAAATATCGATGTTTTAAAAAGATTTGCTTAGATGTTGCCCTTATATGTTGCGCAGACACGTGATGAGTTGAGGGCAGCAAAAGTCTGAACTACCGTACGCTTTCGGAAATGTTGGCAATTAAAAGAGAAGTACTAGATGCAAAACTTACGAAGACAAGATATGTAGTAGTTATTAAACATAAAGACCTTTAATTAAACACATTATAATGTAATGAAAACATTTCCCCCTCCCTTAAACTATACGGATAATCTCCTCTTTACTGCCTAATAGGAAGCTATGCAACTTCTATTAGATTTAATGAATATTAATTAACTCTAGGAAACAAAACTCCCTTTGAGGTAGATCTCTTAAGAAATTTGTCAGGACCAGATAAATGGAAAATTTCCATAAACCAACCAGTTGCGGTAATTCAGGACATCAGTAATCGCCACTGTCTCTTCGGGAGTGCCTAGGGTTTGAGTGCCGACGGCGCGATGAAGGATTTTCGACTCTAGCTAGATCGAATTCCGCCGCGGTCGGGAGGAAAATTCTCGCGGACAAGTGCACTGATCGGTAGTTTTCCATGGATTATCCCGTCAATGGCAGGAGAATGCCAGAGCAGTACTCTAACAAACGGGCCACGGACCTCTTGCGATCCGCGAGCGACCGCAGGTGAGTTCGATTTGGCCCTGGTTCATTTATTAAGGTATCTCTGACATTTTGCTCATGAACTATTGCTCCCTATAATTAAATTTATCAGTGTAATTATCTTTTCTCTTCTTTCCTGCTATTGAACAGCAAATTTCACATACCTTGTAAGTGTTTACATGTGCAATCGTTCAGGGACAAATTCGCTGGAGGAAATTTGTCAAGGGCGACGCAAATTTCAACATCAGTAAATCTGATAAATAAGAGGCTAATTCTAAAACGTTAATTTTCATGAAACAGCATACGAAAAATAAAATGTTTGCCAAAAATAAAATCAATAAAGTTAATTAGCATGTACAGAAAGTAAGGTTCTACAGAAATGGGAGATTGCAAGTCAGAACTGACAGCAAAGTGAGTCCACATATTATCAGAGTATTTATTTGTGAAGAACTGCTACAAAAGTTTGAAAGGACATGTTGAATAATTATGTATGATGTGCATGGTTCGATCGATTGCATGCACTAGCCTTTTTATTGTAATTCATCTGTCAGCATTTCCTCTGTCAAATCGTTAATTAAATGATCGAGAGTACTTTTCCCATACCCGTTCCTGTAACTTCTTCCTTTATCCTGAAGAGATGGTGATTTAAAATATGGAAATCCTTGGGGCGGCAACAAGATAAGCCACAGGAAGCATCCCGTTAATCGTAGACGTTAATATCTGGATATTGGTCAAGACATGGTTTGTCTTTTTTGCTGTCCCATGCCCCTTCAACTATGAAATAGTCATATACCGACAAAATAGGCCAAACTCTGACCAAAATAGAGATTTAACATTTACGAATATGGCTACAGAATAGCTCAGACTTTTCTCTTGTGTCTGGGCTAGCTTTCCGTCTTGGTTTCAACCGTTTCCTATCTGATAACTAACGGCTTCTAAAACTTTTTTTTCAATTTTCGGTTCCCTAATAGTCAACTGAAATATAATTACAAGAATATTATAAAAGACAATCTGGTTAAATATACATATTCTCTTTGAAAATTTTAAAGCTCTTTTTTTGAGAAAATGTCGTTTCTTCTATCACTCAATTTTGAGCTCTTTTTCGTTGAAAACTTTTGAGTTTTCGAGGAACTTCATCTGAGAGTGCTTGAAGCACTTTTTCTCACAAATTCAATAATGTATAAATAATGTCTGTACTATCAACATTAATGACATGAGGGATATTTAAAAAACATTTACGTAATTCTTGAAATAACAAAAGAATACATCGAAATGGCATTTATGTGATGTTATTCGCAGCATTTAGTACTATCTGTATCAAAAAGTTAAAAGAAAAAAATTGGAGCCGATATTGAGAAAATATTATTTTATATTGCACTCAAAATTAGGCGAAAACTACTAATATTTTCAAAACAATGTGCATGACGTTAAATAAAAAACTAATTGTGAAGAAGAAATTTTGTCTGCAGAAAAATCTTCGTCTTCAGTCTTGTAAATGTAGAATAGCCTCGAAAAAAATAACTTTTGCTATTTTCGAAAATTAAGATACTTCAACTAAATACAAACATCTGCCACTTTAGAAGCTTTTTTTGTCCCATTAGAGAAAAAGTGAACAAATTTGGACCCATTTTGAGAAAATTTTGAAAACTCTGGGGCCCCATGTCAACGCCAAAAAATTATAATATTCCTTTCATTTTGCATCAACCAAATCATTCAGAGAATGTCAAATTTGGTGAAAATCGTGTCGACGATTTAGGCGCCAGTATTGTTCAGAAAAGTGCGGAGACGTATTGCCACAAACCAATTCTTCGATATCAAGGAACCATAAAGGAAGTCACTAACTACGTATTAAAACAAGATTTATCCACTTTCTCGTTTCTCAAGACCTTACAGTATTATTTTTTTTTAATATCCGTTTTTGACGCGGTTATTACAAACCTTTATCTACATTACGCAAGTGGTATGCGATAAAGTAATTAGAGGAAATTCAGAATGGAACAGACTTTCTCGTACAACTTGTCTTATACCTCTTGTTAGTTGTCTAAGATACTAGGCCACAAGCTTAAATTTTAACACATTAGTTTTTCGTTATTGCCCTACCCTCCTCGTAACTAATCCTAAGGTCTGGGTTCGAATTTCGGCGTGGAGAAAAAAATTGATTAGTTGGAAACATTTTTCAGGTTCATAAATATTGTACTTCTTCGTATTCTTAATATTGCATAGCCGTTATAAATAGTGCGAGAAAGTATGTGTTGTAGTTCCACTAGTTTCACCATTAATTTTTTTCTTCGGATGGATCAAAGATGGTTTTAAAAAAGGTCCAGGTTTTATTTTCGTGGAACTCTCTCAATTTTTGACGTTTTACCGCCATTTTACCGGTCTTATCGCCAGTCGATTTTCCGGTATCAAGGATCACAAACGATGGTTTCTGCCTTCATAGGGTGATTTAGCTATTTTTTACGCCACCGAGTCCTAGCAATAAGAAAAATTTTATTTCAAAAAAATCCGGAATTCAATATTTTCCGCGCACAATTACAATACTTTTTCTTTACTACGTGCGTAGTAAGGCGAGAAAATAAAAATTGTCAGTGTTCGTCTGTGTGCAAAGCTAGAGATATTGGGGCGATAGGCTTCTGCTATTCCCAATCGATTCGGATGAACTCGAAGACCTGTGAATTTTAAACGAATATTTCGATTTTTGGGAGTTCTTTGCAGGAAGCTTTAACGTTGTAAAAACATTTCCCAAAAATGGCTACGATTTTTTACCTAATTTTTTCGTCAGATAAAAGACCCTTAAAAACGGGCGCAAAATGTTCTAAAAGTTCCAATGTTTTTGGTATCTTCCGCAAATTCAACATTGAACACAGACATTTTTCATTTCTTTAAAGACAGTTCTTTAAAAAACGTTATGTATAATTTTTTGACATATGAGTAGTTTCGTGTACTTTTTGCAAATATTCTAGCACTTCTTTTGCAGAAGTCTTTCAAGAGATATTGGGGCGCAATGCTTCAATGGCCATGCCGCGATACAGAAGCTTGAAATTAATAGAATTAATTTTCATTGTCAGGTTACAATGTTTATCACTGTATGGTACGCAGTTTTGGATTGTCGGATTTGTGTTACTGTAATAGTTTTAAAAGAATTAGTTTTCGTATCTCATAAGCTATGATTGGTAATTGGTTGCTTTTTTTTTTTCAAGTGATGGTGGAGATGTGCTAATGTGGTCAGAAATGCGGTATTACAATATTACGTAAATGGCCAATGCGAGAAAGTATTTGCTATCGCAGCACCACTATTTTTTATGACAATCTGCAACCACACTTCTGTTGTTTTGTGTGGATGGCAAACTGGCATATTTCCTTAGCGAATCTTGTATACTGCACTACTACCTTCTTCATTACACCATTATTTATTGAGTAGGTCTTTCTCCACAAAAATGGCGTGATTCCTTGACATTTTTTTTTCAATGTAACTTTTTCAATGTTTAATGTTGAATTATTGTGTTCAACCTAGGAAATTGAATTTTGTCGTTTGAGCGGCTAATTTGATTCCGCGACCCTCGTATCCCATTCGAAGTGCTGTCCAACCATATCGGAGCCTTGATTAAATCCACCTCTTGAGGACGTCCGCCCGCCCCGTCCCACTTCGTCCAGCCCCGCCCCGCCTGTGCCCCCCCCCGCGCCGACACGCCACACCTCACCCGGTGCCGTCCCCTCTCTCACCCCCGGTTCCATCACCCCCACCCCACCCCGGACCACCTCGCCCCACCCTCCGCGATCCACTGCCTCTTCATCCCCCATCGTTCCCTTCTGTTCCCTTCCTTTCCTCTCCGTTCCCTCCGTATCCCAGTGTGCCCCCGCGTCCCGCCGCGTCCCGCCGTGTCCCGCCGTGTCCCCCGTTCCTCCCCGAGCCACTCCCGTCCTGCATCGACCCGCCCATCCCTGCCCCGCCCTTGTCTATCCCCCCCCCCCCGAGCGCCGGTCTGGCTGGTCCAGACTGGGCGCGAAGGCCGGTGACCGGCGACGGCGACGCCGGCGGGCGAGGCCATGAAGCAGGTGCCGAGCCCGTGTTTACAAGCGACCGCTCGCCTCGCCTGGCGCGCTGCGCCGCTCCGTTTTTGTGGGCGGGCCCCGCCCACGGCTCCGGCGCTCGCAGGTGGACCCACTGACCTTTAGCGGCTTCCGAGTTCCTCCGGGAACAGGCGCCCGGCGCACGGCATGCCGAGCGTACCTAGGCGCGCTGCCCAAACCACTTCGCGTCAAGATCACGCTAGTGCAGAGGCGTGTATACGTATGGCAGTCATGGCACGTGCCACGGGCGCCACTCACGAGGGGCGCTATTAAGAGTCAACTCGCTGAAACAAATAAGAACAACCCGAATTTGGTGTATCCTGACAGAGGCGCGAATTGTATGCTTGCCATGGGCGCCTGAATACCTATATATGTCTCTGCTAGTTATTTAAGTAATCAGAGGAAATGTTCTGAAAACTTCACTTCTATCGAGTAAACATATGTGTTCCTAGTCTTGACGTTAATAAATGAATTTTATTATTATTATTATTATTTTCATTACATCACGACTAAAGATGTTATGAGTCGTGTGAATATAAAATCTACTCCAGGTTGCAACCAGCTACCTAAGGAGCAGATTCGGTGAATATCAGTGCCTCTACAATACTTTGCGCAAGATGTGGGCTGTTCCAAATAAAGCGATTTCTTGCACTTCCCAGTCTTTTGAATTACCAGGGAGTTTAGACAAGTTCTTACACAAATTTTGCAGAACAAATCCCAGAGCTCCGATAAGTATCGGGACGACCTGTGCTTTTACGCCCCACATTCGGCTGATCTCGATTTCTAAACTCTTGTATTTAAGACGTTTCTCTGCCTCCTTGGTAACGACATTTTAATCGCAAGGTACAGCAACATCCACAAGTAAACACGATTTGTTCTCCAGATCCCGGATGACTATATCCGGTTTGTTTGCTGCTATCGTGCGATCAGTTTGAATTTGTTGGTCGTACAATATCGTACACAAACCAACAGACGTCACCGGTTTCAGTGAGTCTTCGTACCACTTGGGGCTTGTGTTCGGAACTTCGAGGGCGGTACAGATCTGCCAGTGGAGGTAGCTACACACCCTGTCGTGTTTTTTCAAGTATTCGGTCTTTGCTAGGATTGGACAAGCAGAGACAATATGATCAATGGTTTCTACTTGCTCCTGGCAAATGCGTCATTTATCATCTTGGGAGATTTTTAAAACCGCTTTATCATAATGTCGTGTTCTCAAGGCCTGATCTTGGGCAGCTATTACAAGTGCTTCCGATTCTGGCTTCATTCTTCCCCTT
This sequence comes from Acheta domesticus, assembly GCA_031308135.1. Lineage (NCBI taxonomy): Eukaryota > Metazoa > Arthropoda > Insecta > Orthoptera > Gryllidae > Acheta > Acheta domesticus. Next base: position 251,840,089 of record JAHLJT010009436.1, on the reverse strand, counting down.
TTAAGCCACATAAATGATTGATTTTTATTGATATGCACCTTGTCCATTCTTTTTAGATATTGTCCGTGGAGTGGTTTGTCTCTCCACGATTTCTTTAACATTTTCTGTGTCTCAAATTTCATGTTAAGTAGCATCAGAAGTTCAGTGTCTCTGTCATTCTGGTTGTCTTGCATAGTCTTGTTCGCAATGCTTTTTGCTACACTTACAATGCCTCTGTTTTCCATTCTTCGGTCAGATTTCATGACCTGCCTCATTAGTGGGTCATCTTGATGGCTGACTACATACTTTCCCATCCCGGTTATTGCATTGTGCCAGGAGGCTTCAATTTGTCTCAGGCCTCTTCCTCCTTCCTTACGTGACACATAAAGCCTATGTACATCAGCTCGGGGGTGGGCAATGTGATGCATTGTAAGCAGTTTTCTGGTTTTTCGATCCATGATGCGAATTTCCTGTTCAGTCCAGTCTACTAGTCCGAAACTGAATTCGGCTACAGGCACCGCCAAACTACCTATTGCTGATATTTTATTCCTTGAGTTTAGAGCAGACTGCAGGACAAGTCTCACTCTTCTGTAATACTCCTTGCGAATTCTCTCTTTTATTGTGTCGTTCGAGATGGTCTCACATTCTTCAATGCCCAGATATTTGTAAATTTTACCTGGCTCAAGATCTTGAATCACAGTGTGTCTATTAACTTCAATGTTCTCTGACATGGTCATTTTCTCTCTTTTTAAGTTGACTTTTGCACACTTGTCAAGACCAAACTTCATGCAGATGTCATTGCTAAAATCATTGATGACAGACAGCATTTGGGAGAGAATGGCTTCATTCTTAGCAAACACTTTCAGATCATCCATGTAAATTAAATGTGATACAGGCCTTTCGTCACCATGTAGCTTGTAACCAATGTCAGTGTGCGACAGCTGTCTCGATAGAGGAATCAAACTAATGCAAAACAACAGAGAGAGTTGCGAATCTCCTTGAAAAATACCCCTGTTAATCTGAATACTTTTGGTTTCTACTGCTTTCTTTCCGCTGTGTAACCTGATACACCATGACTTCATACTAGCCTTGCAAAATTCAATAAGTCTAGGATGAAATCGATAGATCTCCAGGGTCTTCAAAATCCAATCGTGTGGTACACTATCAAAGGCCTTTTGGTAGTCAATCCAAGCCATGCTCAAATTACGTTTGCGTTTCTTTACATCATTCAAGATGACTTTATTCAGGAGCAAGATTTCCTTACAGCCATAAGAGCCTTTACGACATCCTTTTTGTTCAGCTGGCATTAGATGATTCTTATCTAGATGTCTGTACATTTTGTCAGCTATGGCTGAAGTTATAACTTTGTACAGTACTGGCAGACAAGTAATTGGCCTGTAGTTCTTCGCCAAAGAGCTGTCTCCCGCTTTGGGTAGCAAATACGTGATGCCGCGTGTGAGCCATTCCGGGATTTTCTTTGGGTTTTCAAAAATTTTATTAACAGCCTTTGCTAGATGAGAATGTATTGCTGTTAATTTCTTAATCCAATAAATCTGGATTTTATCAATCCCGGGGGATTTACAGTTTCCCATGTTCTTAATTGCTTGGAAGAGGTCCTCTTCCGAGAATTGGTGAACATCTTCCACTGTTTCTACAAGTTCATCGGCAGCATCAACTTCAGATTGAAGCCAAGATGCGTCTTTGTTGTAGGATCTGCTCTCCTCCCAGATTCCTGCCCAAAACGCTTCGACGTCTTCTTTTGAAGGAGTGACAGCTTTGCCATTCGGTTTTTGAGTCAGATTGCGATAGAATCTCTTCACGTCTGTTTCAAACAACCGGTTCTGTACACGGAAATCTATTCTACTTTTGTAACGTCTAATTCTTTGAGCCCATGCTTGAATTTTCTCTTTTAGCTTTTCAACTACCATTAGCCTGCTGGTGTCATTTTCAATTTGGTATTTTTGTTCAACATTGAATATTTTTCGTTGAACTTTAGAGGTGTGCATGGATTTAGAAGATGCCTCAGCTAAGAGTGATATTTCGCGCCGGGTGTCGGCTATCCGTTTCATAATTCTGTTCAACCATGGGGGTACAGAGCTGTTTACTCTGTTTTGCTGTCGGCCGTCGGTGTTCTTGGCTGGCCCCAAAATTATCTGAGATACTAGATATCCAGTTGCATATATGATGTGATTGATTTCAGTAATATCTAGATCTCTGCCTGGGGTCTCCACCATCTCATTTAAGACAGAATTCACTGTTTCTATCACTCTTTTAGCTTTGGCACTTTCGTATATTCTCCTCAACGGTTCGCGAGATTCAAACGGAAGTTGACTAACTCTTTCTATCTCGCGCCGAAGGAGATTTCGCATTATGTCCTTATCGTGTAATTCATTGCCAGATGAATTTTCACCACTGACGTGTGTTTCACTGGAAAGAGATGAACCTTCCACGGAATCATCATTTTCAAGTTCTACAGGTTCGTCATGTGGATTGTTCGAGCGAAGTACATACTCCGCATTTCTCTCAATGTCAGCAAGTTGTTCTGCTGTGAATTTTCCACTGCTGGGTGTGTATCGTCGTTGACTGGCAAGCTTCTTCGAGTCTAGGGTAGGTCTGATATCTGGGTTCCGCTCTCTCCATACCTTGAAGACTTCTATTTCTGAGCCCCCATTTTTCGCTTTTGCATAGTAAAAGCACCACATCACCTCCTTTAATTCATCCCGGGTCCATCTCTGACGATGGCTTCGAGTTACTGCCGGCTCTGGGTCCCTGGGACTAACAGACTAACATCCGTGGGATGGCCAGACGTCGACAAGGTGACATTAGCTCGGTTTCTGAGCAGGTATGGGACATTGGTAGAACAAGGCACGTTATGGTTCATTACATTGCTTGTTCTATCCATTTTGCTCATTGGTTTGAATTGAAGATTCGCAGGATGCAAGTTCGAGTTCACAGATCACACTTAACCTTCGGGTTGTTTCCTGCCAACCGTTACTGCGACCCACAGTGGCCTCGGGGCATCCCCCCGCAGGGTCCAGCAAGGGGTCCCTCCAATCGCCAGTCGGCATTACTAAACCCTACGGGATTTTCACTGACTGCTGAAGGCAGCCTCCTTCGCTGGCTAATGCAAGGTTCGGGCCTCCACTCTAATCAGTGGCCTGTTGTGCCAACCCAGTTTCTCTCCTGTACCCTCTATGGGCCGACAACAGGAAGTCCAAAGGTTCATGACCTTTCCTCTCTACTTACTTCCCACTCTCCTCAAAATGGAGTACTTCTTCGTCTGACCCCTCACCTTCAACCTATTCAGCAAGGGAGGCCCTACCGGTAGCTAGGCTACCACTGACATAGCTTTAAGGCTCATGGGGGTACTCAAGCCCCACCACCAACTGCAAGGTCGTGTACTCCCTAGGTGGAGTTATTATTATTATTATTATTATTATTATTATTACTCTACTTCTCGACAAAAGATGTTATGACTCGTTTGAATATAAAATCTACTCTAGATTGCAACCATCTTCCTAAGGAGCTGATCTAGCTACTATCGGTATCTCTATACTACTTTACGCAAAATATGTACTGTTCCAAATAACGCAATGTCTTGCATTTCCCACTGTTTTAAAGGATCTGGGAGTTAGCCAAGTTCTTACACAAATTTTACGAAACACATCTCAGAGCTCTGATAACTACTGGGATGATGTTTTTACGTCTCACATTCGGCTGATCTCGATTTCTAAACCCTTGTATTTAAGGCGTCTCTCTGGCTGCTTGCTTACGACGCGACGTTTTGATCGTACGGCACAGCAGCATCTACATGCAGCCAAATTTTTTCTCTAAACTCCGGATAACAATGTCCGGTTTGTTTGTCGCTATTGTGCAATCAGTTTGAATTTACAATACACAATTGTACATTCGTACAATACACATATTGTACAGAGTCCAGGAGACGTTACTAGTTTTCGTGAGTGTTCGTACCAATTAGAGCAAGTGTTTAGAACATCGCGGATGCTACAGATCTTCCATTGAAGGTAACTACACACCTGTCGTGTCTTTTCAATTATTCAGGAATTTTCAAGTAATGCTAGAATTGGGCTAGCTGAGGTGAAATGATCAACGATTTCAACTTGTTCCTGGCAAATGCGGCATTTATCATCTTGGGAAATTTTAAGAACCGCTGTATCTTAACGTCGTATTCTTATCGCCTGATCTTGGGTAGCTATTACAAGTGCTTCCGATCCTGACTTTATTCTATCCCTTTTTAAGCCACATAATTGATTGATCTTTATTGATATGCACCTTGTCCATTCTTTTTAAATATTGTTCACGGAGTGGTTTGCCTCTCCACAATTTCTTTAATAGTTTTTTGTTTCACATTTCATGTTAAATAACATCACAAGTTCAGGTCTTTATTATTTGTATTATTATTATTTTCCCATTACATCACGACTAAAGATGTTATGAGTCGGGTGAATATAAAATCTACTCCAGGTTGCAACCAGCTACCTAAGGAGCAGATCCGGTGACTATCAGTGCCTCTACAATACTTTACGCAAAATGTGGGCTGTTCCAAATAAAGCAATTTCTTGCACTTCCCAGTCTTTTGAATTACCAGGGAGTTTAGACAAGTTCTTACTCAAATTTTGCGGAACAAATCCCAGAGCTCCGATAACTATCGGGACGACCTGTGCTTTTACGCCCCACATTCGGCTGATCTCGATTTCTAAACTCTTGTATTTAAGACGTTTCTCTGCCTCCTTGGTAACGACATTTTAATCGCAAGGTACAGCAACATCCACAAGTAAACACGATTTGTTCTCCAGATCCCGGATGACTATATCCGGTTTGTTTGCTGCTATCGTGCGATCAGTTTGAATTTGTTGGTCGTACAATATCGTACACAAACCAACAGACGTCACCGGTTTCAGTGAGTCTTCGTACCACTTGGGGCTTGTGTTCGGAACTTCGAGGGCGGTACAGATCTGCCAGTGGAGGTAGCTACACACCCTGTCGTGTCTTTTCAAGTATTCGGTCTTTGCTAGGATTGGACAAGCTGAGACAATATGATCGATGGTTTCTACGTGTTCCTGGCAAATGCGGCATTTATCATTTTGGGAAATTTTGAGAACCGCTTTATCATAATGTCGTGTTCTCAAGGCCTGATCTTGGGCAGCTATTACAAGTGCTTCCGATTCTGGCTTCATTCTTCCCCTTTTAAGCCACATAAATGATTGATATTTATTGATATGCACCTTGTCCATTCTTTTTAGATATTATCCGTGGAGTGGTTTGTCTCTCCACGATTTCTTTAACATTTTCTGTGTCTCAAATTTCATGTTAAGTAGCATCAGAAGTTCAGTGTCTCTGTCATTCTGGTTGTCTTGCATAGTCTTGTTCGCAATGCTTCTTGCTACACTTACAATACCTCTGTTTCCCATTCCTCGGTCAGATTTCATGACCTGCCTCATTAGTAGGTTATCTTGATGGCTGACTACATACTTTCCCATCCCGGTTATTGCATTGTGCCAGGAGGCTTCAATTTGTCTCAGGCCTCTTTCTCCTTCCTTACGTGACACATAAAGTCTATGTACATCAGCTTGGGGGTGGGCAACGTGATGCATTGTAAGCAATTTTCTGTTTTTTCGATCCATGATGCAAATTTCCTGTTCAGTCCAGTCTACTAGTCCGAAACTGTATTCGGCTACAGGCACCGCCAAACTACCTATTGCTGATATTTTATTCCTTGAGTTCAGAGCGGACTGCAGGACAAGTCTCACTCGTCTATAATGCTCCCTGCGAATTCTCTCTTTCATTGTGTCGTTCGAGATGGTCTCACATTCTTCAATGCCCAGATATTTGTAAGTTTCAGTGTCATCACAGTGTGTCTATCAACTTCAATGTTCTCAGACGTGGTGATTTTGCCTCTTTTTAAGTTGACTTTTGCACACTTGTCAAGACCAAAATTCATGCAGATGTCATTGCTAAAGTCATTCACGACAGACAGCATTTGGTAGAGAATCACTTCATTCTTAGCAAACACTTTCAGTTCATCCATGTAAAACAAATGCAAAATTCAACAAGTCTAGGATGAAATCGATAGATCTCCAGGGTCTTCCAATCGTGTGGTACACTGTCAAAGGCCTTCTGGTAGTCAATCCAAGCCATGCTTAAGTTACGTTTTCGTTTCTTTACATCATTCAAAATTATTTTATTCAGAAGCAAGATTTCCTTACAGCCATAGGAACCTTTACGACATCCTTTCTGTTCAAGTGGCAACAGATGGTTCTTCTCTAGGTGCCTATACATTTTGTCAGCAAAGGATGCAGTTATAAGTTTGTTCATTACTGGCAAGCAAGTAATTGGCCTGTAGTTCTTCGCCAAAGAGCTGTCTCCTCCTTTGGGTAGCAAATACGTAATGCCGCGAGTGAGCCATTCGGGGAGTTCGTTAGGGTTTTCTAAAATTTTATTGACAGCCTTTACAAGATGAGAATGTAGTGCTGTTAATTTCTTAATCCAATAAATCTGAATCTTATCAACCCCAGGGGATTTCCAGTTTCCCATATTCTTAATTGTTTGGCATAGGTCCTCTTTCGAGAATCCTTGAACATGTTCCACTATTTCCATGAGTCCATTGGCAGCATCAACTTCAGGTTGGAGCCACAATGCGTCTTTGTTGTAGAATCTGGTTTCCTCCCAGATTCCTGACCAAAATGTTTCGACGTCATCTTTTGAAGGAAGGGCAGCATTACCATTCGGTTTTTCAGTCAGACTGCGATAGAATCTCTTCGCGTCTGTTTCAAACAACCGGTTCTGTACACGGAAATCGATTCTGCGTTTGTACCGTCTTATTCGTTGAGCCCATGCTTGGATTTTTTCTTTTAGCTTTTCAGCTACCATTAGCCTTGTTGTGTCATTGTCAATTAGGTATTTTTGTTCAACATGGAGTATTATTATTATTATTATTATTATTATTATTATTATTATTATTATTATTATTTCATTACGATATCAATTGTGCTAGAATATTTACTGCTGAGTTCGCAGTTGTAGCCTCGAAGATTACCGAGACGAAGTTTGAGAAACCTCCAGAAATAGAATTATGGATCTCAGCTGAATAAGTTGTATGTCAAAATTTGTTGAGAGTTTCAAACTAATGTTCATTTAAATAGTATTCACGAATGATCTTCCGTAAAATTTTTAAGACACTAATAGTCTCGGGCACAGTCAGCGCGTGAACTTGTTACTAAATTTTGGAGAATTGTTTGATTTTATGATGTTGCAAGTTTGCGGTTAGATTTTATGAAGTTGTGAGTACCATACGTTTTCTTATAGCGTAATTAAAGTGACATGTTGCAATACAAGTGAGCTGAGTACAAAACAGCTGTGAACAAGAATAACATTATTTCAAGCAGATAGCTTGAGTCCATAACAATAGTGTAATTTTATTCTACACGTGCAGACATGTCTGCTGACTACGGCAATGAACGTCATCAGCCACGCAAGTACACAACGCATGCAACGTGTCAGGAAAGAACGCAAAGAGACGACAGTAGCAAGCTTCCATTCAACCAGGAAAAGCTGACGTGTTAAGAATTCCTTAGCTGAGCACTTACGAGGATTAGTTAAACAATACTATAAAATTTTATAACATCGTTTTACTTTCCTGGAATGTGCAACTTAATTAAAATATTAAAATTGTTGAATAAATTCACTCGATACCCCACATTTATTTGTTTGGAGATAATTTGTCGCTGGAAAGACATATTGGTCTGGTACACTCTAGCTCTCGGGGCGTAAGAAGTAAATATAATTGCAGAATCGAACAATTTCTAAAACAAAAATCAGACGGAACCTTTCCATTTTTTTCTTATACTTTCATTACGCCGTAAACACAACCATGAAAAATATTAAAGAATATTAAATATTCTCCCCAGAATATTCAATAATATTTAGCGAAAATTTGTCGAAGAGTATTAGTATATTTTGGGTAAGGGTATTAGAAAATTCTGTAGACAATTTACGTTAGAAAATTTATATTTGTTAACTAGTGGGAGCTATCAGCAATATCTGCTAATCTATTGGGCGGCACATTAAAACACTAATACAAAAAATTCCACGTGTAATTTCGGTTTGCTCTTGAAACAGGTTCATCTTGGCCAACATCTACGAACGTACAAAATATTTTTACTTCATACGGAAGGGCCTTATGGGAAGAGAGAATGAGCCCATCGCCAAGGTGTAAGGATAGCAGTTGGAACGGATCTGGGAAGGAAGGATCGCGCACAGTTTGTGGCCAACTCTTTAAGATTCTGAACCGGCATCTGGCTTGAATTGACATTAAACGTATGTTATTATTTTAGTATTACGTAGTGGAATCTAATCGTACACACTGTCTACAGAAATTACATTTCAATTTCTTATCGTTCCACGCGATATTGATTCAATAATGAATTGAATGAGATATTTCCCATCTTTATGGGTACTGTAGTTCTCGCAAAACTTTATGCAAATTCATTTTACACCCAATAGACTTTTCACGAGTTTATCTTGTTGCTGCCGACCTGGATGACCGAGGTTGCTAAGAGTTTGTACTGACTTCAGTCCGACGGGTCGCGGGTTCGAGTTCCACCTTGGGTATGGTTGTTTGTTCCATGTCTCTCGTGTATACGTTGTCGCGGATGTTCTCGAATTCTGCTGACCCCAGATCAGAGGAGCCTGCATGCGTATTAATAGGGCGTTTTTGTCACCTCGAACAGTAAGCACTATCGATCTTCTGCTCAAGCGCAGTTCAAGTCTCGCATCACTTTAGTGCATCTGCGCATTCGCAGATGATCGATAATGCTTCGCTTTCGAGGGTGCAAACCGGGAGAGATGGCTGAGTGCATTAACCTGATGTCACTGCAGTCCCTCTGACCGGGAGGTCCTATGTTCAAGTCCCGACGGTGGCAGGATTTTCGACACTAGCTTGTCAGCTAGGTCGAATTCAGTTATTGTCTGGAAGAGAATTCTGGCGGCTGGCTGTTCTGATCGGTAGTTTTCCGTGGTTTCTTCGATCAACACCAGGCGAATGCCGGAGCAGTATCTTAACAAACAGGCCACGGACCGCGCGCGATCTTTCCTTCCTCTTCCTTGTCCTCTCCTCTCCTCTTACACACACACATACACTAACATGCACTACACTACCACACAAGCCGAGAGACCGGTCGGGAGCTTAGAGCTTGTCCCGGCTGGGGCGGTACCCTGCTGGTGGGAGATATCTCGTTGAAGGGAAAATCGCGCTAGTCGATGGTAGGTCGGCGCCAGATCTCGCTATCCAGCGGAGAAAAGATCACTGCCACCTCCCGAGAAAAAACATGCACTACACTTACAGGACTAATGACCTACGTAGTAGACACGAATCAATCAATCGCGAGTGCAAAATCTCTCTAATGTCTATAGTGCAGTCGAATAAGCGTCCCATCGAGAAACGGTAACCGGCTGTCGGGTGGAAAAAGCCCTAGGAAAACAAATCTTATTGCTGTCAATACACCAATCGCTAGATCACGGACGATGACTCTTGATCGATGCCTTGGTCTACCGATCGATGGAGTTTCGGACAAACAGAATACCTTCCTGATACGAATCGGTGAGTGAGGCTGCGGAGTAAATTGTATCCGTTAGAACTCTTGGTAACTTTTTGATTAGTTTTTTAATGTTGTTTGTCATGCGATGTGAGAGTAAACGTCAACGTACTTTAGTACTGTATTAGTTAGGTCAGTGTACAGGAAGTTCGTTAGAGTTGCGTAGAAAAGAGAAAACATTGGCATAATATTCAACCGTGGCACAACGTAGACGCTTAATTGGCATCGAGTTCTTGGGACGCGTGGGAGTCGATGGGACAGACGAAGGGGAGTCAGGCGATGCTATCGCTCATTAAAGCGACACTCATTTGTACGCACACGGTGCCATTTCCCATAGATCGAGTCCTTGAAAAGCAAGGTCAGGATTTCTCAGGGTTGGATTAGAAATTATCTTCATTTACAATGTGTTAGCATAGCGGATGTGCCCGTGTTCCACTATGGTTCTTTGGATGGAAGAGGAATGGAAATGGTGATCGACGATTTGGCGATCACTGCTCTAGAAGATTGTTTCTGTGACATTTATTGTGAGTTACTCTTTATATTAATCAGAAAATAATTTGAGCTGCATGAAACAAAATGGGCTTCCATAAACTCGTTTCTTTCAACCATATTATTTTGTTGATTTACTATCAATTCATTGCCTTCAATGTCACCCCGATTTACGCTGCTACACCATGCCCGACTGAGGAAATATATATTTAAAAGGAAAGTTTCAAAGGAAAGAGGACAATAATTCTGTAAAAAGGAAAAAGATATACAAAAACATTACAAGAGATGATACTGTCTAAAAGTGGTTCACGTCACAAAGAAATACTTTCTTCTGGGCACGTTATTTTAAAGATTGAAACTTTCCTCTGTCGCTTTGAAGCCTTTGAAACCACGTGCTCTTGTCTGCTAATTTTCCTCGTGGTGTTAAAGCAGGTGGCTTGAGTGCTTCCCCACTTTTTCTTGTAACGAACAGGACGAACCAGTTTCCTTTCAGTTTAGTTTTGTCCGAGACAACCTTAGTATCATAGAATGCGACGAATGCAAACTACGCATTCGCAATAAGTGGTCATTTAAACAGTAATACTGTATGTGTTTTGAAATGGAATTAAAAAGAAAAATTGGTGAAGAAGGAAATTGTCATTTAGGGATGGAGGCACGTTAAGATAAAAATGTATGGCTGAAACACACATATTCATAATATTGTTTGCTATCTCATTTTGTGACGTGATATTAAAATAAATTTTCTTAATGACAATGTTTATGTCAGTATGTTTCACTGCATGATTTTTCATGCTAACCTTCTCATTTGAAATATCCCTACTTTCACCTCTAGATCGGGGAATCACCAACTGAGCAAGTCAATGCCCCGCATTGCTTTCACTGTCCAGGTTCGTCCCATTCTCTGGTGTTCCAGATGTTAACGTCACAATTGCCGACCCTAATTTTCATTACGTGAATGCTCGTAGCAAAGCTGCTAAACGTTAGCTTTCTATCCCTGCGGGGTTGAAAACCTGGTCGATCCATGAGAATTTATAATGGACAGAAAGAATTCGCAACAAGTTGTTCCGAGTGAGCCTGTTTTCCTTGTCTCTTCCCTTCTGCCACCTACCTTCACTAACCTCTCACGCGTGTACGACGGCATATACCGTTCGTGTTTTGAATGTGTTGCCGGGGTTACTCGACATTTCGCGAAGTGATTGCTAGCTAGCAATTCAATGTAGAATCTTGGCTTCTTGTATAACGATTTGCATGTTTTTCACATTAGCCGTTTTTGAACAGTATTGTGGATGCTGACGTTGAATTTCCTGTGGTAGAACTACAATAACGGGATTGACAAAAAAAACTGTCCAGACGTAAATTCAGGTAGTAAAACCATGACTTTCTCTAATTATTGTGCTATAACGACAATAGCAGAAAATAATCATCATATTGTTGCAAACTGTGCCTTGGAAATCCTTTTTTGTATTGTTATTTACTTTGAAGTATACTTCTATCGGAAAGATATTGTTTGTTTATTTTTAGGTTAATGTGCATATTATTTGTGATCATATAAATAAATTAAATGAAAGAACATACTTTCATCCACATATTCTATTTATTTTTAAAATTTTCCCTTAATAGTTTCCCTTAATAGAAGATATATAATTTTAAATTAGATAAAAACTAAATTGTAACTTTGGCGCATTTAAAGGTTTCAGCAGCTGACGGTGGGCTGCGAAAGTCACGCCCGAAGGGCTATGCACTGCTCCATCAGAGGGGAGTGAGACGGCCACAAAGAGATTCACTGGCTGCGGAACTATGACCAATGTGCCGTTATCCTGAAACAAATCATTAGATCATATTATGTGATACATAAATTCTCGTTGGCCCTTACTATCGAGCGATTTATCTACATCCAACATCCTTTCATCCGCAGCTATAGCGCGGATTCTGTAACTAGACCGAGCCCTGTCACTTAAGTTGCAACAGGTTTTATTATTCAACGAAAACGTGCCTTGAACTTTTGACTTGAGAAATGTAGTCCAAAATTTTATTATAGACAGTCATTTTATTGTGAAATGTTTATTGACTCTCAGTTAAACCACAAACAGCAATTTTGTTTCAGAATAAAATATCTAGCGCTTCGAGATCATGCTTACCTCTTTATCAAGGCTGACAAAGAAACAAAATATAAAATTGAAATCGCTGCCCTTGTCCATGCCATTTCACCTGTTGCCACCAAGATTTTGCTCCTCTCACAAAGCCAAATTCATTCACTGCAAAGGCCCCCGACATTTACCTACCACGAGAGATAGCTCAGGGAATTAACTGATGCCACTGCAGTGCCTCTGACCAGGAGGTCCTAGAGTTCGATTCCAGACGACCGCAGAAGTTTTGACACCAGCTTGCCACCTAGGTCGAATTCAGTCCCAGTTTGAGGGGGAATACTAGCAGCCGGCTGCTCCGATCGGTAGTTTTCCCTGGTTTCTCCTACCAACACCAGGCGAATGCCGGAGCAATTCCCTAATAAACGGGACACGGACCGTGCACGATCTTTCCTACCACTTCCTTGTCCTATCCTATTCCCTTACACACCTTACACCATCATGCACTACACTACCACACACGCCGGGAGACCGGTCGGGAGCCAAGAGCTTGTCCCGGCTGGGGCAATGCCCCGCTGGTGGGAGATAACTGGTGATAGAAAAACCCGCTAGCCGACGGTTGATCACCGTCGGTTCTCATCATCATGCGGGGGAAGACCACCACGACCTCCTGAAAAAAACATGCAATGCACTTACGGGACGAATGACCCTAGTAGTTGAGTCTAGAATCATTAACAATGAATCAATCAATCCGTCATTTGCCTACCGTTACCGCTGCTGCCCCTCGGGGTTCTCCAAGTTGCGTTTCCTGTGACGGTGTTTCTATTTTGATCTGCTATTATCCACTTCGCAGGCATCATTTTCGTATCGCAGGCACCATCGCCGTCTGCCTGACGAGTACCATCTCAAAAACGCATTTCTTTCGGTGGTCCCGATTGAATGGCACCGTAATAGCTGATGACCTGCCAGAGGCAGCTTTGAACAAATCGCAATATAACTTATCCGTGATTTCCTTTTCCACTGACGGATCAAATCTCTTCATCGATCGGCGGGATCGATCCAATGTCAGCGGTACCTTCAAGGACATTAACAACAGTGTGGCGTACAGCACTCAATGGAAATGTTGATCTTCTGTGCATGAGCACTTTGAGTTTCACTGTTAAGCACCCGTGCATGCGCAGAAGGTCCATGTTGCTGTCGACTGCTGCGCGTTTCGCCGTGTTTAAACTCTTTTGTCTTCTCCTTCACCGCTTCCTTTCCCAGCATGATTATCGTCTCAGATTTCTGGCTCGCCAATCAACGACATCGCACTGTTTCCACAATCGTTTAGTTCCCACCAGAAGCCTGACTCATTCACACCTTTTCCTCTGCCCGTCCCCACCATCTTCACCCAATAGCCTCAGGCCGCCGCCTGCGGACTCTCTGGCCATTCACCGCCATCGCAAAATCCTATTGTGCGATTTTTATAAAGCGGCCTGTCAAGGCCTGTCTTCACGATGCGATTTTTCTGCATTGCTAACAAAATAATAACTCGCCCTCGGCTCTACTCCTACCACTAAAAGCAAAAGAAGTGCTCAACAAAACGTGCCCATAGTGAAGCTACATTTACATCGAGAAGCAAAACATGGGGCCATCTCAGCATTTGCTCAATGGATCAGGGAAACTGGACAAAAACCTGATCGAGATGGGAGTCACGGACCTGATTCTCTGATCATGCGACACCTCGCGGCACGTCCGAGAAAGATGCGATATTCCGTGATATAATCCATCGTGAAGACGGACCTTGAGAGGCAGCTGTGGAAAACATCGCAGCTGTGCAAAAACTTTACAAACCATCAGTTCCTTTTTTTTTCTGAGCCTCGAGAAAATGTGTGCAGATAATCTCTTCCCCACACGTCATATACAGCTTGTTTGTAAATAAAAAATAAATAAAATGAATAAAATGTACAAAATGAATAAATCAATAAAATGAATAAAATCAATAAAATGAATAAAATCAATAAAATGAATAAAATCAATAAAATAATAAATAATATAAATAAATATCGCAGGACTTCTCCCGTTGAGACCAAGCGCTTCACTCGTCGCAGTGGGTACTCCGCTCTTCGTGACCGCCGCTTCCCCGCCGCCGGCGTCACCGCCGTCTCAGGTCGCCGCCTGCAGTCGCTCTCGCCCTTCACCGCCGGCGCACAATCATCGCCGTGGCCGCTGCGGCGTTTCCCCCCCCCTTCACTCCCACGAACAGAAATGCATCCGCCGCCGCCGCCGCCGCCGTCATCGTCGCGCACGAGCGACGCCCCAATTCGAGATTCGCGGCGCTTCGCGGCGACGGCGCGGGCCCCGCCCCCCTTACCACAACACCCCCCACCCCACACTACCCCACCCCTGCAACACCACTCAACGCACAGGCAACAATGGGGCGATAATAAGACAACAATGGAGCGATAATAAGGCAACAATGGAGCGATAATACCAACAATAATAGGGAGTGTGTGCACGCCTCAGCGGACAGCAATCGATTGCAATCTCGATCTTCTGCGCATGCGCCGATGCACGCAAGTGATGCGAAACTTGAACTGCCCATGCGCAAATGATCGATAGTACTTTCGATTGCTTAAACGTCCCAATTCGAGATTCGCGGAGCTTCGCGGCGTCGCGGGCGGCGACAGCGCGGGCTCCGCCTCCCCTCCCCACAACACCCGCACACCCTACCCCGCCCCCGCAACACCACTCAAGGCACAATGCAGCAACAATAGAGCGATAATACGACAACAATGGAGCGATAATAAGGCAACAATGGAGCGATAGTACCAACAATAATAGGGAGTTTGTCCACGCCTCAGCGGACAGCAATCGACTGAAATCTCGATCTTCGGCGCCTGCGTAGATGCACAAAAGTGGTGTGAAACTTGAACTGCGCATGCGCAGATCCGTAGTACTTTTGATTGCTTAAACGTTCGAGGGTGCAAAAACTCTCTAATAGTAAACTATATATATATTTAAAAACTAAGGATTTTGGTAGGAAATGGTGTGATGTTTACGTCATTGACATCAGTATAGAAATAGACGTGAGGTGTGGTTTTGTCGTAAATGTTTATTTTTCCATAAAGCTTTTTGGTCGCATTGTGGCCTTTTTCTGTGGGATTCCCAGGAGGAGGCTGGGGGGGGGCGGTTCAGACAAAGCAGCTGTTTTTATCGAAGAAGGTATCTTTGTAGGGCCGCAGATTAGAGAACTGTCTAAAGACGAACGTTCTGAAGCATGTGTGACACAACCAGAAAGGGAGATTGCATTGACTTCAAATAAGTTGATAACTTCTTGGAAAATTATAAAGATCCGAACTATCACCATGATGTAAGCAATATACTGGAAAAATATGAAGCCTTAGGAATAACATGAGTTTGAGAGTGCATTTCCTTCACTCACATCTATAAAAGCGAAGCTATATCAAGCGAACATGTCACGTCTGTAACAAAGCGTGGATTCTCCATAAGACACATTGTGCCTTCACAACGTGAAAACCAGTATAGACTAGTTTCCAGGAAACCTGGAAGCAGTGAAGAACAGGAGACAGGAGAGAAATTCATCGATAATGACTGACTATTGTCGGTTACTGCAACGTGATGATCCTGCTAGAGGAAATAAGAGGCACCAGAAGATTTTAATCTATGCGACAATGGTTCAATTGACTGCCGAAGACCGAAAATCGTACAACCGCAAATTCGTGATCGTATTGTTCAGGTGATTCAAATACTCTTTATATTATATATATATATATATATATATATATATATATATATATACACGAAAAATAAAATTAAAGAATTTATGTTATTTCAAATTGCAATGTCATCATATGAATGTGAGTTTCTAGCCAAGGACCAGAGATGGCGCCTGTTTGCGAAGATGGATTAAAGACTTCCGCTAGCAGGTGCTACCAGTATTGAAAAAAATATAAAATATATTTCAGTATGAAGTCTTTTGAGGGAAAACTAAATTATTCGACAGAGCAATACATAGAGGTAAATTAAAATGCAAGTATGTTTTTGACAAGAGATGTTCACAGTTTATCTCAGCTGTTGTCTAAGCTAGTCGAATATCACGAATTTGTCTCCAGCACCCAGGACGGGTAATATTGTCGCGTGGCCGCAGACGGCTGGCGCCCGCGTAAGCATAATGACGTAGCTCCGCCACGGAAAGAGCGTCTCAGCAGAAAAGGCCTATATAACTGCTTAACCTCCGCTTTGCGGGGGGACGAATGCTACTCGTGAGCTCGTCGCCCGTGTGCACGGACCTTCCACTCCCCGTCGGTTCAGATCGGCCCAAACTGGCCCTGCCGGCCTCCCTTCACCCTTAGTCGGTTGAAATCGGCCCTAACTGGCCCTGCCGACACTCCTCAATCCCGCTAGTCCAGACAGACCCTCCGGGGTTCTGCTAGCAGTTTCCCGGCCTTGTCCCTGATCCCTTCGAGTGGCGCCATGGCCGCTGCTAAGTCGCTCTTCCGGAGAACCGCCCTCGCCGAGACTGGGCTACGTCAGGTGCCTATGTAAGTTACACCTATCCAATAAACTGCTGTTTGCCATGACTGGGGTCATCCCTGTTCTTATTGCTTCCTCTCATCCGCCTTAGGCCTTTAATAGAATAGGGAATGGCCCAGAGGGCACCTTCTGCCCTTACAGTCCTTCCACTCCCCTGCACGTGGTGCCAGACCCCTTCCCCCACGACAATATCCAGGACGGAAGTATCCGTCGTACTCACTTAAGGGGTTTGTTTATTTACCACTTTATCTGCTTATTTACTTACTTAATTATTTGCTTGGACTTGTGTTTACTTGCGTTAGTAAGGAAAGCGGCAAAACACTCACAGACGTCGATTCACAGACTGATTGCGAAAGGGATCTCAATGCGGAACGGAGACGCTCAAGAAGCGGGTTGAATGGAACTTGTCTGTAATTATGCGGTTAGTACAGCGTAAGGTTGAATCTTTAAGCGGGACCAGTTTTTTAACAAAAACATTTTCCGTTTTTAGATGATTGTTCATATGCATGAGTACACAGCAGAACGTCAAAATATCAAATGCATGTACGAAATATTTTTCCCTTTTAAAAATGTAATAGAAGCAATGACTTACTCGTAAAGGCTAGCAAAGGCGCTTTAAGAGTATATAAGCTTCACTTTTCTCTCTGAAAGAAGATCTCCTGCTATCAGGCCATTGGTATGAAATGAAAGTTCTTTGTGGGCGGGTTGTACAGCAAAAGGCTTCACGTATCTGCTCCTGAGCAATGTTTATAGGCTAAAATTAAATTGTTGAGCAAAACAATTGGGTATGATTTTAACAGTGCATGCTCTGTTTATTTTACTTTGAATTAATATGGATAGTGGGGAAAATACCATTTTGCCACCCATCTTCATATCTGAAGCAATCACAACTTTTCAGTGAGACGTATGCAATTTAAAGGAATTATTTATATTGAAAATGAAAAAAGGAAACACGAAGGAATTAAAACGATACGGGAACGGATGCCGTTCATGATATATTGAAACTTGTTTAAGTGTTCCTACTTTCGTTTCTTGTGAGATTTGAACTCTTTAATTTATTGTATTTATTTGTTGTTTATTGGAATTAATAACAACTAGTTAAAATAAGTGCGTTAAAAATCCTGTTAACAGTCAGGACACATAAATATCACAAAACCAACTCAGAAACAAAAATTACATTTTTTTTTCAATTAATGAATCGAAAACCATTCATAAATATTTTGTTTCAACTTCTGAATTAACTATCAGAGTTCCAAGTAAGAATCTGTAGTCATCTGTGTGTTGAAGATGAGACCGTATTGAATTTGAGTGAAACGCCTCTCTATAAAAGGAAATTCCCTGTCTCGCTCGGTAGTAAACAAATCTCCCATCGCAACAAGTTCGTTGCGACGTCAGTCACGAGTTACTTACTCAGCAACTCTGCTCATTCCACTGTGCATACAATTGTTAGCGACAGCTGCGGGAATATGCAGATAGATTCCTCTCACAGCAGCAATAAACATATTACGAAATACAGTGCCTCGTAACCCAACGAATATCCCTTTGTCTGACAGAGTACGACTAGAAGATTATTAGTTGCAGAATAAGTTTTATTTCAATTGTTATTTCATGCTTTAGAGTCGTGAATGTTTTTATTTGTAGGAGTAAAATTATGAAAGGAATTGTAAGCATTACACATTGATATTGTGAAACAATTTTATAGTAAAAACAGCAGAATTGTTCAAAAGGTTTCGTATATATTTAAACAAGATTAGTATTCTTAATAGTGAACTCCAACAGAAAAAATACCGCTGGACAAAACCACAAAAGATTGTTTTCCCAAAAATAGCACGCACACTGCTTAAGAACAAGAAATAAACTACACGTAGATAACACCGTAACAAATTTAATATTTTTGAAAAAACAGCCTGCACAAATACTGCAATAACATAGTGTGTGTATATATATATATATATATATATATATATATATATATATATACATATATATACATATATATGTATATTACTATATATACGCACACATATAGTACACAATTTATTTACATAACAAAAAGAAATTGTTGTCCCGGAAAGCAACAGTGAGTAGTAAACATTTAATGGCAGGCGTCCCTCCTTTGGAACCTTGCTATCACATGATGTCATCAGTGTTGTAAGCAGTGTCGTACTGAGTATGAGAATTTAGTCGGTACGCGCCGTATGAAGGTATGGCAGAAAGATTTGGGCGCTAGAGTTGACCACAGACAGAAAGAAAGAAAGATAGATAGACATTTTCCCGTCAATCGATTTTTCGGTATCAACGCTCCACAAAGTAGAAAGTAACGCCGTTTCCGTTAACCTGGCCGGCAATTTTCTTTCGAAAGTTCGCTGTTTTCCGCCTCACAATTACAATACTTTCTCTTCTTACGAAGTAAGGGCGAGAATATAAAAAGTGAAACAGGATGCAGTACCATATTTTAATAATAGTGGTGTTTTTGGCAACACCTAGTGGTACAGACAGATACTTATGCATAAGGAAGCGAATTAATACAAATTCATCAAACTTGGATTCATATATCTAAACAATAAATATTAAATGTCATTCAGGCACCAGGAGAACACGAAAGAGGCCAATCAACATGATTTGATGTACACGTCGTTTTGCGGGAGAGGAGTCCCCCCACCCCACCTCACCCCGCCCCACTGGTGATCTCACAGAGCACCGCCTTAGCCAGAACAAGCTGTGAGCTGCCGATATGTGTGTCTTAGTCATTCACCTGCTGTTGATTAGAGAAACCACGGAAAACTATCGATAAAAAGCAGCCGCCCGCCAGAATCTCCTCCAGAAAACTGCTAAATTGGAATCAGCTACAAAAATTGGTCATCCTCGGGATTCGAACCCCCCAGCCAGCAAATCTCCCTCAGAATCGAAGTTTGACTCAAACCATTTTAGCTCGGGATCGAACAATGTTGAAACCATCCACCAGTGAATTTAACTCAAATGTTCCAAAATTTGACTTACGCCACTTTTGCTCTCAACGGATCAGTTGTTGCCATGAGCTATCTTAGCGGATCTATCTCTATGCTGATCGTCTCCTATATTATTTAGTAGTATACCTTCCCTTGTGGCTCTCACTCGCAACCAATCTTTATAAATGAGGGCTATAAAGGAAGAGAATTTCACGTAGACATGATGAATTGCACTTTGACTTTAAAATATGAAGGATTTGTTTAAAAAACGCAAATAAATATTCACGTAAAATGCAACCCGCAACGCACGCCAGGATTTTTTCATCAATATCGTTAAGTAACCCCTAAACGAAGCGTTCTAGGGCCTTAAGAACAAAAAATTTTGAGGCTACGTTCCTCACATCATAATCTACAGATAATCTACAGGACGAGATATTCTTGAACATTCTATTGCATTTTTGCTGGTTGGACGCTTCGCGATTCTACGCCGTCTGTTCAGATCCTGTAGAATCTGCAACTGTATGTAAAATAACTATTTTTTTGACATTCTGCGAGATGGAATTACACGGGTGTACCTCTTTGCTCGATAATAAAGATGAATAAGAAGAGTTTGTATTGACAAGGGTATATTATATTGTTATTAATTATAAGGTGACATGTAGAACAAATGACGTAGGATGAGAGGGCCTTGAAAAATAATGATTACAGGCTTAATATGGAAATCGATAAAAAAGAAAGAGGGGGGGTACAGCATGAGAGAGAGTTCTCGCACGGGTGCGCTAGTTAACCTAATTGAAGCAAACAAATGCCAGAAAGAAGGAGCCCCTATACCGAGGTCATTCCTTTGTCCTCGGCCACTTCGTAGAGCGAGGGAGAGGGGCGAGGGGGGTGGTGGACGGGAGAGGCGGCGGGTGGCATTCGGTGCGAGCGAACGCGGAACCGCTCGCCCCGACACTCGCGCCGCGGGCGCCCGAAGTTCGCGCCCCGCGCCTGCCCGCTCGCCCCGCTGCGCTGCTGTGCTCCCCAGTGAACAGTGATCTCAACATAATAACTGGATGCACAACTGCAATGCTTTGAAGTGCTGAAAATCGTTTTTCGTTAAGTTGCTGCGGTGAACGTCTTCCTACAGACTTTCTTACGAGTGAAATGTGTCTTGCATGTTGTTAGCGACGCTTACAATCGTCTCTGTCAAAGAAAATGCCAAAAGCAATCGGTTGTAAAGAACGCTAACGAACTGTAAACTAGATGTGAATGTTATTAGATGAGATATTTAGCCATTACTTATATAACATTTTTTAATGTTTTCGACGACTATTATTTGCTATAAGTCGTCTAACAAAAATATTAAAGATATTCAAATCAAGAACACTCCCCTCCGTTAATGTTAAAAAAGTTTCCAAGGAATGAAATATTGGATTTTGTTTAAGTATTGTAGGTAAATTGAAATTTCAAAGTATTAAATATTGATTACTTTCAAATTTTTTTAAGTTCTAGTGAACATGAAAGAGAGTAAATGTTTAAAATTGGAATGAGATCCTATTTCCTACTATTTGGTTCTGAGGTAACTAGGACAGAACAGATGTTCACCATTATGGTGGTCCGTCACGATTTCTCAGCACAGTGAGTTGTCTCCAGTCTACTCTAGAGCTCACTGCCAGTGAATGACCCCGGAAAAATGGCCCCTCGTCAGGGGAAGGCCCGTGCTCGCCCTCACCGCAACCTCCCCCTCCCCCCTCCCCCTCCCCAATCTCGTGCTCCGGTTTCGCTCACCTCCTCCTCTTGGTCTCTCTAGCGTTCTAGTGAAGGCGGCTTCACGCATTCGTTATTCGAATCCCGAATAGTGTGGATGGGTTGCTTGCTATTTCCGAGTGACGAACATTCGGTGCTCACCCTACCCACCGCGTGTCTGTCTTTTGGAACACATCAAAGGAAGCGAACTTTTGCCTTTTGGAACACCTCAGTTGTTCGAGATTGGGCGAGCAGTAGCTCGCTGCTCGGAGAAAGCTGAATGTGTACCGCCGCCTTGAGACTCAGTCCAAATTCACTCACACCGCCTGTGACATTTTCCTCGTGTTCCAAGTTGTAACTTAGAATCAAAGTTTTCGATGGACGAAAGATGTGAAACGTGTAATAAGAATAATACATTTTTGTGGATTTACAGCTGTTTCCGTGTTCGTCAACTGCCATGTTCAATTGCCCCCTTTTTATCCCGAATGTTGCCAACCTTTCTCCCCTGCTTCTTGCTGACCTACTTGAAGATCGCTGCTGACCTACCGTCGGTTAGCGGAGTTTTCCCCAACCAGGTATCTCCCACCAGTGGGGCTCCGCCCCAGCCGGGACAAGCTCTATGCCCTCGACCGGTCTCCAGCCATGTGTGGTAGTGTAGTGCATGTTAGTGTGTGTGTGTGTAAGAGGTGAGGATAGGACAAGGAAGAGGAAGGAAAGATCGCGCACGGTCCGTGGCCCGTTTGTTAGGGTACTTCTCCGGCATTCGCCTGGTGATCAGAGAAACCACTTAAAACTACCGATCAGTGTAGCCGACCGCTAAAATTCTCCTATAGACAGCGATTGAACTTGACCTAGCTGTGTAGCTACTATCGAAAATTCTGCCATCTTCGTCGGAACTGGAACCTAGAACCTCCCTGTCAGAGGGACTGCAGTGATATCAGATGATGCCCTGAGTTACCTCTCCCGGTCCGACCTACACGACGGCTTGTGGAAGAATTCGCCTCTGGACGCGGCATCCACCGTGGGGTCTCAAACCCTGCGACATGTCGCTTCAGCTCTGAGATAAACTCAGTGAGTAAATTATGTGAATATAAATTGACACGTCCCATCTTTGAAAAACGTTTTCCGAGGTTTATTTTTTTTTTCAAAGTTTGTTGATGAAAGCTACCACAGAACAATGGTTGCTATGTTTTGCATTTACACATAAAGTAAACTGCATGACAGAATATTTTTATTACCTTTTTATTAAAGAAAAGTATATTGAGTAGTTTGTGCAAGAAATTTGCATACTGCCGCTCTATTGCCATTTCAGGAAATACAATTTGTACTATTTTATTACTGCCAACAAAAACCATGCTGTAAAGCATTCAGAACCTTACTACGCGTCTCATTCACGAAACAATTTTTAATGTAAGTTTTATTTTTATCCGTCGTATTCGTGTGTTCAGTTTCAAAGCATTGTAAGCCGGTGCTTCCACGTCGTGGGAGCTCGGAGCTCGAGCCGCGTGGATGTGCGAGGCGGATAATTCGGAAACCTGTTTGTGGAAAGGTCGTTTCGGTACTTGCTTGCGAGTGCGAAAGTTGTCCACAGAAAGAAAAGGACACCTTCGCAAAGCACTCCCTCTCGAGAGCTGTGTACCAGGACATGTTTATAAGCGTTTGTTTACCTTGATATTTTACTAGAAAAAAATTGTGGTAGAAGATAAAATGTACGACCGAAGAGAATGAAATGTATATCCCACTCTTCGACCTTAGAGTACCGGTACTAGATATGCATACTTGAGAAAACTTCCTTTTGGTGTAGCCACTTAACATTGATTTGCCGCTCTAGATGATGTTACGGTCCCGTCACTTCTATGTAATACAATAGAATGTATATTCGTAATCCAATATTTCACGCCGAGGAGCCCTTGAAAACCCACTTTCCCAGACAAACCCTCAGTATCACAAATTTTAACTGTCAATGGTATTGCGAAATGAAGAGAGTGTTACGATATTTGCCAAACCCACACTAGCATGTTCTCTACGAAACTAGTTATTCGAAGAAAATTCTTTTATGATTTTACTTCTAGGTTAACACTTGCTATTCATCTGATATGACGCGTTTTCCGTCTTTGCTAAATGGATTTCACAATGATCAACTTGTATTTGGTGGATGAATTGAACATTGGAGATTATGTTGATGTGTTCTCTTTACTTCCATCTTTTATAACATACTATCAAAGTAAACTCATTAAGAATGCACACAGGACTCACCATAAACTGGTGGAATTAGTATTTTAGTACATTGATATGTTTTCCAGAGATTTAAGGAGAGAATGACGAGTTTGTAGTTGTCAAAAATGGTTAAGCATAATAGATTGTAATTAATTATTTTCCTACGCTCAGTGAATGCACACAAACATCATCAATAACTAACCTAACGTTCTTTTATAACACACATTTTACAACCATGTTCAAAAAAATAAAGAAAAGGTTCTTTCCCGTATTTCGTGCTGGGAAGCAGAGGCCATATGACATTGCATCAAGAAAGGTTCCATTAATTATAGACAATCAGATCATGTGATAATAAAATACATTTAATACAAAGTTGAAGAAAAACCAAGTTGCAGTTTTACAGGTTGGAGTTTCACAACGTTTCGGAGATATTTTGTCTCCATCATCAGGTACATTTTGGCTAAAATCAAGTTTATTCCATAAATATGATTAAATAAAATGAATCTTTTAAATATAATGTAAGCAGAAAGCATTAAATAATGGAAGCTTACCTTTTATTAAATATAAGTTTTACGTTTGTGAATAGTAAGTAAAACAAACGAATAGAATAAAGAGGCAGGGGGTCAAGTAACCATAGGGGGTCAATAATGGAAGAAAATAATAAATATTATTTTATTTTGCGTAATATGTTATCATACGCATTGGTGAAGTTATTGCATTCAACCATCGAATTCATAGAGTCATTTAATTTAATATGAATAGTTTCAGAAATGATTCTTGGGAATCTCCTGGTTTCCTGATAAAGTATTCTAACGTTTTCAAAATCTAACTCATGACCAGTTTCTATTCTGTGGGTCGTTACGGAGTTCTGTCTGCTAAATGGCTCCCTAATATTCCTCTCATGTTCTTTAATTCTCTACCAACCTGTAAAACTGCAACTTAAATATATTCTATTATCACATGATTTGATTGTCTATAATTAATGGAACCTTTCTTGACGCAATGAAGAATAGACAATCAATAAAAACGTATTGAGGCCATATGACATGTTTGGATGCAGTACAATACCTCGGAGATAAAACTAGTTTTTAACACGAGAACGCCCAGAGGAGTAATTTTGACTTCTTTAAAGTCCTTTACTTACTTTGATTTTATAGATAGGAATTTATGATTCTGCGACATCATAATTCGAATTACTTACATTATCTTAAAAATATTTCGATTATTTCATAGAAATAATCGAATTTACTTACAACGCCGGGAGGAGTCATTTTAGCTCCTTGGTACTGAACCCATCCTTTAGCTTGTTTTACGTATTTCATTGCTGAAAACTTTAAATGTGTCTTCTAGTATTTCGGATACATTCTGAAGAATGTATCTAACCTTTCTTTTAATACTGTGAAATACTGATAATAATCTCATTTGTGAAACACCCACGAATGATCTCTACTTTTATTGGTATTAATATTATAAAAAATCTTTATTGATAGTTAATTCATTTAATCTTAGACTGCTGCTACTTTCCGTTTCGCACACTATCGAAACTCTCATGATATTGGTCGATAAATAATGCTATCATTGATTTGCCCTGCTATTCTCATAAATTTTCTCTATACTGGGATATTTGTTATGTTGATTATATTTTTCTTTATTTATGGGTATCGACACACAACATGCTATCTTCTTACCGAAAATTGGCCATTTTTACTTTCCCGTATACGTACGTATACACGGAGTGATATTCTTAATATAGGGAAAGTTATGTATTGCTGCGCGAAAAAATGGGCAATTTTCGGCGGAAAAAAAATTAATTGCTGGGCCGTGAAAACGAATAAGTGGATAAAACCAGTTGCTAAATTAAGAAAAAAAATCCCCTAACACGTGGTGTAGCCAGAAACCCTGTTTTCTAGGTCCTTGATACCGAAAACCCAATTGAAAGGAAAACGTCCGTCTGCCCGTCCGTCCGTCTGTCCGTCTGTGAACACTGCTAGCGCATAAACCATACGTACGATTTATTCCAAAATGGATTTTCCCTGGTCGATCTGATTCTAGTCGAAGCTTTGAGATTTTGAAAAAGATTCTTCAAAATTTCGGGGTACTTTATATGAAGGCCCCCGGGGATTTTCAAAATTTTCTCAAAACGGCTCCAATTCTTTTCTTTAAATTTATTGTATGAATAGAGTAAAATACACTTTTTAACATGGCGTAGGTCTAATTTTCACGTACAGCTCTGAAATTGTGAAAGTTTGAATTTTTTCGGCGTCTTTCTCCAACTACAAAATTGAAGATAGAGACTTTTTCTTCAAATAAAATTTGTTCTGCATATTGAGTTCTTTAATAAAGGTCATGTAAATGTTTTTCAAAATTTTGGTAGTTTTCGTGCAATATTGCGTGCAATATGTGCAATTTTAAAAAATTACAAAAACAAGATTTTCTCAAAAACGGCTCCAAATTTTTTCTTTAAACTTTTGGTAGGGGTAGTGGTAAATTTACTCTACCATGACATAAAAGCCATTTTGGTCTATCGGTTGGTTTTTTCAAAAATTACAAAAATGTAAATTTTTTTACGTGTCTCTCACGTCGTTAATATTTAAATTATCGGCGATTTTTTACATTATTATATTTACGAGTACATATGCTTTAAATAATGTTAAGTACAGTTTCTCGAAAACACAACCGTTTTCTATGAAAAGTAGCTCAAATTTCGCATTTTCAGAAATGCTCAAACGCCATTTTCTCATATATAACTGCATTTTTTTTCTTGAAACTTTTGTAAAGAATAGTGCTAATTACACTCTTTAGTATAGCGTAAAGTTTATTTTGAGTTATTTTTTGTTTTTTCAAAAATTATATAAATGTAAATTTTTTGAAAGATCTCTCACATCTTTAATATGAAGATTATCCGCAATTTGTAAAGATTATTATATTTGTGAGTGTAAGTGCTTCAAATAACTTCAAATAAAGTATTTAGAAAAACTCAAAAATTTTCTGTGAAAATGAGCTTCAAATTTCGCATTTTTAGAAGTGCAAAAAACGCCATTTTCTCTTAAACGGCACATAATTTTTAAAATAAAATTGCTATTTACGGCTGGGCTTTTGTGTTCTTTAATATTCTAAAATTAATGTTTCCGTTCTACCAATAGGAAACCGAAAAATTAAGAAAATGACCAAAAAAATGTACTTTTGGCAATGATAGATGGTAGCTGCCAAGAAAGAGTATGTGGCAATTCCGAATAGCTAGCGAAGACCCAAGAAAATAGGAAACTAATACGGGAAAGGTCTGTGCTATTCTGTAGCACTACTAGTTTCGCGCAGCATTACATAACTTTCCCTATACTACGTATATCACTCCGTGTATACGTACGTATACGGGAAAGTAAAAAAGGTTAACAAACTGATGGCGATAAACATTTGGGATTGGTTTAATTTGAATATATCCTTGCTTACTATTGGCTACTTACGACGCGGACAGACATGAGTGAAATAGAAGAAAAATATTTCACTGTATTATCAAGCGTATGTAAGCTTTTCATTTGCTAATAGTAGTACTACTATTACAAAAATTTGTAACTCAGAGCAGTAAAGTTAAACACAGGTATTTTCCTTTGTAATGTCAATGTATTTTACAGCTCATTGAATGAAAACCGGACGAATAGAGCATAATAATTGCTTGTGGTGTACGATCACAAAAAAATGTGGTGGGTAATTTTTTTCTCTATAGTGAAAATATTAGGCTAGTATTTTGGAAGGCAATGAAAAGAAATGACGGGTGGATGTAGCCATGAATCACGCTCAAAAATAGGAAGTAGAATGATAAAAGAACCGAGGAGACTTTTATAAAATGTGCTTGACAATTATGGACTGTCCATTGATTACTGATTTGGATTTTCTAACAGGATATGTATATACTATGAGTTGAATGAAGTCAGTAATTTTAAACATAAATACAACTAAAAGCCGATTAAGAACTGAGAAGCGCATTTGAAACATGGGGTCAGTTACCAATCAGAATTTTGTCATTTGAATATACAAGTAGTATATAACATTAAATATTTAAAAGAAAGTGACAATTGCGTGAAAGAAGTTAATGGGAAGTGCAATACAAAGAAAACGTACTTTTGTGCCAAGCGTGAAAATGATTTATATACAATTAAATTTTGATAACAATTTTATATTGTGAATAAAATTCTTGTAATAATAACAACAATAATTCACTCTTCAACATTTTCTTTTTTCCGTTTACCTACCCATTCCGATAAAGATGTTCATTTACATCCAGAAGAACATTAATGGAAAGAAATGTTTAAAAATTTATTCAATTTGTTGCAAGTTAACTCTACTATACAAGAAGTTTATTATTCTTAAGTGTATTATAGTGGCAGACCATATTTTTGCAATATCATTTCTTAAACTAGTGGTGCTACCGAATGGTACTTACTTTCCCGTATTAATTTACTGTTTCCTTTGGTCTCGGCTAGGAATTCGGACTTGACGCATACTCTTTCCAGCAGCCATCTATCGCCGCCCAAACTACATTTTTGACATTTTATTAATTTTTCGGTTTCCTATTAGTAGAACGAAAATATTATTTTACGAATAGTAAAGAACAGTAAAACGTCGTCCTAAATGGCAATTTTCTACCAAAAATTTGGAGAGTTTTTGAGAAAATGTCGTTTAATCGCTACTGTAAATGCGATTTTTGAAGCTGTTTTTCACAAGAATCTTTTGTGATTTCGAGAAACTTCATTAGAAGTCATTTGAAGCACATCAACTCATAAAAACAGTAGTGTTTACAAATTGCTGTAAATGTGCATATTACGATGTGAGAGATCTTTGAAAAAAATTACATTTGTGTAATTTTTGCAAAAACAAAAAAAGTACTGTAACACCCGCCCCCCGTACACACGACCACTCATCGGTGTCGGCGGTGTTAATCTCTCTCAGGGCGTGACCCGACTCACCTGTGGATTCCCGTCTGCTGCAGGTTGCCTCATGTGCTCGGCTGGAATCTATTTAGGACGCATGCGTGACTGGGCATATTCATGCACTACACAGTAAAACGCTCTTTCATGATTTCTGAGTTTAATTCACAGCAAAAAATAATCGGGTGAAGCCCCCTACAGTTCTTAATACTATCTTAACCTAACTTATAACTAGCTTAACTTAACAGTCCAACCCTTCCGGGTCATCGCACGAGCGCTCCGTTCCCCCGGGCGTCGGCATCGGCCCGGGTGTCGGGCGGCAGGGCAACGGCGCTCCCCCCGTTTCCTGGGCCGGACGGGCAGCTGGTGGCCGCGGCGGCGGTGTCGCGGCACGCGGCAGGCCTTGGCTGCGGCGGCGTAGGGCTGCACGCGGGCGGCGTACGCGACAGCGCAGCGGCGGCGGCGCGGCGCGTGGGCTGGCGCGGCGGCGACGACGGCGTGGCAGCGGCTGCGCGCGGGCGGGCGCGCGCGGCAGGCATTGACTGCGGCGGCGGCGGCCAGGAATCGCCACACCAAAGCGTCTTTTAGCGGCGGCCGGCCCCCAGGCCGCGTCCGAACGCTTCTTCGTTCATTCGAGTATCGGCACTCACACGGTGTTCCGCCTCTCCCATCGGCGGCACCTGAGCGGGCGGTGAGGTGGCGACGATGCGTTGCCGGCGGCGATCTAGCGTCTCGCGGCGGTCGTTACCATCGGACCCAACACCTCGGTCGTCGCTTACATCGGAAGGTAACACTCGCGGCCGTCGTTCGTATCGGAATGGCCGAGTCTCGCGTTCGCAGCAACCTCCCTTGCTCGCGAGATCACATGTCTCACCCCCGCCTAGTGTTCGACTATTGGCGCAGCCAAACCGCGTGATGCGCGCCGTCCAATTGCCATGGGTCCATCGACGGTTGGAACCCGATTTCGAGTGGGCGTTCACGTCACCACGATTTCCGAGAAGACGCTGGGTGCTCTGACGCAGCGCTCGGAAATACCAGAGGTGTGGCAAACGGTCTTTGAACAAAGGGAGGCGCTCCCCCCGACGGCTGGCGGCGACCCTTCGCGCACTCAGGTAGCGGAGAAACGCACATTTTCAGCCAGCTAAGTTTTCCCGGACTCCCTGTTATATAAAAAAAATTCATCTCGCACACGCCGAAATTAGTTCGTGTGCGACCGTCCCATTACAGTACCCAAATTGATCTTTACGTCATATTAAATAGTGCAGTTGACACTATCCGCTCCAAAAGTTTGAAGAAAATATTTGAAGCCATTTAAGAGAAAATGAAGTTTGAGCGTTTCTGAAAATGCGGGATTTCGAGCTAGTTTTCACAGAAAATAGTTGAGTTTTCGAGGAACTTTACTTAACATTATATAAAGTACTTGTACTCATAAATACAATAATATGAACAAATCTCCGCTAATTTAAATACTACCGACGTTAGCGATAAGTAAAAAAAAGTGACATTTTTGTAATATTAGAAAAAAAGAGAATAGAGCAATATGGCGTTTATGTCATCTCATAGAGTACATAAAGCATTATCCTTCCCAAAGGTTGAAAGAAAACATTTGGAGTAGTTTTGGAGAAAATCTTGTTTTTGTTATTTTTTTAAATTGTACATATTGCACACAGTATTGCGCAAAACTACTAAAATTTTCAAAATAATGTACATGATCTTAATGAAAGAACTCACTATGGAGAACAAATTTTATTTGAAGGAAAAATCTCTATCCTTAATTTTGTAGTTGAAGGAAGAAGCCGAAAAAAAATCAAACTTTTGCAATTTTCGAAAATTTAGAGCTAACCGTGAAATTAGGACCTATGCGACATTTACAAGTGAATTTTAATCTATTCTTACAAGATTTTTAAAGAAAAAAATTGAAGCCACTTTTTAGAAAATTTTGAAAATGTCCGGCAGCTACTTGTAAGTAAAGTACTCCCAAATTTTGAAGAAAGTTTTTGAAAATCGCGGCGCCTCGAGTGGAATCAGGTCGACGGATGAATATTCATTTTGGAAGAAATAGTGTTTATGGTTTAGGCGCTTGTGTTCACAGACGGACGGACAGAGAAAGTCGGACGGACGTTTCCTTTCAATCGGTATTTCGGTATCAAGGACCCACCAAAATGGGGATTTTGGCAACACTACATGTTAGGGGATTTTTTTCTTAATTTAGCAACAGGTTTTATCCACATTTTCGTTATCAGTGTCCGGCAATAAATTTTTCTGCCGAAAATTCGCAATTTTTTCTCGTAGCATTACACAATGTTCCCTATACTACATATATTACTCCGTAATACGTATGTACATGGAAAAGTAAAAAGTATTGTTGAAGTATCAGAGTCGCAATGACTCTCCTGGGCCCCTCCTCTTCTGGGGGTCAGAAGTTTTACTATTAAACCCATGGAGCTGTGATTAAACCGCATGCAACGAGATAGAACAAAATAAATCTACAGTGGCGATGTGATATACTTGAAGTTCTTTGAAAGAAAAATCCCCATATTTTCTGTGGGCAACATCCGTAAGTATGCGTAATGATGGATTTAATCACAGTGCATTGAAGGGAAAGATAGTATTTAAAACGCGTTGTCTAGC
Source organism: Acheta domesticus (assembly GCA_031308135.1). Classification (NCBI taxonomy): domain Eukaryota; kingdom Metazoa; phylum Arthropoda; class Insecta; order Orthoptera; family Gryllidae; genus Acheta; species Acheta domesticus. The sequence goes on along the minus strand of JAHLJT010009436.1, from coordinate 251,808,941 downwards.
TTATATTAATTTAAAGAAAATACAGTTACTTTGCTTATTCGTAGTACAAATTATTTTTTTGTGTTTTCTCCTTGGTGACACTTGATTTAAAAAAAGATAATTTGAGTCGTAAAGTTTTGATAATTAATAATAATTATTAAAACTTTAAATTAAATTGATGTCGCTACGAAAAAGTTGCCCTTAACAACAATTTGAGACCAAACTGAGGTCTCGGAAAATTCGATTTGAAAATAAACTAATACATTAACGAATTTGTCATAACTGTTCTGATACATTTTAATACATACTTCGCTTTTACCAGTTTCTAGAGAATGTCAATAATAAATTTGGACCCAACTAAGTTGAAATTCAGTAACAGTCAATTATATTAATAATTATTTAAATATTAATTTAATAATACGTAGTAGTAGTATCAGCGAGGTTCTTTACAGCTGACGCCGCTTCTCGCATCCTAGTCGCCACGTCCTTCGATCTTCCCAATCTTCCTCTTGAACATCTCGTTCCTTCATTGCCTTTTCTATCTCCTTTTCCCATGTTTTTCTCGGTCTGCCACGTTTCCTGTTTCTTTGAGGTAACCATTTCAAAATTTTCTTAGGCCACCGACTTTCTGTCATCCTTTGAATATGACCATACCACCTCAATCTTTTAGCATCAATTACATCCACTATATCAATATTAATACCCATTTGATTTTTTATGTCAACATTGAGTACTTTATCCAGGAGTGTAAGGCCACAACAGCGTCTCCTGTAGTTCATTTCCATTAGATTTTAATTTTTGTTCTTCGCTCTGATTAAGAACCCAAACTTCTGAGCCATATGTACATACACTTTCAACCAATGATTTGTATATTCTTATCTTTGTCTTGTTTGTTATTTTTGGGCTACACAAAACATTATTCAGCAGTCTTGTCACTACTCTTCCTTGAGAGATTCTATGTTTTACTTCTTCTGCACATCCGCCTTCCTTTGATATATGTACACCAAGGTACTAAATACGTTATGTACGCAAGGTAATAATACGTTAGGTATGCAAAATTAAAATAAATGTCCGTCCGTCCGTCCGTCGGTCCGTCCGTCGGTCCGTCCGTCGGTCCGTCCGTCGGTCAGTCCGTCGGTCCGTCCGTCGGTCCGTCCGTCGGTCCGTCCGTCGGTCCGTCCGTCGGTCCGTCCGTCGGTCCGTCCGTCGATCCGTCCGTCGATCCGTCCGTCGGTCCGTCCGTCCGTCCGTCCGTCCGTCCGTCTGTCCGTCTGTCTCAGTTTGTCCGTCCGTCCGTCCGTCTGTCTCAGTCTGTCCGTCCGTCCGTCCGTCCGTCCGTCCGTCTGTCAGTCTGAACGACACAAGCGCCTAAACCATACGTACTATTTCTTCCAAAATGGATCTTCCCCTGTTGATCTGTTTCCACTCGAGGCGCCGCGATTTTGAAAAACTGTCTTCGAAATTTGGGCGTACTTTACATCGTCATTTTCAAAATTTTCTGAAAAACGTGCTATTTGCACTTTTTAATGTGACGTAAAGTTCATTTTGGGGTATTTGTTTTGTTTTTTCAAAAATTACATAAATATATTTTTTTAAAGTTCTCTCATACCATGAATATGCACATTTCCAGAAATTTGTGAACACTTGGGAGAGTAAGTGCTTCAAATGACTTCAATTGAAGATTTTCGAAAAACCAAAAATTTTCTGCGAAAAATAACTTCAAATTTCGCATTTAGAGTAGCGCTTAAAGGCAATTTCCTAAAAACAACTCCAAATTTTTAACGAAAATTGCCATTTAGGATAAGAATTTGCAGTTTTTTAATATTCTTAAAATAACATTTCTGTTCTACTATTAGGAAACCGAAAAATTAATAAAATGTCAAAAAATGTGCTTTGGGGACGATAGATGGCAGCTGTCAAGAGTAGTGGCAAGTCCGCATAGCTAGTCGAGACCAAACGAAAAAGAAAACTCATACGGAAAAGTTTGTGCCATTCTGTAGCACCACTAGTTGTAGCTTCCTTTCGTGCAAATTACGTGCCCGACAAGAAAAGAGCGCTTTAATATCACGTACGTAGAAACGCCAAATCGTAAACTTTTATGCAAGAACCAGTAACAACTCTTTCCTTACTTACATGGCTATCCGGTCTTTAACTCTTTCTTTATTTTGCCATCAGAAAACATGGCGGCCAGTAGTCCAAATTGCTTCAAGCAGGATCGCTGTATTTGATGATAGTTTATCTCTATGTAATTCGTTGAGCGTGTGTGACAAAAGTGCAAGTCGATTGCTCACGTGATTTCTGGGCAGTCTGGGTTCGTGTGCCCTTGTGTCGTTTGCAATGAACAAGCTGAACTCAACACACACCAATAAATTGCTCTCTAAATGATATCAATAACTCCAATTATTGATTGCTTCCCCTGTTCCATCAATTTGTGCACATGACATGAATTTTAAGCTGCATATGAAGCAAAAGAAGCTTTTCACTGGAAATATCTACGGAATAGTGATGATATAATGAAGATTATAAATAAAATGTAATTTTTAGGCGCTCATCATGCTCATATACCTAGCGGAAGCGTTAAATGTAAATGCGTTTGAGGTGGAAAGTACTACACGATTACGATTTCCATTGTTTTTCTGCTGTGACCACGACCGACCTTCATGGTTCGCAATTCTAATTATTGTTTTCTCGTAATTTAAACGAATGGGGAGATAACAGCGCATACGTTTTTCATATTAGTCTAACGGTGATGTGCTATTACAGTAGTTGATGACACAAAAGATTTTCCAAAATATTGAAAACACTTGTTACAGTGCAACCGAAATATCGGTCGTTCAGTACCGGACAACAACGAACGAAATCGTCTGACGTATTTCATTCGAAAAACATACAAATGCTGCATGTAAAATCGTTTGATTTCCTCTCTAATTTCCCGATTTATTTTTCAAAATATTCGCGAGAAGCGTACTCACGGTAATATCTGCATGAATGGCATACTATGAACTTGACATTGAGACAGCTTCGACTCTACAGTTGATTTCGGGCGAGTGAAAGCTACAAATAACGCGGTGGTCACAGTGGAGACGATTTTGACCGACATCGGACATTTACGTCCGTTAAGTCCGATTCGTTAAAACACGAGCTACCATGTGGAAATCGGCGTATTGGAGTCCCTCGATACAGAGAGTAGCGCAACCGCCGCCATTTACGAATGTAATATCCTCTCACCCGTTAAGCCCGCTAGGCAATATTCAGGAGCTGAAGGGAAATTGTAATAATTCGTGACATTAAGGAGATTTTCAAGAATATTAATATTGGTTTGGGGTACATTCATGGTCCTCAGCATACGGAATACTGCACAGTTCCAATTTCCCTGATAACTGGACATAAAATGGCGGGATCGGCGGAACAATGGAATGCGCTACTCTCTGTATCTAAGGACTCCAAGGCGTATTGAACTCGAACGACCTCTTCCGACGGCGTCCGGAAACATCGGCTGTCGGACGAAGATCCATGGTGCTATGAATATTCATAGCTCCATGCGAAGATGTTTCGTTTGATTTTGTCGGTTCCATTCGCTCGAAATTAGCTGGAGAGTCATGGCCATATATATGACCAAGACTACCTACCTACCTACATCTATACACGATGGTATTATTGGTATTAGTGTTCTATGTTACTGAGAGACTGTGTATTTTTATGTTTTTGTAATTAGCTGCCACCGGATTATACCCATTTGCAGTTTAAATAAATCTATCTATACATGTAGACGGTTTTGAGCGTGTTTCTCGCAAATGTTTCCAACAATGAACTGCCGAATTATTATTCGGACGATTTCGGGTGCAACGTTCAGGTACTTTTCGGATGAAATAATTCGATTTCGCTCGCAGTCGTCCTGTAGCGAGCGACCGGTACTTCGGATGTACTGTGACCGTAGCCTAAAGATTTTTATTTGGAAGGAAATTTGAGCTCTGTACTCAACCAGATTTACTGATATTTTTTCATGGATTTTGGTCCTAGATGTCCAGTAATTGTTTGACGCATGTGTCCCTTTACGAAAAATGGTTAGTAATCTTAATTATATGGTCTGCATTACGTTTTTAAGTTAAGGTGGAGAGCAGAATACTATTTTCCACTATAACATATATGTACAAATATTGGTAAAAATAAAAACATTTCAGTTTTATTTTTCCAGAATCATATTTAACTCCATGTTTACTATGAATTGTGATCGTATTGTTCCAGAATTTGTAAACCTTCCTCATTTCATTAGTGTTAGAGAAAAAGTACCGAAAAACTTGAAACAACGTTTTGGAAGCTTTTGATTTCGACTATAGTGCATATGTGGTACAATTCTGTTGTAACATTTCTACAGCTCTTCCTTTTTTCGATGTAATGGAAAGGTTTCAGTGAGTGTGTAGAAAATTCAAATTGTTTTGTTTCTACATATTGTAAATTACTTCCTCTAATGCTTTAAAACCATGTTTCCTGGTTCTTTGGTACCGAAAAGTTGGACAAGTTAACTTAATATGGAGGAGATTTCAAGGATTTGCCGACTATATGTGCATAAGAAATTGCCTATATATCGGATGCAAAATCCATATACTGCATATATGACATTTTCCAAATATAATTGTAAATGCGTATAAATACATTATGCAATTTCTCACTATACGTAATTGGCAATTAGTTATCATTTTCGACCCCTCTACGAGCTGTCGAAGTTTGTAACGTTTACTCCGAGACATTGATAATAAATTATTAAAATATTTGTATTTTACGGTGGTTTTTGTTAGTGGATGTCGTGCATTAAATTCGGTCGGTGATCTTGTCACAATTTCCTTTCTGGACGATAATATTTGATAATATATTTGATACAACAAGATAATATTTGATACAAGAGCATTCAAAGACCTTCAAAGACATAACATTTCGTTCAAACCCGATAACGAATGTTTGAAAATTTTCATCTCAACAAAATATGAAAATCCTTTGCCAAAATTGATTTATAATATTTTTTAATTGTTCAAAACATCTCTTCGTAACAAATCATCTCTTGGTAATATCATTAGAGCTTCAGAAAAAAAATCAATAACTTTTGGAAAACCTCAAATCAGATGAAGTTTGCTCTTGAGTGACAAGTAGAGGCCCACTTGCCCAATTTATTTCTTCCTGTTTGGCTGCAAGCAAAGTTCAAACTGGTTCCTTCGGCAGTCCATTCACGGCCACCTCTCACTTTTAGCTGTCTAATGCCCTAAAGCAGCAAAAAAGGCTGATATTTTAATGTCTTGCCAATCGCGGTGATTAGAAACAGTAAAAATGTAATTAACTTCACAAAAGCAGTAAGGCTAAGCTATATTATCGTTGGTAATTACACGAGTACTTCGAAAATTGTCGATAAATCCCCGACTCGCGAAGCAGTGACATTTGTTCAGATATCTCAACCACCTTACAATTCTCATTCTCTAAAAGTCTCGCCTATGCCTTATAGAAAGACGAAATGATGAATTTAGCTTACTGTTGACTCGACTCAATTACATTACATTTACTTTACTATTGACCAAAGCTCTTGACGCGCCAGAGATCACAATCATTATTCAGTCAATCGTGACCACATTTTCCTGAAGTGGAGAAGGCATGTAGGTTGTCTGGTTAAACGAAGCTTAAAATATAAACAGTGGTAAACTACAAGGGCCTAGTGTGACGCATATAACATCAGCTTCTCAGTGGAATAGAGGATCTCCGTATGCTTCTCTAACTCAACTCCGCGGGACAGATTCCTAGCCACAAAACGCCAGAGAACTTAGAATCAGGACTCGCACATTCCCTCTAGAAATTAATTTGATGTGTCTCGTCAGATTCACTATTCACGAAAAGGAGAGTTTCACTGTTTTTCCTCAAACTAATTCATAATACAGTTTGCGTCTTATGATGATGTGTCCCTGAAAAAAACGACTCGATGCAGCCTCTTTATGAAGAACGTTTGGAATGACGTCAAGAATCAAACCAATTGCAAAAGAAATATTTGCATCTTTGAATTTAAAAAAACGTGGATGATTTTCAAAAAACACTCGTTCTATAAGCGTCGTGAAAGTGCTCAGGAACTGGATTAACCATAATTTTACCATGAAAAGGGAATTCCTTTCAAAAAGACCTTGAGACGCCAAGAGAGCAGAGGTAATGAAGGTCGTGAACCTGCTCTACGCTTGTACAAGACCATATCAGAAATGATCGCTTTTCAGTTTCCGTGTCGACGAATGGTTACTATTAATCGTCCAACTTTCTGAACCTAATCATTACACGATAATTTTTAACTTGTATAGCTCACATTATACACGCACGCGTTGAACAAAGCAGCCAGAAAGCGGTTAATGATGACGAGATGCTTGATAGCCGACAGTAAAGCGAAAGTGACGGATTGCATGCGCTATAAGGACGAGCTCTCGTAAATGACGTAATCAAATGCATTTGCATATTGGTGCTCTCACGCAAATGGGCATTTGCATAGCCTTGATTCTTTCCGCACGTTGAATTCTTAAAACTGCATCTCCTGCATGCTTATCCTAACTGCTGTACATGCATTGACCTAATTTTTTTAATGGTTTACGAGTTGAAAACCATAACTTTTATTGCCGATATGTCTTGTTCTCCCAGATAAATAATTATTCGGTACGTTCAACTAACAAAATTTACAACCCTATAATTTTATAACATATTTATAAATATGGGAGATTGAAACATCATTCGATAGATGTATTCATTTTCGATTTTCCTAGCAATGTGGCAAAGCGAGATACTGTGACAATAACGTTCAAGAGATACTGTCCTATAAG